>OZ010602.1:7049615-7127115 GCA_963932145.1 Acanthosepion lycidas | reverse complement strand
GACTGGGTTCTATAGCCTTGGATGGCAACTGGTCTAGGACAAAGACAAGTCTGAATTCAAAACCTGTAGAGGGTTGTTTGGGGACCTTGTAGCACATAATGCACCAGGTATCTGTATTCAGCCCTTCATAAAGTGTGGTTGGTTCTGCAAAAAGCCTTCACTACTATAATCAAATCATATGTGCTGGTGTCTGGGCTTTTGGTTCCTAGGAACTCGGTTGCTTGACCCTCATACATCAAATGCAATGGGAGAGTCCACTATATATATATATATATATATATATATATATATATATAATTTACTTTATGCAAGTGTTATTTATCTATATAGAACATTTCATATTTAGTACATCTGTGTCGGTTCTGTCATATTTATTTCTGTTCATACCTAATTCAAGTAGTAACTGGGAGGGGGACAACTGCAGCTTCATTGTTTGAAAAAGAAAAAAAATAAGAAATATTTACATTTCTTAATAAAATCTGTATTTCTGGGGATGAAGATGTTAAATGGGTATTTGGGTGTTGTTCTGGTGCTGATAACACAAACATCATGGATAAGACGCAGGTGTTTATTGTAAAAGTCTTTTATTTTAATTGCATAGATGACAAAGTGTTGATAACAGAAACAAAAAAGAAACTGCAGGAACTCCTAGTAAAGGAAAATGTGAAGAAAGGACTATCAATTGTAAGAAGACATAATGTATGCTTGTCAGTAAAAGGTACTGTCCAAGATACAAAATACAAATTTGAGAGTCCAAAAGCAAACAAGTATGAAAATTTAAATATCTAACAATTTTCTTGACGATGGACAGAAAATACAAGACTGAAATCTAAAGGCACATTACAAAGATGGTTGCTGAAAGCTAAACAAATTATTAACATAAAATCATGAGTCATGCTCTGAAACAGTCTTGTTAGATTGAAACTTTCATATGGATGTCATGCGTGTCACCAGACTCGTTCAGAAATATCTAAACTGTAAATAACCACTTTCTTAGATCAGTGCTTAAAAATGGCTTTGAGCAAATGAAGCCTGTATGTCTTAGTGAGGCCCATCCTTCTTTGAACCTTGTGGACTGGCACTACAGAGTCACACCCAAAGATCTGTACCAAATAACAGAAACCACATCATTTGAGAACTTTCAACAGCAGCAGCTAAAATGGATATCACATGTAACTTGAAGAGAAAATAGAGACATAATCAAAATGCTGAATTCCACACTACTTCAAGCAAAAGGTGAGGAAGGAAATTCCCATCAATACTGGAAAGAGTGATAACAGTTATTAAACTGGAGAAACCTATCTTCATGGAAAGAAATTGTTATTGTACAAAAGGATGCAGAGAATAGCAATGAAGAAAGCAACAAAGAAGTTTTAAGGAAAATGGAAACAAAAAGGAGACATGCTTGGAATCAGAAAGAGACAGTTGAAATATCTGGGACATATTATGAGGCAAGTGGGCTTGGAGAATTTGACACTCACAGGACATAATGAAGGCAAGAGAGGCAGAACAAAGTAAGTAACCTATCTAAGAAGCTTGTGTAAATGGATGGCAAAACAAGGAATGGGAGGGGTACTAAAATACAAACATTGCTAAGAGCTACAATCAATAGGAAGTTGTGGAGAACCATGATAACCCATATCCTAAAGAGATATGTTACATAGACAAAAAAGATCTTATCCATACAAAATTTTCACTTTAGGAAAAACCAGAAATTTCAGGGAGTGAAATTTGGACCCTAGCTGGGGTTGACAGGTCGAGATGATGCAATATCTTGCTATAGAAAATCCTATTACAAGAGGCATAGATTCTGTGAACAATGTGATAGCTATACAGTTACTTAATAGCATCTCAATGCTGACTGAGTAACCCAACAGGAGAGCTTGTATAAATGACTGGCAGAACAGGCACTAGGAAGAGTAGTAAAGAGACAAACATTGCTTAGAACTACAACAAATAGGAAGTTGTGGAGAGCCATTGTCCTGAAGAAACACAACACATAAAAGGAAAAAAGCCTTTTAACCTTTAGCACTGCATTATTAATACTACTTTCCTTTCCACTGCATTCTTTTTCAAGGCCTCTCAATTGCAGTATCTGGACTGTTAATTTTACTCAAAGTTGTTTTCTGTTTCCATAGCCGGATATGACAACATAACTAAGAAATTCAAACACAGGGATCAGAGTCATCTTCAGTGGAAGTATAAACTTTTTGTACAGCATACGAAAATCACCATACAGAGGGATAAAGGTTAAATTCACACTCTCAATTGATTGACTACAATGTTTGCCTCCTCCTGAAAATATGTTAGAAGTGTGCAAAAGTTTCCAGTATTCTTTTCTTGTAATTGAGTACACAGCTGAAAACTGGTTGCATGTAACATTTTTACAATTTCTAGACAGATCATATAAAAAGGGAATTTTTACAATTTCTAGGCAGATTACATAAAAAGGGAATTTTTTTTTTTTTTACTTTTGTTTGAAAAGAAATTATTCATTTTCTTTTCCTAACAATATTTTGAAAGAGATTAGAAGAAATTGCAATATTCAAAAATAAGCGTACCCATGGCCAACTAGTATTATACAACCCCACATGTTACGTAACAAGCTGACTTTTAACAGGCCGATGCAATGTTAACAAAAAAATGGGAATGACTGCTTAAAAAATTGCTAATTTAAAAGGGAGGTAACTTTAAAAATTAACTCTTAGAATGTAAATTAACAATATATAAATTTATCAAACATTATGTCAATTCCCTAGACTTGTTTTGAACACCGAAATGCATATTTACCCTTTTTTCTTTTTTTCTAATCCACAAATTATAAATGGCTGTGAGTTAACTTACTTTTATGATTTTCAATTGTGTATATGGCCCATTTTGCAAATGAACACTATTGAAAAATTTCCAATTTCCATAGTCTATTTCATTTATAGATTAAATTATAAAGTTTGGTGTGATGTTTTGTTTAACATAAATGATTAACAAATATGTTGCATTTGGCTGTTCTAGTGGTTATGTTACTAACAGTGAAAAAGTATCGATATTTTGTTTTTCCTCTTGGAAAATTTGACCTCAAAGAAAATGGATAAAATTCATTAATTGTATTGATTGGTTGCCTATGAAAAATTCAGTTCTCTGTATGAAACATTTTGAAGAGAAATTTATTTTGAAAGAAAAGCAAAACAAACTGAATCGGGATTAACATCCAATACCTACAATACATTCAGAAAAAATAAGAAAACCATCTCTTTTGCCAAATACAAGGGAATTCAGGAATTTTCTAAAATACTGACTGATCCAAATTGATGAATTACATGCTTTTATTTCAGCTGATAGGATCAATTGGAAGAAGCAAAGTGTTGTCCTGTTTTGAATTTCCAAAAAGGAAGATTATAATCTAATTTATAGAATAGTCTTTGACTCTGAAAAACATTTTCCATCTATAAAACTATGTATTCACATCAACCAAAATCTTCACATCCAGCTCCAGTGCCATGGAACCTCTACACTGATACCACAGTGGTTTATACATGGACATACTGCTAAACTAAAAAGATTTAGCTTGTTAGAAAATTTTCCAAACTACATCCAAAACATGGTGAAAAAACAACCATACTCAATTCTAAAAGAATCACAAAAAAGACAACATTACAAACTAAGAGGTTGTTCTTCATTTCTGCAAAAGTAATATGTTATGTCTTACTACTGCATGATACATCTAAACAAGCCTACAGATAACTTCTGGAGAAATTTCCATTACCATCTTTTTCTTTAGTAGAGAAATTTTTTTAAAAATTAAACATTTTCAATGTGAAATGTGTTCCCTGGTCATGGTAGGCAATGATAGTGATGATGCTACAGAGAAGCAGTACTTAGATTTACTTTCTTGAGGAGGTCTTAAGGTTCCATCTAGCCAAATATCAGAGTTCATTTGCACTTGTTTTGCTATACTTGACTGTGGAGATAAATTTATTGTCAAACAATGAAACCTTTACAAGAAAAAACCTTTACATTAAAACTGATACAGACGGTTACGTTAATTCGTAAAGTGTATACAAATCAGACAATCAACTTTCCCAAGAAAGGAGGAGATAGGGAGGTAATTTAACCTGATACTAACTAGTTTCTTTTTTCACTTAGTTTGAATTTAACATATTTATTTAACTGTATTTTATTTTCTCAAAAAAAGAGGAGGTATTTTGTTTTTGAAATTAAATTAATCATTCACTCACTAGTAATTTATAACATAACATGCATTTGTTATAAATTTAAATAATATTATTAGCTCTACTCCGTATTGAGCACCCTCTTAAGAATAGTGTTTTTGGTTATTGAAATTTTATTCCATGTCTACCAACCCTGTACTTGTGTGTGTGTATGTGTGTATATATATATATATATATATATATATATATATATATATATATATATATATAATATATTTTGTTCCAAGTACAATAGATAATTTTATTCCAATAAAAATGTACGTTTGGGGGAAAAACTTCATAGCTTTGGCAATTGTTCCATCTTTTTATCAGATATCTATGTAAGTAAAAGGATATGGAGTTGTGTGATATAATATGGAACATCGCAAGTCATATTTTGATCTAATTCATGGACACATTTCAAAAGTAAAATTGAATTTTATTTTTTCCTACATACATATATATATATATATACATACATACATACATACATACATACATACATATATATATATATATATATATATATATATATATATTCTAAAGAATTAGTGATTTTTATTTTTAATCTGACATTGTTTCTTATTATACAAAACATTATTTTAGGGGATATCCATGTTTGAGGAGATGCTGTATTTTTTACATTATTTACATTATTCGGACTATTATCCTCATCTTTGTCGCCATATTTATTACAATGTTTCGGCTGTTGTATGCTCCGGCCTTCTTCAGGTGGTTGGAATGTCGAAATGAACCCTTTATTTCACCTTTATCAACTGACAGGACCCAAATTGAGCAAAATAAAGGGTTCAGTTCAACATTCCAATCACCTGAAGAAGGTTGTAATAAATATGGCAACAGAGATGAGGACAATAGTCGGAATAATGTAAATAATGTACATAATACCTCATCTCAGAAATATAGACAGAGAATGCTGTATTTTTCTTTAACAAACTAAATTATGTCTTATTTTGCTGAAACATGTCTCCATTAAAATAACATTTACAATAATATGAGATAATGTTGGATGGAAAACAATATCTATTGATTCTTTAGAAATTATTTTTTTTTTATGTTTCAAGTATGAAAATAAAGTCAGCAGACATGCAGTGTTGAGGAGATCTAAACAAGAAGATACGTATTCTTTCAAAAGGCCCAATTGAATTGAACTTTGCTGGGCTGTCTATGATACACTCTGGCTGATTATCTAAAGTATACCAGATCAGACGGTGGCTTCCCATACAAAGAGGTATATATGTTCAAACCTTGCAGAAGAGAATGTTTTATTATGTCTCTTGAATGCATGGCCAGTAGACATTATTCACACTGTTTATTTTGATTTGCAATCATAATTGAATCATTTAAAGTCATATATATTTCATTCTGGGGTCATCAGGTGACTAGTGCATCAAACAGGTGGTTTTAATATTGTAACATTATTTTGATCTGTAATTAGAATTTAATCATATCTAATCATGTATATATCCTAGTTGAGGAGTCAGTTGATTGATTTATCAAATTGATATGTTTGGTGTTTCGCCTTGTACTCGTAAACACCCCCACCCCCGTGTCTATTAGACACATTTTTTGAATCTTCTCTTTCTTTTTTCTTCTTTTAATCATGCCTTATATTCTAAATATGCATTTTTATGAATTCTTATTTTCATAATTTCAGTTCAACTAGAATTTCGTTCTCTGACTGAAAGCAATTTTTGTAGTGTCAGTAATAATCAGTTCAAGTTTTCCAGACGTTTTTATATAAATTTCTACGTGTTAGGAATAGATGTAATGCCATTAAGTACTAAGTAGCAACAAACCAAATTTATTCTTAAAATTATTTGAACTTTGAAAATGAAACAAATTCACTTGAACTTCTCATAAAATGCAATGAACATTGAAAAGCCAATAAGTTGATTAAAGAAATGAATTTCGATTTTTAAGAGGATTTCTCCATTTGACAAATTCTACATTCCCTCACTATCCTTGTCACTCAATCTCTCTCATTATTTCTGTATATATTTAGATATGTATAGACTGAGATTGGTAAATCAATATGAATAGATTTAGATGTATACATAAATTGATATGAGTGGATTTTGATAGATATGAATAGTCTGAGATAAATATATACAAAAATTGATACATGTGAATGGACTTAGATATATACATTGATTGATAGATATGAATAGACTGAGATATATATATAAATTGATAGATAGGAATATACTTTAATAGATATATATATATATATATATATATATAGATTGATAGATATGAAAAGACTGAGATAGATATATACTTTGATAGATATTAGTAGACTGAGATAGATATGAATAAACTCACACACACACACACACATGAAATGTGATCTGAGGAACCAGGAAAAAATCCCTTTCCTGGGGAAATAAAATATAATCAATGGACCCTTAAGGTTGTCTGTTTTTTAATTAGCCCTATATATATATATATATATATATATATATAAAATAAAGAAGAAATTAAAATCTTGGATATGAGATAAAGCTGACGATGATATGTAGATTGATAGATGTGGATAGAATAGACAGATATGAAAAGACTGTGATAGATAGATAGGACTTAGATATGAATAGACAGATAAATTGCTGTGAATATATTGTTATTGATAGATATGAATAGACTGAGATCAATTTAGTAGATAGATATGATCAAACACACTTGCATTAAAGGAGGTGCTGAAAAGTTTGGGGCCCAACCCACTTCCCAAAATCTGAGCAAATAACCAAGCATCAGATATTTTTTAAGGGCTTCTTGTTATCAGACTGAGAACTTTGCACCTCTCATATATTTATAGATCCTGTGGTAGTTAGTTGTGAATCCACTGTGATAAATTCAACAAACTCAAATAGAAAAAATAGAGGTAAACAAATAAAATAAATAAAAATTTAAAAGTCAAATAATGAAAATCATTTAGTACTGCATTCAAAATTTTATTCTTGAGTCATAGGTAACGAGTTCAATTTCTGAAAATGAAAAATATAAAAAGTTTAAAAAAAATATAATTATAGAATTGAACACTTCCACTTCCTTGTGACCCTTTGGAATTTTTCACTTTTGCTAAGGTTCCCCCCCCCATAACCTGTTCTGATATCCATTCACACAAGTTTGTCAGGTAGGTGGCTTGCTACTTTCCCTTATCTTTCTTGTCTTCAGTATGCCTTGTGAGTGTTCATTTATCCAAGCCTGTCTTCCTCAATATACTTCCAAGGAATTTCAACTATTTATTCCTGATTCTGAGCATGAGTGTTCTTTTTGTTGCCATTTTCTTTCTAAAGATTTGTTGCTTACTTTCTATGTCTATGGAATTCTCAACATCCTTCTGTAGAACCACATTTCTGCTGCCTCCAGTTTTCTCCTCATCAGTGGGGAGATTGTCCAGGATTCACTGGGTGTATAAGAGGATGAATTTTACATAGAAATCCAATACTCTTTTCTTTGTTTCTCATGAAATTTTTCTGTATCTTTCCCCAAAATGCATGGTAATTTGTCAGATGATAGAGAAAAAGAATCCGTGGAGAGTCATTGTTGCATGTCACCTAAAGGGACATAGCATTAAAAAAAAAATTATAAAACGATATCTTCTTGGAACCTTCCATTAGAATTGAGTGGATTAATTCAGAGATTGATAATTTGCCTCCAATTTCTAAATAGTTGATCTGTGTAGAATTCTCAGCTTAAAAGTAATCTGCTCTTTTTCAGTTAAAAATTTCTAAATATGAAGGATAATTTAGAACCAAGCAAATATTGATTGAAATAATCATTACTCTAATAAAAGATAATCCTATTTAAAGTCTAACACATTTTAGTTATTATTTTACCTACTGTATATGATCAAGTATAGTGTGAGTTTTATGATCAGTTTTTTTGTTTTTTTTTTTAGACAAAACAGAGTGGGTTGCTCAAAACACAAGTAATTTTTTTGAAGAGGTTAAAAATCATGAATTTTCAGTGATCGGTTGCACCATACACAAGTAACATTTTTCTGGAAGGGTTAAAATTCATACCCTAAAAAATTCAGGAATCGCAATGTACAAGAAACCAGCTTATATGTGAGTATATATGGCAGAAAGAGTGCGTTCATGCATAAAACAGACTATTGACACTTGGTGTTGACCAGAGATTCCACTTTTTTATTTACATATGCTCTATCTTTGATATTGAGCATTTTAACCCATAAATATAAGCATACCTTAAAATTATATTTTTACCATATACATATGATGATATATATACAATAGGAATGAAGAATACTTCAAGATTATGATCTTTTCATCCCACAAAGATTAATTTGGGTGATTTTCAAACCTATCAGATATCTATATGAACCACCTTTAATATATTTAATATATTTATATGTTTAATATATTTATTTTATTAAAAGGATTTGCTTGGATTATACTAATGGATTATTACCTGTATATGTGTGTGTGTGTGTGTGTATATATATATATATATATATTTTTATATATATATATATATATTTTTATGTATACACACATGATAAAAACAGTTTAATGGTATGCAATATTTATAAGTAGTTAAAGGGCTCAGCATCAGGGATAGAGTGCATGTAAATATAAAAGCGGACATTGAGGTCAACATATATATATTTATTCTCTCTTAATAATTATACTGCTGAAATTGTGTGTGTGTATGTGTGTGTAAATATATATAACATATATATAAATTATATAAACATATAAATTATATATAAAAATATAAACATACATAATATATATATATATATATATATATATATATATATGTATTTATGTGCACAAAATATATATATAGATACACACAGACATATATATATATATAAACAAAAATAAAAAACATCCTAGATAATGGCCAAAAGAATAGCTGAAATCGCTTGAACATAGAAAATATTCAATTTTAGCACATTTTATGTCTAGAAAAAAAAAATTTATACAAATACAAGAAGAATTAAGCACAAAACTTAAACAGAGTACCTTTTAAATTATCTGTAATGAAACCTTTATAAAAGAGGGATTGTTGCCCAAATACAGACACACACACACACACACACACATTCAATCTTGTAATAATTATGCTGTTGAAATTGTGTGTGTGTGTGTGTGTGTGTGTGTATATATATATATAATAATAATAATATATTAATGTTAATTCTTCCTAGCTTGGTAATATTGTCATTGGAATTAAAAATGGAATGAGAGAAATTGTTTAAAGAAGGACTTGAATGCAAGCTGAAAAGAGAAAGTTTTAGAGCTGGAATATAACAAATTGTTTGAATGAGAAAAATATCTGCTGAAAGATTTTAAATTAGAAAAAGCTGAGGTACTTACACAGTGAAATGGTAGATAAAACATTTCCATCCTGTCGGACGCTCCAAGAAATTATAAACTTTTCCCTGAATTGAAGATTTCATATTATTTTTCGTCCTGCTTGCTGCCTTTCCACTTGATCGCAGACGGTCAAAAGGGCTGCGTTTACAATTTATGAAAACATGCCCACCACAATACGTTGACTCACCTTCTGTCTCTGACCCATTCTGCTCCTGGTCAGTGTCCAGAGGGCTTTGTTTTGAGGCAGAGCTTTGGTCACATTCCAACCCTTTTGGACATGATGGTAATACACTAATGGGATAACGTGGTCTCCGATCACAAAGTATCATTCCAGGCTGGTTTTGCATTTTGTATGCCTAAAAATTCCAGATTTTTGGTTGTGAATTTCCCTAAGAATGATGAAAGGCTAGGTTGATGGGCGTTGTTAAGAATAGAAATTTCCCACAGTTGGGAAAATTTAAATGAACGGTAGTTTACGTGATTAAATCTGCAGGGATTATAGATCAGCATATTAGGTATCATTGATTGAATTTCCCCTGATAAACAATGCAAGAGAAGTTGATTTGTTTTTTGTTTTTTTTTGTTTTTTTGAGGTTTACAAAAATACAGTCTCTTTTATAAGATAAAAGAATGAACCCTTCTGATTATGATAAAATTGAAAAGTTCTCTTTTTATTGAAGTCTTTCTTATTTTATTCCATCATCGATAATTATGGCATACTTTCATTTGATTTTAGAAGCATTTTATCAGATAAAAATCCTTTATTTTGTTTTGATCTGAAAATGATTCATTTGTCTCTATTTTTTTTTATTTGCATTTTAGCAAGAATTGAACAGAAACTAAATTGGGCATCCATTTTTTTTTATGTTCAAGCAGAATTTCTTGAAAATATCAAAAACAAATGAAAAAACATTGAACAGTTTTTGAATATCCTCAATTACAGAAAAATTTAAGACACTTTTTTTAAAGATTTAAGATTAATTCTTATAATCCAAAGTACACATAACAAAAATCCAACATTTTTAACAAGATGAAACATGAAGAAGATTAAAATATAATTCAAAACAAGTGGTATAAAATATATGCTAAATGCTAATAGTCAACTTATGTAATTATACCATAAAGATACTAACTGATAATAGTTGATTTATTTGAAATGTAAATTTGAAAGTGTCTGACTGTCGGTTCCATCAAAGTACAGGCAGATTGTGTTCTCATTTTTATCATGAAACTTTTAATTATGCATGTTTTTTCCATTTTTAATAAGATCTAAAAAATGTAATATTACACTATGTGAAACATACTATAAGATACTAAGTTTTAATAGTCAATTTATATGATATATGCCATAAATTATACATTATGCCATCACTAAATGATAATAGTCACTACTTAAAAAGCAAAAGTTGTTATTGCTTTTTCCTTATTTTGTCATCAGAATTTCTTTTGTCCACATTTTTTGAAGAAGAGATTTTGTTTTAAGCTTAAATCTGCCTTGTTGATTGGTTTTACAAAGAAGTAAATTTTCTTGTCACTTATAAAGCCGGTGGAGAGAATAAGTACCGGAATTACAAACAATCTGTGGCCTTTATATCAACTGACCAGAGCCAGTATTAATATCTGTAAGAAAACGAAGCCCTTTGTAAAGACAGTTACTAGAAATTTCCTTGCTATTACATTTTCTTCCATAGAGCAAACATTTTATGGATAAAGTCAGCATACATAGTTCTCATAAGAAATTAATTCCACCCAAGTTTTCAGGAAATTAATTCTTTTTGGAATCTCTCAGACAATACTAAAAAATATCTGAGACATTGTTTTTTTTTTTTGTTTTTTTTTTTGTTGGTGATGCTCTTACATGTACAACCAACTTAAATAAAAATTTACACTTGGCAAATTCTTTATAAGGTGGAAATAATTTTTTTTGCTACAAAGTTCCTGATGTGTGACATTAACAGCAGACAGTAAAAGAACATTGAAATGTTAACAGTATGAACATACCTGAATTAAATGGAATATTCCTTGTAAAATTTTGGCTTTTTTTTTTAAACTTTTTTTTTTTTACAAACTTCATAATTTACTAGATAATGGCTTATTTCCTCATAGTTATATGTTTTTTTTTTTTTTTTTTAAACCCCACTGAGAGAGAAAAAATGTTTACACAAAGTGTGCATTTGCCACTGTGATATGTTGTTTTCAATTGGAGGTTATCCCCACTCAACAATATATTTTTGCACAAAGAATCAAAGAGGGTTTTCCCTTTAAGAAATCACGTCATGACTGGTGGTTGCCACCGACAGCACAGTCACTGAGTTCGGCTTTCTATTTCTGTACTGATCAATAACCAAGCATCATACACACAATGCTGGTAAACACACAGGCACACACATCTCTTTGTGTACATGTGCGTATCTGTTCAGAATTGGTGTACAGATGTGTGTTAGCAGTTACTTGTTTACATGTATTAATCTGTGAGTTTATGCATGCCACACACATACATGTTTGTCAGTCTGTGTAGCATTGTGTTTTATATTCTTAATTCTCAGTATGTGCATAATTTTGTTCGCTCATCTATTTATCACTTTCTGTGTAAACACAGACTTGCATTCACCATGCTGGAAATATAATACGTATATAATAAGTATTTTTGTCTTAGTGCAGGAAATGGGAAGAACTATGTATATGAAATGTGTGTATGTGTGTAGGTAAGTTGGGAATTTGTTTGGGAGATAAGGGTAAGGGAGGCATGTAACTGCTTTCTCAAATGTGAACCTTTACATGGTGAATTCTCCTCTGGTAGTAATGCCTTTTCTAGATTCTGTAAACAAACAGCTTCAGCCGCTACTGCTGGATTTGTGCATTGATATGTGAAACAACCGTGGCCAAGTGTGACAGCAAGCTTGCCATTGCTATGACAGTGCTTGAGACGACAGCAAGCAGAGGTTGATATGATGACAAGAAAAACAGACGCAGAAGCAGCAGCAGCAGCACATACGACAGCGGCAACAGTTTGTAAAAGGGGAAAGAGAGAGAGTAAAAAAAAAAGAAAAAAAGAGGATAAAGTCTAAAAGAGGAGGAGAAGGAGAAGATGTAGAGAGTATAAGAGAAAAAAGTATAGGAAGAGGAGACAGTGTCTGATACAAGGCTAATATAATAAGGAACCTAGTGATAATGTAACCCACTGGCTGTGGTTGGTATGAAGTACCTGCTAACTAAGGCACCCAGAGAAGAGAGTATATATTAAAGTTAACATGGTACAAGGCTACAATAATAACGCACTCACAAATTCATCTGCATGGCATATATCTTTGGGATATAGGTGATCATGGCTCTCTACAACTTCCTGGTTATTATGATAAACTACATCCAGCAGAAAGGGCTCTGATTGGGAGATTGGAGGTTTTGAGGAGCATGCAACCACCTCTGAATTGCTGTTGTTCCCAGCTCCACCCTGAACCAGTGTGGTAGCACCTGTTTGGGTCCCAGCTATGTGCAAATAGTGAACCCCAAAACCAAACAAAACACTATGAAAACAAAAAATCTTACATTTTTATAGTAAAATTACCAGCAATATCTTTTTATAGTAAAATGACTAACAATACATTTTATCTGTGGTTGAAGCCTAAAAATTGCATTCAAAATATTTATATTTTTGCATTAAATAACCCTTAGAGGTTGATATGCTGCTAAACAAAATCAACCAACAACTTCTTATCACTTGTGATCCATAGCTGTGTTTCTTTTTTTGCTGGACCTCTTGCACAGCTGTTCCATCATCTATTCACACAAGCTCATCAGATAGGTGGCTTGCTGACTTCATTTATCTCTCTAGCCCTCAATTTTCCTTGTAAATGTTAAGTTTTCCAAGCCATCCTTCCTTATGTCCAAGAAATCAGCTATCTCTTTCTGATTTTGAATGTAAATGTTCTTTTTGTTACCATTTTCTTTAAGACTTCCTCATTGCTTACTCTCTCTGTCCATGAAATTCTTTCTGTAGAACCACATTTTTGCTGTTTCCAGTTTTCTCCTCATCCATGTGAAGATTGTCCAACATTCACTGCCATACAAGATGGCATATATCACAGAGCAATCCAGTAATCTTTTCTTTGTTTAAGCAATGAACATGATGAGAACTGAAGAAAAAAATGAAAAAATTATACTTGTTCTTAGTATACAATGATTCTTTTTCTAATCTACACTCAAGGCCCAAGAGCCACTCAAGGTCGAAGGTTACAGAATGAGGTGTGTGATATGAATGTAAGAGGAGCAAGTAAGAAATTAAGATTATGAGGATATGGAGGATAGATAAAAAAAATGACACTAGAAGAGGTTAAGATTGTAGTGTTCATAGGAAGCATCCAGATGGGAGTTCATTCCACAAAATGGCGGTTTTTGGGAAGAATCTGTCTGAGTTGATCATCCTTCAGGCAATGAAGGAGATTCAATCCTGTGGGCGTAGCAAAGCAGGTCTTATCTGTAAAACTTCCAGGTGGTGACACTAAGGAATAGAGCTGATTTGAACATTATTTTTAATCCTTTCACTCCAAGTAAGATGATAAAGCCACTAAGATTCAAGCAGTTACTGAGAGTGAAAGAAACAGGACAATAAAAGAACAGAATTTAAGGAGACAGAAGATGATAATTGACATGGCATTTGAATTTTTGAAGATCATAATTGACAGAAAAGTAAGAAGCCAGGAGAGAGCAGCGTGGGAGAACTTATGGTTACAACTAATATCAACAGTGAAATGATGATACTAGTTGCCAACCTAGTACTGTACTTGAATTTGTGAAGTTGATTTACCAAAGAGAAAAGCTCAGAACAATTACTGTGAAAATATTTCTAGAAAAGGCACAGAGAAGCCATGTTATGGGAATGTGAGTGAAGCTGAAATGTCAGGTCATGACCAATAATATTGCAGATTCTTCTTTTGGATATTGTCAAGAACCTCAAGATACATAACAGGAGCACTAGACCAGCTGTGGTGGCAATAATCAATTCATGGTAGACTTAGAAATGCGCAAAATAGATTCTGACAAGAAAAATTGTCTAGTATGACATAGTGAACCAACTTTCTTAGCAACTGATTCAATATAATCATTCAACTTTGTATCCATTGAAAACTTGAGACCAAGAAGGTACAATAAGTTGCTCTTTTGAAGGTTAGCATCAGCCATACTGATGGAAGGCAAAAAGGATTCTTTAAGATGATTAGTATTGCATCCGTGGGAAGGAGGTTGTAGAGTAAAAAATTTCACCCCTTCACAAAGCTGCATAGACACTTTTGAACTCCCACAGGGCGGGAGTAAGAGGTGCATATTATGAGGATATGTAGGATAGATAACAGTTGACCCTAGACATGAAGAGATTAAGAGCTTAGTGATCAGGGAAGCATCCTCTTGGGAGTCTGTTCACAATGCAACAGTACTGGAGAAGTGAGTGGAACTTCCTCCTAACCAATGGAATATGAAGAAAATGATCAGGAGTTGACTCAGTGTACATAGCTTGGTGTGTCTTTGCTGTAAAAATCTGGGAATTAAGGAATGTAGTTCACTGAAACATCTGCTATGAAAATAGCAATAGAGTAACAAGAGGCACATTTATAGGTCTACCATGAATTGATTATTGCCACCACATTTTATCTGTGGGGAAAGAGGTCGCAGGGTGTGAAAGCAAATCACAAGCCCACATGAATGCTTTTGAACTCTCACAGGCCTGGAAAAAAATGGCTTGGGTAGCACCAACCCAGATATGGCAGCAATACTTCATTTTTTTTGTCTGACCTGACTCCTGTAAAAATAAAGCATGGCTAAAGGTCTCCAGTACTTTCTCTTTATTCTTTGACTTTCTTCAAGTGTCTGTCAAATTCAGTTATCTCAAAAGATTTTTGCATGGAACCCTTTATTTTTATTTTATTTGTTTTTATGGGTGGAACATATCATCATCAATCCCATGACAGGGTGTGGTCATTGTACCACTGAGCAGCTCCGTCCATATATCTCAGTTGTATGCCAATATTTGAGATTCTGCAAATGAGCTTCCAGTCCACTCAGTGACACAATCAGCCCATTTTTCCTCAGCCTGTCTAAGATGGTACCTTGTAGCATGACAGCAGAAAGGTTGTTGGTCCTTATGATGAGGTCTTCCAACAGGTTTGTTCCTTCTTTGATGGTGTCTTGTACTGTAGCATTTGTGATGTAAAGTATACTCTAGCATCTTATTAGCATCTCATTTCTAACGTTTGGATTATTTGCTGCAATTCTGCCATTAATGTCACAAATTTACAGAAAGATTGAGAAGGCCAATGCACACAACAGTCTACTCTTTGAATTCTCAAGCAGATGTTCTTGTCTTTCATAATGGTTGTTGGTTTTGTAACATCTGCCATTGTTTGTGCTACTCTTGAAATTCTTTCTATATACTTGTGGGTCATTTATTCGGTCTTGATATGGCTGGCTTGAATGTTGAAAGTAAGAATGGAACATGCATATTATTAAACATTAACAGATATAAAGATTAACAGATTGTTGTATAATTATTAACCATTTTATTTGACATGGAACATGCATATTATTAAAGCAATGGAAATTCTTTCTTTTTATGTGCCATGTCCCTTCAGGACACAGGCGATCATGGCTCTCCACTTCCTCCTATCCCTTGTAGCCCTCAATAAGTTTTGTCCCTTTGCTCCTTCCCCCAGGTCATGTTCTGCCATCCACTTGCTTAAGCCTGCTAGGTATGTCATGCATTGATTTCCCTTGTCTCTCTTTCCCTCTATTCAACCTGTGAGTATCAGATTCTCCAAGCTCTCTTTTATCATTACATATCCCAGAAATTTCAGCAGCCTCTTCCTGATATTAAATGTAAGTTTCCTCCTTGTTTGCATCCTCTCCAAAACCTCATCATTGCTCATATACTTGGTCCAAGATATCCTTAGCATCCTTCTGTAGAACCATACCTCCGTTGCCTTGAGTCACTTCGTCATCTTTGAGGAGATTGTCCAACATTCACTGCCATAAAGGAGGACAGATATCATGTAGCAGTTCAGTACTCTTTGTTGCCAACAAAATTCTCCTGTCTTGTAATACTCTGCCTTGCTTTTAGAATGTGTCTTTGACCATCCTTATATGTCTTCAGATCTCTGTGTTGCACTTGCCGTCCTCTGTCAAAACACTTCCCAGATATTTAAATTTCTGCACCTGCTTGATTTTAGTGTCCCTGATCTGAAAATCACATTTTGGCCTCATCTTTTTACTGATGACCACGCATTCTGTCTTTTTGTAGTTAATGCTTAGTCCCTTCTTCTCACTCTGTTTTGCTACCTTCTGTAGAAGGTTTTGTAATTTCTATCTGTACTGTGTCATCTGTATATCTTATTGTGGCCACCAATGACAAATCCTGGTAGGACTTCCAATTCTCTCAGAATTGATTCACTTTATAGGTTCCAGTGAGAAGACACATCCTTGCCTTATGTTAAAATAAGAAAATTAATAATGCAAACAAAGGTAACAAAGAATAACATTACTATAAAGTGGTAATATTTGAAGTATGGCACGATTAACAAAAACTTATCTAAACCAGTTTAATGGTCCTCTCTTATCAGAGTTAAATCAAGGATGAAAAATGTGAACAACTGACCTTCCAATGTATCCCATCTTTTTGCATTTACTGAGGATTGGTGATGTGATTACAAATTTTTCTTGGCAGATTTATGTATGTGTTAAAAACTGTTCTCTGTCTGCCAATCCATGTACTATCTTTAATTTCCAACCAATGTTGAAATTGATCCAGAAGGATGTTCTACCTCCCCATCATATCAGTTTGGCAATTTACCAATTCAGATACCTTTGTGATGCTTTTTGTTTATATAGAATGTGTCAAAGGTTGGAATCAAGGATCAATCAGTATATGCCAACCAATATTCCCAATGGTAAGGTAGACAATTTGCATAGGTGTATGAATACAACTAATTCAGTAATAGCTGAACCTTAACTGAGAAAGGCTGATTTTGAATATCATTTGAAGGTATTATAATCTGTTTACATTAAGTCCTACCAACCATCCCTCTGTCAGCAGAAGGAGTAGTTGGTTGGCTTAAATGTAATTAGGCTGTAAATGTTATAATTGTTTTTATAACATTTTTTTTTCTTGGGTGTTCATTTTTAGTCATCATTCACATTTTTGTCCTCGGTTTAGCTTTGATGAGAGAGGACTGATAAACCAGTCTGGCTGTCTTTTTTGTTAATCCTATGGTATTTTGATATTACCAGTTTAGTGTAATATTATTTTTTGTTGTGCCTCATTTTGTTGTTATTTTTTCTTCTTGTTTTAATGTGTACATTGTTTCAATGGGTTTTTGGAAACTCATAACTCTTAATGTTTCTTTATGAAATCACTCTGGATATGCTGGTGGTTAGTGGTTCAAAAACAAAGAATTGGTAAGCCAAGATTGAATTCCAGTCAAGTTTCATACATTCACTTTCTTGCAAATACCCTTAGGAAAAGTATAAATCCATCTCTTCTCTTATAAGCTATGAGTTAAATAGTAGGACAGACTGAACTCTTCAGCCTTGTTTGGCAACCAGTCTAGGAGAAGGAAAACTTTTAAATCCTGAGTAGATATAATTTGTTAGTGTGTTGAACTCTGTCAAGGAAAGGTCTGTCAGAAAACGAACAATTTGTCAGAATACAGAAGTTAGGCATGGGACTAATCAGTCCAGGCCATAGAACAAAGTTACTGCAGAAACCTCACCAAATAGCATGACATCACTCTTCTCCTTTATCCAGCCAATGTACTACTGCACAATATCTGAGACTGAACTCACAACGTCCAGTAATACTGTTTTTATCTAGCTGGAGTTTTGCATGATGACAATGACACATCATCTGAAAAATTAGGCGAGAAACGATATTTATGATGACTGTAAAGGAAGAAAAATTGGGAGTAATGAAAAGACAGAAGGTGAGTCATGTTAAAAAAAATGACAAGGACATCAAGTTACATCAGTTGTTCATATGCTTGATGGATTATGACATTTAAAAAGATATTGCATACAAAAGAAAAATTTCAACAATTTTCTGTTTCAAAAGTGACAAAAAATCACATTGTAAATTTAAAAAAAGAAATAAATTTGTGATCTCTATGACACTGTAACTGTATCACACAAATGGTTTATATATCAGTACACACTTTAGATTAAATATTAACAGGCAAACAAAATAGCTTAAATAACATGTACCCAAAGTAGATTAAATTGCAATACACTCTCAAAATAGCAAAAATATCTATGTGTACCTAAAATTGATTAAATATCAACATCTACCCAAATAATTCAAATTTCAATGTGTTGATAATAGCTTAAATTTAATTGTGCACCCAAAATAGTCTCAATATGAATATTCACCCAAATAGCTTAAATTTCAATATGTAGTCAAAATTTTTTAAATATCAACATGCTCCTGAAATAGCTTAAATATCAAGATTCCCCCAAAATAGCATAAATATCAATATGAACCCAAAGTAGCTTAAGTTTCAACATTCACTCAAAATTTCAATGTGCACTCAGAATAAATTTCAACATGCAGTCAAAATAGATTAAATTCCAATATGCACTGAGAATAGATTGAATTTTAATATGCACTCAAAATTGATTACATTTCAACACACACTCCAAATAGATTAAATTTCAACATGCACTCCAAATAGATTAAATTTCAACATGCACTCCAAATAGATTAAATTTCAACATGCACTCCAAATAGATTAAATTTCAACATGCACTCCAAATAGATTAAATTTCAACATGCACTCCAAATAGATTAAATTTCAACATGCACTCCAAATAGATTAAATTTCAACATGCACTCTAAATAGATTAAATATCAACATAAATGCCAAAATAACTTAAATATTTACTTGCATCCAAAATATATCCGAAATCAACTTAATTTTCAATATGCACCTAAAATAATTTAAATGTCAATTCTCTTCTTCTTCATATGCCATGTCCCCTCAAGACATAGGCAATCATGGTTCTCCACTATTCCATTAATTTTCTCTTTTTGTTATTTCTTATTTTTACCAAACCTTGTTCTGCCATCCATTTAGTCAAGCTCACTATGCATGTTAGGCATGGTTTTTCTCTTGCCCTCAATCTGTCCTGTGAGTATTAGATTTTCCAAGCCCACTTTCCTCATTATGTGCCCTAGAAATTTAATCTCTCTCTTCCTGATGTTAATAATGTTTCCTTTTTGTTTCTATTTTCTCTAGAACTTTGTTGTTGCTCACATATTTGGTCAATGGTATACTCAGCATCCTTCTGTAGAACCACACTTCTGTTGCTTCAAGTCTTTTCTTCATCTTTGAGGAGACTGTCCATTGCTATATAGGATGACGGATATCACATAACAGGTTAGTACTCTTTTCCTTGTTTCTAACAGTTTTCCTGTTTCTTAGTACTCTGCTTAGCTATTGGAAAGCATCTTTAGTTATCTCAATGTGCCTTCAGATTTCAGTACCACACTCTCCATTTTCTATTAAAATGCCTCCCAGATATTTAAAAAGATTTTTACTTCTTTGATTTTGGTATCTCTGATTTGTAATTTACATGTTGGTCTCATCCTTTTACTGATAAATATGCATTCTGTCTTCTTGCAATTAGTAGTTAGTTCTTTCTTTTTGCTTTCTTTCAATACCTTCTGTAGGAGTTTTTGTAGTTTTCTTTCTGATGTCATTTGCATATTTTATGTTAAGACTGTGGCCGCCAATAATGAATCCTGCTAGGACTTCTAATTGTCTCAGAATCGCCTTGTTGTGTAGGTAGAAATATGTGCCTAAAATAGCTGAAATTTCAACTTGCACTCAAAATAGATTAAACTTCAATAATGCACTAAAACTTAAATTTCAAGATGTACAGAAAATAGCTTAAATTAGAATATGCAACCAAAATACCTTACATATCAACATATACATAAAAAAGTTAAATTACAATATACTCCCAAAATATTTTAAATATCAACATTCTTCCCAAATAACCTAAAATCAATTAAATATCAAAATGCACTCAAATTTGCTTAATTAACTACATGCACATAAAATAGCCTCATCCTGGGTAAGACATTAAACTGCATCCAACAACAAGGCCTCTGGTCAGGAGATTTTGAGGAGCATGAAGCCACCTCTTAATTGCTGGTGTTCTTAGGTCCACCCTGACCTGTGGTGGTAGCACCTGTTAGGGTCCCAGCTATGGGCAAATAGTTAACCCCCAAACTGTGGTCAAAACACTATGAAAGTGTAAAAATAGGTTTTACATTTTTGGAAAAAATTATTACCAGACATAGATTTTGGAGTAGAAAATACCAGCAATACATTTTTGAAGGAAAAAATTATTACCAGAAAAAAATATTACAGCAATACATTTAAAAAAAAAATTACCAGCAATATATTTTTGAAAAAAAAATATATTACCAGCAATAAAAAAATTATCAACATTAAATAACTTATTGAGGTTGATATGTCTTAAAACAAAACAAAACAAAGCAAACAAAACAGCTTAAATATCAAAATAGCTTCAATATGCTCCAAAATGGTTTAAATTTTAGTATACACCCAAAATAACTTAAATATCAAATTACCTGAATGTTTTATATATCAACACACCCAAAAGGATTTGCATTACCTGAATTGATAGACACCTGAAGATGGCTGTAGATCACAACAGCCAAAACCTTGTGATAATAACAACAAAGATGAGGACATTAATCAAAATTTAAATTATGTAAATAACAAGATGACAAAATTTGACATTAAATAACCTGGCTGATAGGCCATAAAACAAACCAAACATTTTAGGTATTAGAATGTTATCTGTGCAAGCACAATTTGAAAGGTCAGTGTGTAAGTGGGTAAATAATTTATATATTTACTTACATTACTGAGTAAATACAAAAGGTTGTTAATATGAACTCATTTATAAGTACAGTTGAACATTATTGTCTTGAAATTTAAAAAAAAAAACTTTCTGTTAATAAAATGTAAAGGTTCCTCAAAATTAAACATATGGTATTCAAAAAATTAAACTATATTAGTTGTATCACTTTAATAGAAGAATGTCTAACTTTGATTCTATTTCTAGCATTAGGCTTAATTTAAAAAAAAAAACCCGCCAAGGACTGGGGAATTGGAGTATTGTAACTCGTACACCTTTATGATTATGTGACGTTATGTTTATTTAAAATAGAGGAGGGTAAGTTAAGGATTTTTCTGTGTCATTTCCATTCAGGACATGGATGATCATGACTCTCCACAACATCTCTTTTGTAGCTCTTAGTAAGGCTTGTCTTTTTACTGTCCCTCCTAGTCCTTGTTCTCCCAACCATTTATGCAAGATCATTAAATAGGTTATTCACTACTTTCCTCTGTTCCTCTGGCCTTCAAAATGTCCTGTAAGTTTAAAATTCTCAAAGCCCTCTTTCCTTATGTGCCCTAGAAATTTCAACTATTTCTTTTGGATTTTAATTATAAATATTCTTTTTGTTTCTATTTTGAAAACATTTTTGTTGATCACATGTTCAGTCCATGATATTCTCATCATCCTTTTGTATAACTATATTTCTGTTGCCTCAAGTCTCTTCTTCTTTTATGAGGAGATTGTCCAGCATTCACTGCCATATAGAAGGACTGATAATACATAACAGTTTGACACTTTATTTTTTCTTTCAAAGAAAATTTTCCTGTTTCTTAATGCTTTGCTTAGCTTTTAGAAGGCATCTTTCACTATTCAAATGCATTTTTGGATTTCAACCTCACATTTTTCATCCCCTGTTTAAACACTATCTAGATATTTAAATATTTGTACTTTTTTGATTCTAACATCTTCAGTTTGTAGTTTTCATCTTAAGCTATTCCTTTTTGCTGGAAGCCATACATTCTGACTTCTGACATACAATTGATGATTAGTCCTTTCTTCATGCTTTCCTTTACTACATTCTGTAGGAGATCCTATAAATCAAGCTTACCTAGCATAACTGATACCTGGCCAGGAGATCAAACAAAAACTACACTCTGATCCTAGGTAGAAAAGTGTAAGTTTTTCACATACAAACAAACCCAATAAACCCCAGAAGAGCTGAAGATCAGTTACAAATACTAAACTCAGATCTTAGATACATACAAACAAAATATTTCTATTACTATTTGTTTGTTTAGCGGCATATCAACTCGTTATGGGTCATTTAATGCCGAGATTTAATTTTCTTGGGTTAATTAGCAATTTCTTTTACTAAAATGTATTGCTGGTAATTTTTTTTTTTTTTACTATGAAAATGTATTTTTATACTTTCATAGTGTTTTGACCTCAGTTTGGGGTGGGCGGTTAACTATTTGCTCATAGTTGGGACCCAAACAGATGCTACCACCACAGGCTATGTTGGATCTGGGAACAACAGCAATTAAGAGGTGGTTCCACACATCTCAAAGCCTCCTGATCAGGGGCCTTGCTGCTGGATGTAGTTTATCATCATATCCAGGATGCCAGAATATTTAATTTCCAAATTTAAATAACATTTTATAATAATAAAGAATATGACATGAAAATTTGCATGAGAGAGATAACAATATGACTGAAGATATTTGTATCTCATTGATTTATGTGGCTGAATTTTTGGTGCACAATTTATGACTGCTACATTCTGTACTATTCCTCAGTCATAGAAGCCATTTTTTATTTAATTCATGCATGGTATGTTCTGTGCTGTTCAATTATGTAAGAAGCCATTTTTATTTGATCCTTGGGACATGATTTCAGATAGCGTCATTTCATTTCTGCTTAAAATAAGGAAGATTGCTGTACATCTTTAGAATAATTCATTCTTACTTTTTACCTTTTGACCAAAGTATAATTCACAAAAGACAAATGGCAGGTGGGTGAGATGAAGTCTCACCTGAAACTACTTTTTTGCTCTATCTTCACACATTTATTTTGTAATGCCATATCCCTTCAAAACAGAGGCATTCATGGCTCTCCACACATTCCTTTCTTTAATATCTGTGAATTGCTATGACTTTCTGAGAAATCATAGCAATTCACAACTTGGAGTGGTTTCTCATTGTGCTTTCTCCACAGTTTTGTATTCAGAGTTAACTAGCTGACACTCAAGGCTCAAGAGCCTAGCTTACTCTGCTATTTAAGCTAAAAGGAGAAGAAATGCATGTGTGCCTTTTCCAAGGGCATTAGTGTGAAATGCTATTTGCTCATTAGACTTCATACTGCCTGCTTTAAATAGTTGTGATTGTAGCAAGGGTGTCAAATTCAAGGGTGAAAGGGACGCAACTCTTTCCGTCGGAAAATGTCTTACACGCTGCAACGCAAAGCCATGTACACTGAACACTGGTGTAATGCTGTTCTGTTCATTTTTCCAAGCGTGTAACGCGACTTTGCGTGACTGCACGGGACCGTAAATATTAAAAGTCACGGACGCCATCTTGGACCCTTTCCTTTCTCAACCCACAGGACAGACAGACGCGAGGGCATTTGGGAGGTAAGCCATTCCTTTTTTCCCCACACTCCCCCCTGATCTCATGATCACAGAGTTGACAGGGAGGCAGCGATCGCTTTCACCGGGTGCTTCTTCGAAGAGGGACGCTGCGAGCCTCATCGTCGCTTGCGCTCATGTCCGCGGTCTGAGGGTCGAAAAACACAGGGTCCCTTGGAAGGCTGCTGATATCTGAGTCACTCCCTGATGGAGCTGGCATGAACCAGAGCGATGCCTCACTGGTCTCAGATTCCGATTCGCTCCCGTCGTCCAGCAATGGTTGCAACTGCGTCGCTGGCCACAGGTCCTTAACGTCCGGTTCCGTATTTCGTCGTTCACTTGCTGCGCGGGTTTTTAACCCAGATGACATCGCCTTTCTTCAGCCTCTCTCCGGTTACTTTCAGTTCCGTCACCGGGTTGGTCTCTATGTCCTTCACTCTGACGTGGTACCTATGCAATGTGTCGGCTGGCGTCGTAGAGGGTGAGACATCATCCTTCGGCGTCACGTTGTACAAGTAGACCGCCTAAGACACCGCGCAGCCCGTCCTGGCTGCGATGGTGTTGACGGTCCTGTGGTTCCGCTCGATGATCCCATTTCCACTCGGTATGTGGGTGCACCGGAACTGTGGGTGCACCGGAACCGTAGGTGCACTCCCCAGCCATCCGCAAACCTCCTGAACTGCTCACTGGTGAATGCGGTGCCATTGTCGGTTAATATCTCCGTTGGGGGGCCACGTTCAAGGAAGATACTGTTTAACTGACGGATGATGGTGGCTGAATCTTAACGACGCAGCAGCCGCCATATCACAAACCTGAATGGACCGCAATCAATGAGCGTCAGGAAATCCTCGCCGTTGTGGTGAGTAACGTCTATCGCCAGCCGGCTCCAGTGGTTCCTCACGCTCAGCTGCCCTTTCTTCCAGCGAATGGGTGCTGGGTCTATAGACTGGCACGCCACGCAGTTTCTGACCACTCTTCTGATGTCTGTCTTTTGTACTCCTGGGTAAACCAACTTGGCGAAATACAGGGTCCGCTTGACTCCAGGGTACCCGCTTTGTTGGTGGACTTTGATTCGATTAGATCAAACGGGACTCATGGACGCAGCGCAGGCGGGTTGCACAGGCTCAATAAGTTTCTTAGTGGCGTCAAGCCACCTTTGGGGCACCCTCGTTAAACAATCTGCCTTGTTGAGGCTAGATTTGTCCAGGGACACCTCCATTGTCAGTGCGTACTCTTGCACCAGCTTCACAATCGTGTCAAGCCGTCATCGGATAAGCATCTCGCTGGCGGCTTTAGTCCGCACCCTGGCCCTCCCGGTAAGGGTATCCGAGATCCACTTATAAACGCAAGCGGAATCCGTGAACAGACGCAGGGTGGTCGACTTCCAGAGGATCGCCAAGTTGATCCCCTTGATGACATCATCGAGCTCTGCTAGGTTTATGTGCTGGGAGTCCTTTTCTGGACGTAACAAGCAAGCATCTTCCACCACGGCTCCATCGTGAACTATCGATACACCGGTTGCAAGAGAGCTTGCATCAACCCACACACTGAGGTCTTGGCTGTCGACGCACCATCTGCCCCGCACTGGGTCTTCCTTGCGTACTCTAGCAAGGACCTCCCTCAACATGGTGTTGAGAGGGGCGTCGTGAACAGCGTCATCCCATCCAGTGGTGACATCAGATGCTCTCCACTAGATGAACACCACCGCAACACGCAGCCAGCCACCTACAGGAAGGTGCCCAACTAACTTGCCGCACAAGGAAAATATGCTTCACCGCGTGACAACGGTGGGCATGTCTGGGACCTCGTTTCCCCGTTTCCAATACAGAACGTCATCCTCTCCCCAGACCTGCAAACCAAGCACTCGTGCACCATCCTGCAGCCTCTCCGGTTCCTTGCTGAGGAGGCCAAAGTTGTAGAGATGCTCCTTCACGCGCGCCGCAGATATGACTCCTTCGTTCACGTACACGTCATCAATATATGCAGATGTTGCCCGCCATATACGCTCATCCTTTGTCAGAATGGCGTCAACAATCATCTACATAATTGATGATGCCACATTGAGTCCAAACCCCATGCGGGTCAGGCAATACCTTTGCCCCTTGATAAGCACAGTTTGATAGGGCCACAGTGATTGGTGCACACGCACTTGAAGGTATGCCTTGCGAAGATCCAGCACAGATACATTTGATCCTGCCTGTCGCCATTCCCTTAGCTTCTCGGTACACACGTCCGCGCAGGCTGTAAAAGGGTCTACGTGCTCGTTCAGTTCCCGATAGTCGAGCACCGGCCTCACCTTTTGTTTGTTGTGCTGGAGAACCACCATTAGCGGGATCAGGCCCTTCGGGGGCCCCAATTCCTTCTCTGGATAAGGAACTAACCACCCGTTATTAATCCAGGCTCGCAACTCCTTGTCGTATTCCGCACGAGCTAGCGGGGGGGTTTTATACTCTGGCACACTGTTGTACAGCTTCTCTGGCGGTTGATCATCTGACCATTTCCAGGAAACCGTCTAGGACTTTGTGCGCTGGTCGAATTCCGCACGAAAGTCAGGCCGTTCTAGCTCCATTGCTGCACTTAGAGCAAGACCAGTTTCAGTGAAACTCGCCCGACCCTCTTCGTCAACATGGACGCCACCCACATGACGTCCATTCCCAGGAGCAGATCATAGCTGAGCAGTTCTCCGTCCACGACCAGGGCTTGTACAGCTACTGCAGGCCCATCGCTGATGCTTGCGCGGATGACGCTCACTCTACAAGAAGCTAGCGAGCCCCCGCCAACAGTCAGAATTGGAATCTTTTTCTCATCCCACGTGTCACAACATACCTTACGCACAAGGGTCTGGGTGCACCCGGTGTCTACAAGCGCGAAGCACTCACGCCCGTTAATCCACACGCTCACTGCGGGTAGCGCCTTGTTCAGCAGCGATCTGGGGAGAAGACTGGTGCTGTAGCTTACTCCCCTTGCCCGTTTCCCGGACAGCTTCTTGCTACGTGGCCCAGCTTGTTGCACCTGTAGCAACGCATACGTCTCCGTGTTCCTCTGTTATGCATATCCTTCGCACGGCTTCGGC
Source organism: Acanthosepion lycidas (assembly GCA_963932145.1). NCBI lineage: Eukaryota > Metazoa > Mollusca > Cephalopoda > Sepiida > Sepiidae > Acanthosepion > Acanthosepion lycidas. Next base: position 7,099,938 of record OZ010602.1, on the reverse strand, counting down.
AGTCTTTGGAGAAGTGGTTCAGTTCGCCACATTTATAGCACCTTGTGTCCTCAGTTGGCAGTGCAGGTGCTTCCACAGCTGCTGAGACAGGCTCCGCGTCATCCTTCAGAATATTCCGGGCTCTGGCCAGTAACTCGTCTAACCCCAGCTCATTGAGCCTTGACGATGCTTGTAGCAGTCGACTGGCATTGTCTGGGAGTCCGGCCAGAAAGGCACATCCTAGGATTTGGTTGCTTGCTCCACCGAACGGTGCGGCCAGCTTCTTCAAATCGGCCAAATAGACATCTACCGTTTCATCTGGCCCAAGCCGCCGTTCGGTGAACTGCCTCCAGGAGACAAAGGGGTCCGCACTGAATGCCACGTATAGAGACTCCTTAATTTCCTCCAAGTCTACGTCATTCCTGAGCTGCTGATACACGGCGTAAGCTCCTTTGGTGAGCCTCAGAGGGATGACCAGTGCGGGATCTTTAACTTTACACAGCCGGCAGATCCGCTCGGCCTTTTCCCACCACTCTACCACAGACGGACCAGCAGGGGAACCATCGAACTCTGGTATCAACTTCAAGTCGAATCTGTCCATGTTGTAGTAATGGCCGAAATAGCTTGTAGCAAGGGTGTCAAATTCAAGGGTGAAAGGGACGCAACTCTTTCCGTCGGAAAATGTCTTACACGCTGCAATGCAAAGCCATGTACACCGAACACTGGTGTAATGCTGTTCTGTTCATTTTTCCAAGCGACCTGCTTTTATGGAGTCCAGAAACACCTCATTACCATGCGTGTAACGCGAGACCGTAAATATTAAAAGTCACGGACGCCATCTTGGACCCTTTCCTTTCTCAACCCACAGGACAAACAGACGCGAGGGTGTTTGGGAGGTAAGCCATTCCTTTTTTCCCCACAGTGATAAAAATCAATAGCAAGATGATGAAATGTCTGTGCATTTGATAATTAAACTTATGAACTTTCAAGATAAATTTACTTACTGTGCTATTTCTGATATAAATCTTACCCTGTCAGTTTGGGAATAAGAATACACCAATTGCGTACCTGTGCAGAGAGTTAAAAAAACATACACAAAAAGGACCACCTGTTTACTATCTTTCTGATTCGCACACAAACGAACCATACATTTAACTTTTGGACACTCCTACAAATCAAACTTAGGTATACCTTCTACTTTTTTGATTCTCATGTAAACCAAACCTACGCCCTTGTGCAAATTAATTGAAACAAATAATTCTGTTATTATTTGCATTTTTTCTTGTATTTTTCTAATGAAACATCACCCAGTGCACATGTTAGCACTTTGCATGTACATTCCATGAAGTTGTTCCTTGAAGACTGACCACAGATTATCAAATGGATTTAAATCAGGAAATTTTCCAAGACAGTCTATAGTACTTTGATTTGCTCACTGGTAAGGTTTGCCGGTGTGTTCATGCAGTGTTACAATTTTTGTACACTTCCTTGGAGTAACATACATCGCAGACAATGACCGTAGGACAACTAATTGACAGTCAAGACAATGGTGTCTGAGTGTGATAAAAATCTGATCCAATCACAGATGACACAATATTTTTCAAGGTGAAACAAATTTCATCATACACCCTGAAAATATTTTCATATTACTGCACAACACTGAAAATGATCTAATCTGAGGAAAAATTAGAAATCGATTCCACCCTGTCACTCCAGTCGATCTAAAACTGACCATATGGTGAAAGAAAGGAAACTAAAGCAGATGTTTCAATTAATTTTCACAAGGGTGTATATCTAACTTTGTGACTTTCATGCAAACCAAACTTATGTCTAACTTTTTTAAATCACATGCAAACCAAAATATGTGTCTGCCTTTGTAACTCTTGTACAAAAAAATCTTTGTTTTGCCCCTCATGCAAGACAAACATATGTTGACATTTGCTGGCTCTCTTACAAACAAAACCTATACTGTCCTTTAGACCTTCATGCAAACCAAACCATTATCTATGTTTTTTGATTCACACAGAAATCAAAATCTGTGTCTACCTTTCTAAATCTTGTGCCAAGCAAAATCTTTTTTGACTCTCATGCAAGCCAAACCTTTGTTGACTCTCATGCGATCCAAACCTGTCTATGTTTGTCGACACTCATGCAAACCAAAATCTGTGTCTATCTTTCTAACTCTTGTGCAAAGCAAAACTGTTGTGAAGTTCAAGTTAGCACTAGTCAGCTGCTAAGCTCTTACCGCTGGTGGTTATTCTCAGTGACCACTTATAAGAATGTTCACTTCTGCCTATGCAAATTATGCATACTAATTTGCTAGTATCACTACATCTCCCTAAACCTTAAGGGCTTTATCCCTCTCGTAGCTCTTGTACTCCTTCTTCTGCTATTTTCCTCACTCTGCTCTATTTCTCTCTCTCCCGTATTTCTTTCCCTGGGAGACCTCGATCTGTCCCAGTCTAGGCTGTAGTCACATGTGTATTCTTGCATACTCTGGTCTTCATCTGAACTTTCAGACTCCTTCTGTCCCTCTTCCTCCTGCATTGTTTCCTCTGACGTTTCCTTCTGTAATGGTTGTTCTACCAACTCATTATCAGATGAAATTGACATCTCTTCGTCATTTCGTTCTTCCTCTTCAACCTGGGTCCTTATTTGGTCAGCATGGGCCAACACACTATCGCCATTCTCTCTATTTATTATGGCTGTATTATGGCCTTTTTGCATTATAAACTCTGCTCCTTCCAGATCTGCATCCTTGCTCTTTTATACCGCATCTTTTCACATGTAGAGTATGACATAGTTAGCAGAGCTCTAATCTGTCTCCCCATTAAAGCTGATGGGCTTTCGAGTCTTCCCGCATGTGGTATCGTCCGTTAACTTAAAAGCATCCTCGGTAGAAAAACTTCTACTTTTTCTTTTTGCTGAGAGCATACTTTCAGACCCTTTTTTATGGTCTGAACCATCCTTTCTGCTAGTCCATTTGATTGAGGGTGATATGGAGGAGTTTTATATGGTTTACACCCTATTTTCTCTAACCATACGTTAAGTTCTTCCTCACAAAATTCCAGTGCATTATCCGATACCAGGGTTTTTTGTACACCATTTCTAGAGAATATGACTCTTAGAATTTGCTTTATAGTGGAACTTTTCTTCTTTGCAACCCTTATTATTTAAGGCCAACCTGAAAAGGAGTCTACTAATATTAATAAGAGTCCCACTCCATTAATGTATGCATGATCCTTATGCACACGACTCCATGGTTCCACTTCTTTGGGCCACGAATGTAATTTGGTTTCTGTAAAGTTTCTTAATTCTTTAGATTTTTTGCACCTTTTTACATATTCCTCGACGTCTCTTGAATATCCCGGCCACCAAGCTTCTAATTTTATTCTTTTTTGTGTGGCTGATACTCCACGGTGTATCTCATCATGTACACTTTCTATTATCGGTTTTCTTTGTGTTTCTGGGGGAACTACCAGGTTCCCATTACAAATCACTCCATGTTCTATTGTTAATTTGTGCCTTATTTCTTTATAAGGTCTTTCCGCCTGAGAACAATTTCACCATGAGTTTTTTCTTATTCTCGATACTATCCTACTTAGCACTGGATCATGTCTCATTTCCACAGCCATTCTATCTAAAGACAAAACATCAGTCTCTATCAAATGTAGGAATGAGTCTTCAAATTTTTCCTCCGTTTTATCTTTTGACTCCTTGTAAAACCTCAATCTTGATAGTGCATCCACATGTGGAATTGAATTTCCTTTGACATACTCTATATCAAAGTCAAATGCCATCAATCTTATTGCCCATCATAGAATCCTTGATGTCGTGACTTTGGGTAATTCTTTCCTTGGGTTAAATATAAACTCTAATGGTCTATGATCACTTCTTAATAGAAATTTTTTTCCAATTAAAAATTGTCGGGCTCTGGTAGTTGTCCACACAATAGCCAATGCTTCTTTCTCTATGTTAGAGTAATTAAATTCAGTGTTCGTTAACCTTCTCGATAAATATATTATCGGATGTCCTTCTTCTGATAATATTCCAGATACTGAATGTTCACTTGCATCTGTAGTGAGTGTTATGTCCTTTTTGGGATCAAAAATTTTCACTACAGGTTTCTTTGACATTATTTCTTTTAATGTTTCAAAAGCTTTCTGCTGTTCGCCTGACCAGATAAATTCTACGTTCTTTTTTCTTAAATTTGCAAATGGTTCTGTGTATTTTGGTAAGTATCGCCTGTAAAAATTTACCAATCCCCAAAAAGACTCCAATTCTTTTTTATTTGTAGGTGTAGCTACTTTTAGAATTTTTTCTATCAATGCTTGGTCTAGTGATATACCTTCTTTTGAAATGGAATAACCTAGAAAAGAAATTTTCTTGAGTTGCTTATGCATTTTTTTTCATTTATCGTCATTCCCGCATTTCATAATCTATTCAAGACTAATTCAGTTTTCTCTCTTAATTCCTTTTCATTAGTAGCTCCTATGCATATGTCGTCTTGGTAACAAACCATATTTTGTACATTTCCTAAAACCTGTTCAATGGCCCTTTGAAATATGGCGCTTGCTGTTTTTACTCCATATGGCATTCTCTTCCATCTTAGTAACCCTATTGGCGTATTTATCGTGGTTACTTCTTTGAAGTTTTCGTCTATTGGTATTTGGTGGTATGCCGTTTTTAAATCTATTTTTGAAAAAACGGACATACCTGCCAGTGCATGTAATGCAAGTTCAACATTGGGTATTGGATATGAATTCGAGCATATCTTGTGATTTACTCCTATTTTATAATCTCCACAAATACGTAAATCACCATCTGTTTTCCTCAAAACCACAATCGGTGATGCCTGTTACAGTTTTTTGTATATATTATGTGATTAGGATATTTATTTTGTAAGAATACAAAATTGTGGCACGAGGCCGAAAAGGGGAGGGGTAGAGGCTGGTCAACACTAACTATCTTATACCTAGCTAATCTGACTCACGACCCATTCATACATTACAATTTATCCATTCACCACAAGAACTCGTCCATCACCAAACAATCCTTCAATCACCATAATACCACATCCTCTCAAGGGGAACCTACCAAAACGCGCCCCACACCATAAAAATTTATATATTATGTGATTAGTGAGCCAGTTCGAATGACACGACTCACTTTATAGTCTACCAATAGAAGGTTAACCAATCAGAAGCTGCAGAACATTCTATCCGTTGTGTATAAAGGCAGCCATTTTTGTTTACCCTACCTGAATGACCAGTGCCAACTTGTCAGGCAAAGATGACAGAAGGAAGTACTACGCTCTGCTACTTTGCTGCGATATCCACTGCGAACCTGAACTACGCTTTTCTACTGTCTCCGAAATATTCACTGCTAACCTCTGGATTCTATACTCGAAGACGACCATCATAAAATGTCTAACGTTGGTTATGAGTGCAGATCACAATTATATTTTGACGGGAATGAATCGAGATATGAATTATGGGAGACAAAGTTTTTAGGCTACCTCAGAATACAAAAACTCCATGACATCATCCTTTGCAAAGTCGACCAGGAGGGGGATGATGATTTTATGGAAAGAAATGCAACCATGTTCACTGAATTAATACAATTCCTGGAGGCCGGAGTTTGTCTTTAATAATGAGAGAGGCCAAGGACAATGGCCAGAGAGCTCTACAGATTTTGCGTGAACACTATTTGTCAAAAGCTAAGTCTAAAATTATTGCTTTATATACTGAACTAACCGCATTAAAGAGACGAGAAAATGAATTTATAACCGATTATACCATCCGAGCGGAGAATGTTGCAAATGCCTTGAAAATTGCAGGTGAGACTATCTTGGGTGGGCTGCTAATCGCCATGGTCTTGAAGGGTTTGTCACCGTCATTCAAACCATTCACGACAGTTATAACTCAAAAAGATAAACAACTAACTTTCACTGAGTTTAAAATTGCGTTACATAGTTATGAAGAAACTGAAAAATGTGTACCCCCCAAAATCAAGGCAATAACATAATGCAACTGAGAACGTCATTTAAAAAAATTCAGAAAACCAATTCCTCAAACCGATCAGACTAGGAATTGTGATATTAAGAACAAGGGCTTTAAAAACAATTATTACAAGAATTATAAAGGAAGAAACACTAAAAGAAATATCGTTTGCTTTCGTTGTGGTAATGTCGGCCATGTCTGTGCGAAATGTCAATTTTATACACGGAATGACTTTTGTAAAATGTAAAAACTTCTTCAAATGACGTACATATGCCTTTTCATTTGGATTGGGTACTGTGGCCAGTAGTTATAATTCTTACCTGGTCAATACGGGTGCAACAAATCATGTAATTACAGATGAAACAAAATTTATTAATTTTGACCCCAATTTTGAGCCCGATGCACATTTTATCGAGTTAGCTGACAGGACCAGAGCTAATAATTTAGTTTTAAAAAGAGGTGACGCCTGTATTTATCTATGAAATACTAAAGGAAATATTTGTAAATGTTTTATTAAAAAGGGCTTTATATATTCCTAAATTTAAGCAAAATATTTTTTCAGTTCAGTTTGCAATTAAAACTGGTGTTAAAGTCAATTTTCACCGAGACAATTCAAAGTTAATATATCCAGACGGAACTGAATTTAATATACAGCAAAATGGATGTTTGTATTATTTGAAAAGTATTAAGTCTGCGAAGACAGCTACGCACAACTTAAGAACTTGGCATAAAATATTAGGCCACTGTAATAATTCAGATGTTAAAAGATTACAAGAACACGTCACTGGAATGAAAATTACACTTCCAAAGGATTTAAAATATTGTGACACGTGTATTAAAGGGAAAATGACTTAAACTTTGTTGCCGAATATTCAGGGCTTGCTATGATATACTTTCTGAAAATAAATCTGATACCCTGCAAGCTACAAAAATCTATTTATCTGATATCTCCCCGCATGGAAAAGTAAAAATAATTCAGACAGATAATGGTGATGAATTTACTTCTGATGCTTACAAAAACCTCTTAATAAATGAAGGCATTAAACATGAGAAAACCTGTTCTTATTCTCCACACCAGAACGGAGTCGCTGAATGCAGTTGGAGGACACTTTTTGAAATGGCTAGATGATTGCTAATAGCATCTAAGTTACCCAAAAATTTGTGGGTTTATGAGTTATACAACTAATGAGGGAAGGGGGGGGGGAAATTCCGCAAAGTTGAATGAGGAAAATAAAAAAATCAGGCGCAAATCTTGAGTTAAAAAAAAATTCAACTGATGAGGGGAAGTGGGGGTTGCAAATTTCGCATTATCCGACAAGAAACAGAAAAAAGCCAGATTATTTTGAAATGGGTCAATGTAATTTTTGTAACATCAACTGTTGCTATTTGGTACAAATGTATCCCAAAGAACTATCAAGAAGCCATACATTTTGTCAATTCCAAACGGTGGATAGCTGCCATTCAAAAAGAAATTAAATCTTTATTATCAAACGACACGTTTGAATTAAAAAAAGGCCCCCCAGATGATAAAAATATCGACAGCTGTTGGGTTTATACTGAAAAAAAGAACTGAGGATGGATCGCCAGTATACAAGGCTCGTTTTGTAGCTAACGGATTTTCATAGATATATGGGAAGATTATAAGGGTGGGGGGAACAACTTATGTAGAAACCTTAAGTCTTAATTAGAATTTTGATGCAAAGGGGCGCACATTATGATATGGATATACACCATATGAATGTTAAAGGAGCTTACTTTTGAATGCTGTCATCGACTATGAAATATACATGTACCACTAGAAGGTTTTGAAGAAGCTGATAATTATGTATGGAAACTTAAAAAGTCACTATATGGACTCAAAAAGAGCGGAAGAACATGGAATAATTTAATCCATTCTTATTTAATTGGACAATAATTACAATCTCTGCAAGTTGACCCATGTCTATACACGGGAACATTTAATAATGAAATATTGGTAATTCTGGTTATTTGGGTCGACGATATGTTAATTGCATCAAAGTGTGAGGCAGCTCTATTAAAAATCAAGGATTCCCTAGAAATAAGGTTTAAAATGACCGATTTGGGCCGACTATCATGGTTTCTTGGTATACAATTCGAATTTGAAGGCAACACTATTACAATGAATCAATCTAGATACATTGAAAGACTCTTATCTAAATTCAGCATGCAAAATTGTAAAACAAGAACTACTCCATGTGAAATGGATTTAAACACAATTATCAATAAGGAATATGGTATAGCGGCGTGTGAGAAAGAATACAGAACATTGGTCGGAAGTCTTATTTACGGGATGACATCAACCAAGCCAGATATCTGCTATACAGTTACTAAGTTGTCCCAAAATTTAAATAAACCGGGAACTGTGCATTTAACAAGGGCTAACCAAGTATTTAAGAGTCAGTGCCTAGTATTTTGACAAGCAGATAAACCATTAAAATTGGAAGGATTTTGTAATGCTGATTGGGCCAACTCACCAGATCGTAAGAGTATAACAGGCTATTGCTTTAAGCTAGCAGACGGTAACCCAATAATCAGCTGGAAATCGAAGAAACAGTGAATGATTTCACTTTTTACTTGTGAAGCTAGATATATTGCATTGTCAAAAGGAACACAAGACGCTATTTTTCTTAAATTACAGATAAAACAATTATAATACTGGCAATAACTAAGCCAATAATTATTTAATGCGACAATCAGGGCAGTATTGCTTTGGCTAGAAATTCAATAATACATCAAAGATCAAAGCATATCGATATAAAATATCAGTTTGTCATGGATCAAGTACAAAAGAAAACAGTACAAATTGAAAACGTTCAATCGGGAAATAATATGGCAGATTTATTTACAAAACCAATTACGAAATTGAAATTACGGGCTTTTCACTTCTGCCATATTTGGTACTGGCTTCTTGGATCTTTATTGGTCCTGGGCAAGATGTAAAACTGCATCCATTAAGTCCCTATAAGGTCCTTATTAGTCCTGGGTAGGACACAAAACTGCATACATTAGTTATTGTCTTAAGAAACGTCAGTTCAGTTTTTGGCATGAATGCGAGTCCTTAGTCTCGGGATATAAATGTAAATAGTCCTACTTTTAGCCACAATCCTCTTCTAATGACCCTCAGGATCACTCTGACCCAGAGTGATAGTAACTGTTTCAGTAGGTCCCAGCTATGGGTAAAGTAACAATTCTTTCCACTTTTTTGTTGTGATCACAACCTAAACTTATAATATTATTGCTAATGTTTATTAATCTGAATACTTAACTGTAGACGAAGTGATATGACTAATTTTTGTGGATATTAATTTTCTTTAAAAAAAAAATAAATAAAATAAATATAAAAAAATAAAAAAATAAAATTAAAAAAATATAATTTTTGGAATTAAAGTATTTATTGACTTTACTAATATTTTAAAGGAAGATTCCATAATATACCCAAAATAAGGGGGGTGTTACAGTTTTTTGTATATATTATGTAACTAGTGAGCCAGTTCGAATGACACGACTCACTTTATAGTCTACCAATAGAAGGTTAACCAATCAGAAGCCGCAGAACATTCTATCCGTTGTGTATAAAGGCGGATATTTTTGTTTACCCTACCTGAATGACCAGTGCCAACTTGTCAGGCAAAGATGACAGAAGGAAGTACTACGCTCTGCTACTTTGCTGCGATATCCACTGCTAACCTGAACAACGCTTTCCTACTGTCTCCAAAATATTCACTGCTAACCTCTGGATTCTATACTCGAAGACGACCGTCATAAAATGTCTAACAATGTCCACTTGCTACCTCCAGGCGGAACATGCTCAAGAAGGTCTTGTTCTACTAGTTTACGTAGTTTTGTCACTACTAACGGCAATAAATGTACTGGTAATTTTCGTGCCTCATAATAAGAGGGAGAAACATTTTCTTTTACTTTTAAACTTGCTTCATAGTTTTTTAACTTTCCAGTTTTTTCCATTTTTATTTCATTAATTAACTTAGTAGAATTCATATTAAGCACGTCATTTCCAATAAGGCCATGGTTTTTCTTGCAACTTGTAACAATTACAGGAATTACTTCAAATTTTTTTTTTTTAACTCCAATGAACCTTCGAAGTATTCTAATATTTTTATAACCGACCCATCAAACTGGCGGAATTGTAAATTGCTTTTTTGTAAAGGTGGCTTACCTATGTGTTCCCAAAAATCTTTTGGTATCGGTGTTACTTCACTCCCGGTATCCATTTGCATATCTAAATTGCAGTTATTAATTTTAACCTTTACTATAATGTCTTTTTTCTTCTGTTCAAAAGTCTTATTTTTCACAGTAAAAACTTCCCTGTTGGTGTCGTTTTCTTCAACTCTTTCAACATTTTTCTTTTTTAATTTACACACTGCTTGAAAGCGGTTCTTTTTTAAACAATTATTACAAGTTTTCCCAAATGCCGGACACTTTTCCTTTTTTATTTCGTGTTCACATCCACAATACGAACACTTTTTTTATCTTCTTTAGCGCATATGTATCAGCGAATCTTTGTTCGCTATGGTTGACTTTTATAATGGTGGTATGTCTGTATTAGCATTTGTTGTTGCTTAAATTCAATACAAGCATTTAAAGACATATTTCCTATTTGTAACTGTTCCAATATTTTATATCGGTGTGATGCATTGGACATACCTTCAATTAGTTTTAATTGAATCAAGTCCTCTTCAATGGTCTGTTCATCTTGTCCAAGTTTCTCAAATTCACAATATCTACTTGCATTTCGTAGACGGTGTAAATATTTTATAATTGGTTCGTCAATTTCCTGTTTCGTTGACATGAATTTCGTTCTTTCTGCCACTACCAGCCTTTTCTTGGGTCTCATATTCTTTTTTATAATCTGACTTATTTTTTTGAAAGTCAGGTCTTCCAAATTTAAGGGATATGCCATGGTGGAGACTTTAATTACCGCCTCGCATCCAGCTGTAGCCAAAAATAAATCCGTGATTTCATTTTCGCCTCCCTTTTCCTTGTTGTCTTTCAACTTTTTTGTTCTCGCAGTGGCAGAGAAGCAACGAATCCAAGTATCGACAAATTCTGGATCTTCCAGAGACAATTGAAATCCTATCGGCGACGCCATTGTTGTGAAGTTCAAGTTAGCACTAGTCAGCTGCTAAGCTCGTACTGATATTTAGTCCCCCACCACGAGGGCATCATGTGGCACAAGGCCGGTTTAATGTGGGATCTCCGAGCCCATGGGCTCGGCTAAAAATAAGCCCTTTGAAACCGTATAAACGGGTTTAGGGTCGGTTTACCTCCCTGCAGCCTCGTTCGGGTCCCTCCCCGCCCGAAGGCAGAGAGTTCAGCCTATCAGCCAGTCGCCCAACTGATAAGCTCGTACTGCTGGTGGTTATTCTCAGTGACCACTTATAAGAATGTTCACTTCTGCCTATGCAAATTAGGCATACTAATTTGCTAGTATCACTGCAAAAACCTTGTCTACATCTGTTAGTGCTCATGCAAATGTGAACCAAACCTATGTCTGTATTTTTTGACTCAAATCAAACCAAAATCTGTGTCTACCTCTTTGACTTTTGGAATATATTTCTAGCCTTTATCTTATGGTCAAATCAGACTGCAATCAACAGTTCTCATTTGATCACTAAAGTTAAGTAGAGTCAAGCATGGTCAGTACTTAGATGGGGGACACTGTAGAACAATGAGTAGGGTAAGCAACTTTCTATTATCTGAAATATGTTTAGGCTTTCAAATAACCTGTAAAGGAAACCGTCCAGAAGAGTTGCAAGAGATTGTAAAGTTATCTGTAGGCCACAGTTGAAGCCAATAGCAATTTGATTGAATAAATTTACTCTTTAATCTTTCAAGATATTTTTGTGTAATTTTGGTAAATATATCTGTTAAAATGAGATGTCAGTTTTATTTTAATTTTTTTTGCATAACTTAGACGACAATCTATTCATCGCATCCTGTATATACATACAAGAACATATACATGAAAACATATTCATATATAACTTCTGATATATCCAAAATATAATTATGTACCCACTGCCCCATGCAGCAAGATGTGGCACAAGGCCAAGTTTAAAGTGGGCTATCTGAGCCTGCAGGCTCGGGCAAAAATTCCCTATAGACCACGTAAAAGCAGAGTCAGTTTCCCAAGATGAGACTCTGCCCTTCAGCTGAGCCTTGTCTGGGGGATACCCTCTGACCAGCCAGTTAAGTATAACCTACACAAGGTAAGTCTATATCAAAACTGTAAATATGCATAAGAAACATAACATATAGATGTACACACAACCTCTGATTCACGTAACTATAAAGGCATACATATAAAAATATGCATCCATCCTATATAAAAGAATACAAAATACATATTTCTCATTTAATATGATATTACTAAAAGCACATGTTTATTTATTTGTGTGTATGTATTTATATTTTGTATGAATGCTATAGTATGCATTTTGATATGTAGGTAGATATAAATTTTTGTTTGTAGACATTTGTAATATTTTGTAATATGTAAATGTGGATGCATATATATATATATATATATATATATATATATATATATATATATAATGTTTGTGTGTGTCATATTTGTCTGCTCATTTGTATTATATTTTAAATTACTAATTAGATGTGTATATTAGTATTTGAGTTATAAATATATACATCTAATATGCATTTTCAAAAGGCACACGCAAATAACATGACATATCCATATATATATATATATATATATATATATCTACATGTGCACATACACACATATATATATATATGTATACACACACACACACACACATATATATATATATACAAACCTATATATATATATATATCTGTTCATAGAAACGCGTGTGCATAAAAACATATATTTTCTGTTTATACGTTATTTTTGTAGATACAAATATTTATATAATAAACAGTATTAGCAACATTTACCTGCCTGAATGCCCAAATTTCATAAAAAATATGTGCCCTCTGACAGGAATTGAACCTGTATCCTACACAGAACAATCATATAGCCTTATGTGCTATACCATTTAGCTACAGAGAAAGCATCCGGTTAGCAAGGTCGAATTACTGTTTTTAAAGTATAAACATGAGCATTTGAGAGAAATCATGGGAATATATATGGGAAATATATCATGGGAATATATATATACACACACAGAAAGAAAATCCCAAATTACCTCGTGTGGGTAGAATCTATTTCAAACCAGCACAACCTTATGTCAGTCTTCTTCAGCTCTAGACTGACTGTCTCAGAATTTGGGGTTTTTGAATTTAATTTAGATAGCAGTCAGGGAGAAGGTACAGGCCTACTCAAAGGGACACATTGTTTTGATAAGGAGTCTGGCTTGGTGACAAGGGGAAGGCATAAGGTATCTCTCTAAAGACTGATGGGTCGGAATTAGAGTTTATTTATGACGAAAGACTTTAGTTGTATATAAATAAATTTAGGTTCCTGCTAGGAGATACCAAGCTGTACCAAGCGCATATATGTTTTAATAGGATTGACAATAAATTATATTTAGACAATAAAGGTTTTATATTATTAAGTGATGGGGAATTGAAAGACAAAATGATTTAAAGTTAGAATAAATTAACTAAATAATAGATTCACAAAAATATAATATCAGTAATATCAAAACACCCAATGGAATAAATCATGTTGTACAACAAATATATATATATATATATATATTTTATAAATTCATGAATCATTCATACAAAAAACAAATATAGAGGTTAATGATTTAAATGGCAAGATTAACCTCTATATTTGTTTTTTGTATGAATGATTCATGAATTTATAAATTATAATTGCACATTTTAATTGAAATTAATATATATATATATATATATATATATATATATATATATATATACCCACATACATACATACACATACCAAACTGTACCTAAAATTCTTTAAGAGGAAGATATTAAAGTAAAAATTTAATCAAAGGAGGTTACATCAGTTGGCGTACTGTGGATTTTGGGGCGTTGTTAAAATTACACCTTTAAGTGCCGAATCTAGGTGTGTCGTCAGTGTTGTTGCTCCCATGTCACTAGAAGTTTCGGGTCTAAATAAACAACAGACTTCTTTGATGGACAACCCGACCGGATATGATCAGTATTCGACCCACACCCAGAGTAAATTTGCTACTATCTTTAGGACGTGCTTTACATAAGTTCCCCCAGAAAATGGCAACTAATCAAGTCTTCACTTAGGCTATTCTATGTTATAGATTAGGTATGCTTGGTTGTACTGATCTTCCTACATGCGGCCAAAACAGTGTGTTTTATGGAAGAAGAAAAGTAACCAATAAATATATATACATTAATAAAATAAAAACAATTTATTATATTGGCTCGTCTTACGAGTTAGTAATAAGGTAAGATTTATATTCTTATATAAGTTATAAGGCCAGGTACTTTAAGTAGGCATGTGGCCGAGTGGTTAGACCGTTCACTTTCTGACCATGAGAGCCGGGTTTGAATCTCACCATGGTCAATTTGTCAGGAAGGAATCTTCCTGATGTCATCAGACTGGAGGGGTTAATCCCAGCAGGAATGTGCCTGGAAACTATACCACAGATTGACCCAAGCCTTGTGAGTGAAACTGGATAGGCAGAACCCTTGGGGGCCATCAATAGCTGTGCTAACATGAAGTCACAAGCCATCGCGTGCTGGCCTTGTTTAAATTGATGATCACACTAGATAACATGCTCTTTCCCAGAAACTGTAACTAAGGTCTGCTCAGCATAGTTTCAGTATAAACCACATGTGGGCTCTGTGGGTGTTCAATAAACACAAATGTGCCTGAACAAGCATCTACAATAGGGATTGGCTAGCCACCCTTGAATACGAGTGGCCAGCTATACCTTTGGTAGTCACCAGTAAATGTGAATGTTTATTTAACTGTTATTAAATCTTAAGTATCCACCACTATTATCAGCTACTTTAAAATGTGTAGCTATTTTGAATTGTAAATTATTAAAATTTTCTTTTACATTTCATCATATTTGACAGTTTAAAGAAAATACTTATTGAAATTATTTTTACTTGAACCTTTTTCCCTTGAATCTACAAATTCTTGACAAGTCTCCTTCATTTTCTTTCAAAAATGTCACTTTAATGAAAAAATATTAAAATAAAAATATCCAAGCATTTATTTCCAAATTTGTAGATAATCTGAATGCTTACATTTTAAAAAAAGATTTGTTTCCTTTAGAAAATGTCATAAGCAAATAGTGACATCATTATTTCCTATCTAAACTTTGTTGTTGTTGTAACAGGGCACTGACCTGTTTAAACATTTGATTGCATGAAATTATAGGATGGTGATTTGGAGGGTCTACAAATTAGATAATAATTATTCTAATTCTCAGGAGAATGGATTGAAGGGTTAAAAAAAATTAAAAATGAAATGCGTTAAAAATTAATTATGTTTTAAAATAATAAAATGAATTTACAAACAGTTCCAAAGAGAATTGAACACTGAATTAACTATTCGAAACTCAGTAAAATTGAGCAAAACCAAGATTCCTAACCCTATCCACTTCCTACCAATAAAAAGATGCAATGATTAGTGTGTTGTCTGAATTTCTTAGATTCTGAGAAATTCAAATTCAGTAGTTTATTTAAACTATGATATCTGTTCAGAATGTACACGGTCTTAATGCTATACAAGGAATAAAGCATTTGGATTGTGTTAATCCCCAAAATTAAGGTCTGTTTATGTTGACCACCCAAGAACACAATTATCTTTAAATGAAGATACCTAGAAAGATTCTGCAGTAAACAAAAGAAGTACCATATGGTTGTTTTTAACAAAGTCTCCTAAGATTATGACAGTCAAGTGGAGAAATTATTTATATCAATTTTGTAAGGAGGTGTCATCTCTATAAATGACAAGCCAGCAGACAAAGGAGAAATAAGTTGACAAGGAGTTGTGACAGTTGGAGATCAGGCCCAACCAGGAGAAATTGACTTGGAGCAACCCCGGGGGGATTGCTCATAAGACAGTTGTTGCTAAAGTACACACCTGAAATTTCTGGGTCAGAGCAAAAACATGGACACATGCATGACAGAAGAATTGAGGAAGAACCAAATCCCCATCCTGCAGTAAGGAATTGAGATATTTTAATCAAACCAATTTTTCTTTGTATCCAAAAAACCTGTTATTAGAATTACCAATAGTGTTGTGCATTTTATTGAAGGAGTGCTTATTCCAACTTCATTTCAGAGCTTCCTGGGATGTAAAAAGACAAAAGTTTACCACAGCCAGAAGCAGGAATTTATGTAATCTTATCTGTGGTACACAATATACTTAGAAGGGTTCCACACTAGATTTTGCTGTCAATCCCAATATTATAAGATTTTTGGAAATCCGAATGAACTCTATTGAGATTATACACTGGGGCCACAAATGAGGAAGGAAAAGAAAGTTGGATGACTTATAAGGTTGGTATTACTCAACAAAGCTAGTGAAACTAGCAACTGAGGAAGAAAAGCAGAATCAACAGAATTTGGAGACAGGGAAGTGTGGTGTATGAGTTGAGAAGTGATAGGTGGTTGTTAGACATGTCACTGATATAAGTCTGTGGCTTATAATATTAGCATTATGTTTTCCCTGATACCTGTTTTGACTTTCAACAGATATAGAGTTATTTACTGAAGCAGGCTTATTCCTCCTCCTCCTCCTCCTTCTTTGTGACATGTCTGTTCTTCAGAACATTGACAATTATGGCTCTTCACAATTTCCTGTCCTTTGTAGCTCTTAATAAATTTTATCTTTTTGTTATCTCTCCTAAACCTTATTCCATCATCCATTTACTCAAGTTTCCTAAGTAGGTTGTTTTCTATTCCACTTGCCTTCAATCTGTCTGAGTATCACATTTTCCAAGCCCTCTTTCCTCATTTTGTGTTCTATAAATTTCAATTATCTCTCCTTGATATAAATATAAGTGTCCTTTTTTTCTCATTTTTTTCTAAAACTATGTCATTGCTAACGTGTTAAGTCCATGGTACTCTCAGCATCTTTCTATAGAACAACATTTTTGTTGCTTCAAATCTCTTCATCATCTGTGAAAAGATTGTCCAACATTCACTGCCATGAAGGAGGACTGATATTATGTAACAGTTCAGTACTCTTTTCTTTGTTTCTAATGAATTTTTCTATTTCTTAATATTTTGCTTAGCTTTTGGAAGGCATCTTTCACCCTGCCAATGTGTCTTCGGATTCCAGTGTTGCAATTTCTATCCTGTTAAAAAGATTTTTTCAGAAATTTAAAATGTTGTACTTGTTTGGTTTTGATATCTCAAATTTGTAATTTGCATGTTGGGCTGTTCCTACTTGCTGACAACCATGCATTTCTCAAAGCCACAAATGCACCGAGTGACTGTCAAATTCACTTCACTGGAGGAAAGATCTGAGCACCTAGACTGTTACTTTTTACTGTGAGGCGTTTGAAAATGGTAAGTCAATTTTTTCATTATTAGTCAAGTAGCTTTCTGAATACCTCTGTCAACCAACTACAAAGACTTTTTGGTTTTAGTTATAATATTTTTATGAATTACAAGCTGTTTTATTTATTTACTGAACATAAAATGAAACCTATTTTTGCATAATTGAATTTTTGAAACTTACAAATTAATTTTTCAATAATGGCCTTTTTATTCAGTTTTTCAAAATAAAAATTCATTGCTTCTTTTTATCATTTTTTATTTATCCCATAAAAGAAACAGAAAAAAACCAGTGTACATATCTAAATAAATGGCCAATTCTGTCTGTCCATCCATGTGTCTGAAACCCTTTTAACTTGGGCCACACTTGCTCTACATAGACATATTACCTTTTTAGAATCAGGATGATCCTAGGATTGAAGATCTGCCCTTCATCTGGTGCTTGAAAATCCAGCATTGAGATTTGTGTCTGGATGAGGAGGGAACAGTTAAAAATTCAAATTTTAAAATAACTGAAAAAAATTAGTGATTTTAAAAGTTTTTAATTTATATTGATTTTGAAGTAACACAAAAACTTTGTGAATTTAAAATTTTTTTGTTTTAAATTCAGTTTAAAGTATCTCCAAAACTTTATGAATTGAGGAAATCAATTTTATTTTTTCAAAATGCCAAGGAATCAGAGTTAAAGTGAGATGTTTCATGATGTAAGGTTTTTAAATTCTGCAGAGTTTGTGATTTGAAGAACTCAACTCAATTGAAATTCCATGATGTTTGTGATTTAAAGAACTCAAATTTCAGCCTGAATTGGAATTTTGGTTCACATCAAACTTTTGACCAGAATTGGACTTATAGCCCAAATCAGAGTTAAAGTGAGGTTTTGAAGTTTCATGGAGTGAATTGAGGAATTCAAAATTATCAATGTTTTGGAGAGAATAGAAATGTATAGGAAACTTAGGCTTAACATCAAGAATATACGTGAGACTGAAACTCTACATCCATTTGGGAATGAAATATCTCCATTTTGGTGGTTCCATTGCCAAGCTGCAACAACTGAGCAGCAAATCTTCCTGCTTCAAGGTCACCTGTGATTCTAACTCTTATGTTTGTTTTCCAGTTGTGTCTTTGAACATGGCTCCAAGAATAAGAATTTTTCAGAGAGTTATGTCCCTTTAATTAAAAAAGTCTGACATATACAGACATTTTCGCATTTATTATATAAGAAGATATATATATATATATATATATATATATGTGTGTGTGTGTGTGTGTATGTATGTATGTGTGTGTTTAATTCATTTATTTTGAAATTGTGAAATTTTCTATTGAGTTTTGTTAGGATACTGTTAGTTAATCTAAACAGGCCCTCCACCTAAATATTAACTTTAGGTCCCCATTCAAATGCTGTGACAATCTCCCACAATACTAATAAAGCATAAACCATTTATCTATACAAAGGCATCTACTGTAATTGCGTTTTTGTTTTGTCATTTGGATTATATTTTTTAATTTCTTTTTCAACCAGAAAATATATTAACATATTTATCAGAATCCCATGATTGGGTACAAAAGGATTATTTATTTTTCAGTTAACATAAAAAAAATATTACTATTTTTTTTTAATCAAACAGTAAATTCGATTAACAAATCACAGGTCCAAGTCTTCTTATCTGCCTTTCATCATGCCATAGATTAGCCATTTTGTCAGATAATCACAAATCAGTGGATTAGATTATGCAGTAACAGGTCAGCTTCTTCACTCATCTGTTACCAAAGCCATTCAATCATAACTCATATTTGCACAGTATACTTCCTGCCAAAAGTTTCTTAGAATTTCTGTTATTAGAGAATTTCATGATTTTGTTACTATCCATTTTTTATTCCAATAACTTTTGTCTTTCCAATGCTATATGTATTCTACATATGCAGACACACTGCAGTTTAGTGGATTTTTTTTAACACTTCCATCCACTCTTGAACTGATATGGTATTTCATTTACATTTAGCGCCACTGACAACACTTGGATCTTTTCTAGAGGCCATAATTATGTGCAAAAGTCAGAAAAATAATTTATGAATGTATGTTGGGGTGGGGGGAGTTGCCATTTTCTGTGAAATCATTGAAGTTATCAATTGTGTGAACGATTATAGCAATAATTGTAAAATCATAGTTGTCTGCTGGATGGTGGTCAAATGGTGTTCAATAAGTGGTTTGTCGATGGCTATGTTGTGGTTAGCAAGGTTGTGTACATGACATGTCAAATAACAAAAGAATGTCTTAACAATTTGGGATTTTAGAATTTTTCTCAATATGCAATAAATGTGGGGTGGGAGAGCTTAATAAAAGACTGAAATCTGAAAATCATTTAAAAGATCAAAAATTTAGAATTTAGCTGAAGAAACCTTAATGAGAACCTCTAGTGTAACACCCAAACCTTGACCACCAGGAATTTTTGCACTTTCTAATAATAGCATGTGAAGAATTTTGGGTACAACTTAATTAGTATGCAAAAAGATGAGGATGATCGTACAAATGTAAATAGTATAATTTGTGATTAACTTCCTTATCCCAGAAATTCAGACAGAAGAAAAAAATAATAATAATAATAAGTCCTCTATCTAAAAGCCAACAATACCAATCAATTCGAATACAGATACAGATAAAAAAAATCAAGCCCAACAGACAGATACTCTTCAAGCCTAAATCATGGTGATAAGCTGGGGCCATAAATTTGATCTATGATGCCTACTTCTCCTTGGAGATCCCAAGATATTTTTTCCTTGCAATGTTTTTATCTTTCTTTCATTATCAAACTGAAGAAGCCCAAGAGAACCCATTTTCTCTGGTGCTGAAATGTGCCTTTGATAAAAATGTTCCCCCCTCTGTTTCATCTTTACAGAAGTTTTCTTATTTTATCTCTCTCTCTCTCTCTCTCTCTCACACACATCTTAGTGGCATTATTCTCTTGTTCAGAGTGATATAATTAAAAAAAGAAATATTAGGGAATCCTAGAAGTTGAAAAGGTTTGATTTGATTTTTTTAAAAAGCCATTTAGTTCCCATGGCTCATTTGGTAAGAAGAATTGTGGGATTTAACAAGACTTTCCCCTAAGATGAAAGGGATTTGATTTTGATAGATATACTTTAACTCCTTACATCTCTGCCTTTGACTCACTGACAGAGATTAATGGGTTTGGTAAAGTTACAATAAGAAGCAAGTAAATGTTGCAATGAAGGCAAGTACTTGTTAAAAGTTAATAATAACAATGATGATACATGCTCTGATGTTCCACCAGGCATGGCTCACATGGCTTCTGATGTCTACATGTATATATTTTATTTGGTGAATTAAGATGGGCTACAGTATCAGTATCACAAATTTGCTTGTCATTTGCCATACCCTAACTAGCTGATTATGTCCCCTAGGAGCTAATACACTGTGCATCTCTGTTCATATAATAATAATGGCTGCTCATATATGAATATGCCTGTAAACTAGAGGGGCTAATCAATTCCTGTCACACACACCTACTCAGGCACATTTGTTTCTGTGGTTTATACTGCAACTATACTGAGTGCGCCTTAGTTACAGCTTCTGTGAGAAAGCGTATTATCTGGTGTGATCGATAGTCTAAACAAGGCCACTATGCTCAAACCCTCAGTCATGATGACTTGTGACTTTGTTCTAGCACAACCATTGACAGCTCCCAAATAGTTCCGTCTACCTAATTTCATTCACAAAGTTTGGGTCAACCCATGTTGTGGTTTTCAGGCACTTTTCCAAATGGGTTACACACCTGACCAGTAACACCAAAAATCACCTTACCTGACAAATCGACCATGGTGAAATTCAAACCTGGGTCTCATGGTCAGAAAAAAAACAACATTCTAACTACTCAGCCATGTTCTCATCTCTGTTCATCATAAGTGGTTATCTTGAGGATTGTTGTTTTTTGTTTTTTTTTTTTTCTTGTCTGAAGGTCGATGCAGTCAAGGTTACTTGGGAGTCATGTTAAGATATTTGGAAACATCCTCAATAAGAGACCATCTGCATGAAATGGCTTAATACTCTGAAGCTCTTTCTAACTGGGCCTTACTTGCAAGGTTATATGCTGCTTTTATCAAAACCTGTCACCACATGATGCATGTCTTGTATACTCTTTTCAGACTAGGTACTGGCTTTGTATGTGTGTACTCAATTACTTTGTCACTCAATAATAATAATAATAATAATAATAATGGTTGAAAATGCTTCAGCTTATAAAAAATAAAAAAAATAATATTGTTGGTATATAGAAAGTTTAGGTGCACAAGTAATGAAGAATTTTGGATAGCTACTTTGTTCTTTATGAATAGTGAGATTCTTGCGTGAAGAAATCTGTTAATTTCTGGGTGGCAAAAAACTTCTAGCATCACTTCTGCTGATAAGACTGATTGATGATCATTGCTGACAAGCCCTGTTGTTGGGGAAAAGATTCTCAGAGCATCTCCAGACAGAGTTCCTGCAAACAGTCTTCAACAATGCTTTTGATTGAATGGAAAATATTTATGATACTCTTCCATTAATTTTTATTACCTGTTGGAACTTGTCAAAACCGATTTTCTCTTTTGCTATCTGGTTTTTGAAGAATGAATTCTTTCTCTGAAAATCTTAAATTCTTGGAATTAAAGGCAAAAGACAAAGATAAAAATACAAAATTAAGATCAAAGCATAATGTCATCGGTGTCAATTCAAGTAACAACTGGCAGCCAAACAAACACAAACCTTAAATTTAAACAAATTTTGTATCTTTACTATATTCTTAGTCATATATATAAAAGACAATATGTGTGTGTGTGTGTGCAAATATATAGAAAAATAGGAAAGAACACGTTAGGTAAATAATCAGAAGTTCTTTAGTATTTTTGTTTTTATTTTTGAAATGTGTATATACTATGAGGAGCCACCCAAAAAAGCACAATACCTAAGGTTTTAAAATGAATTTCTAAAAATGAAAAATAATTCTTGAAGCTTTTATTTTAGTTTTAGATTAAATTTAATATTAATTTAATATTTCCAATAAGCAAAATACTTACAAGTTTGTTTTTTTTTACTAAAATAGCTGATTAGCACCCGTTTTAGTTGTCTTTCATCACAATGTAATTCTCTTTATTAAAAAATCTAAAATAAAATATACTTTTCTGAGACTTTATTTAATGACTTAGCTGAGTTAAAGTAAAATTAATCTGATTTATGACAAATATTATTTACTTTAGTTTAAAATATCATAGAAATGAATTTTTTAACCCAGCAGTAGCTGTTTTTTAACCTGACAGTAGCTGTTTTGACATGTTGACTGCCTGATAAGAGATCTAATTGTTGTTCAATGAAGACTTTATCTGTAAAACATAATTTAAGAAAATGATGTAAGTGCCTTTTTTTAATAAATAATTGTAGTGTCTACTGAAATATGAACATTCATTAAAAATGTTTAAAGTGATAAAATATATATTTCATCATTTTAAACATTATTTCTAATGGAATCTCATATTTGAAGAGATGCTCCATTTATTTATTAAGCAGTATATTTATTTTCATCTGAATATTCAAAATATCTTAAGAAAAATATGTGCTCTCTGGCGAGATTTGAATCTACGTCTCCCTGGGCAGAGATAACTATCATTGGATCAGACATGCTTTAAGCTGACTTGGCCGCAAAGAACTTTGCTGATCAAGCAAGGCTGAATATTGCCTTTAAGTGAAATCCTTATTGCCACAGATTCTCGTAATTTCATACCTGCTCAGTTTCATAGTCTAATGTAAACAAAGCAAATTCTAAAGAACTAGTGGATTTTTTTAATTTATTAATGTGACAGATTTTATCACTTTAAACATTATTTTTAATAGATACTCATATTTGTGTAGCTTATTTTTCTTTAATAGGTTTTTTTCAAATATTTAGGCTGGTAGATGAAGATAGATAGAAATGCTATTTAATAAATAAATGAAGCACCTACTTAAATATGACTATCCACTAAAAATAATGTATAATAACAGCTATAATTTATATTAATAATAAATATACATTTTTGATGGTGAGTAGCAACATCTGTTGCTTGGCCAGCTGACAGTGGCATGGGAGGAGGGGATTGAAGAGGCTCATGAAAAAAAGCTGCTTCATTATGAGGAACTGGTGGCTGAAATCTGTGAGAGAGAGGATACGGCTGCAGCCTGGTGCCATTTGAGGTTGGCTGTAGAGGATTTCCTGCTGCTTCCTTAAAGAGATTCCTCAAGTCTGCTGGTATCCAAAAGCCGAATAAGGTAATAAAGAACTCTGGTAATAAAGTAACATTGAAGGCAGTTGTCTGTATCAAATCACGTCCAACTAACAACATAAACTGGTTGCAACATAACATCATCCAGCTGCTGCAGCCCACCATGTGGAGAGGTACTGAGCTTGATGGGTGAAAACTTTGTTGAAGCATGGGGCTCAGCTGAAGATTGCAGCTGGTCTGGAGCACTTGATGTGTACATGTGTTCAGCTATAATTTATATTAATAATAAATATACATTTTTTTCTCACTGGTAGGACAACACTGATCAATATTTAAATTATGCAAGGTCAGTTTTCAATCAGCACATGATGATTGCATTGTATATATATATATATAGTTTTAAGGTGTTCTTTGTTTATGGGATAAAGTGCTCAATATCAGAGATAATGCGTATGTAAATATGAAAGTGAAGTCAACATTCAAAGGCAACAAACTGTTTCATGCTAGACTCAATCATCAGACAGTAGAATAACTTTGCTTGAGAGGACCTACCAGAGACTACTGCACAACCTAGAAACCATTCACAAAATGACAGTACAATATACCTGATATTATACACCTGCTGATAGGATAGACCTCTTTCAAAGTTACTCCAACATTCAGATCCCTGACTATCAAGCAGTTAATGTCAAAACCCAAAAATGTTTACCACCAGCACCCTTAATAAAGGGACAATCAACTCAGGAAAGAAAATACTTGCGTGATGCTCTGAGTGGACATGTTGCAACTGCCCAGATGTCAAGGCAACAGAACTGCTCCTTGGGTCAGAAACATCGTACTGGTCCGAGTCCTAAAGGCACCAAGACAAGCTCGCTCATGTACTTGAGGACTAAGGGACCCAACGGGGGAAGGGTAACAAGGGTTGTTTGATGATGCCTGTGTATCCCCTAATCTCAATTGAATTAGTATAGTAGATGATTAAAAGAGTGAGGGCCTTCAAAGGGCAATTTATCTATTCAAGAAAAAAAAATTTAGGTTTACAAAGAAGAAGCATTATGGATCATGAGGAGGATTAGTCCCCAGTATTGATTTTTTTTTTTTTTTTTTTTTTTTTCTCTTGGTGCTGGGGAATTGGATAATCCTCACTGGAACACAGAAATTCAAGGAAAAACAACACAAAAATTTAAAGGCTAATTAAATAAAAATGGCAACGTGAAACAATGAGAAAAGTTAAGCAGAAAGACATTGTTGAAAACATATAGGTGAATAGGTAAAGAATTTCATGGGTGACATTTTAGCAAAATTTTAGCAGGCAGAATATCACTGTCACTTTTGTAGGAGGAGAAAGGGAGTTTCACTGCCTGAGAATGGGTTATCCTACTAGTATTGGTGTGGTGTAGGAATTTTTTTTTTTTTTTTTTCATAAATTTGCCTGTAAATATGCTACCCCCACTCTTTGAGAGCATACAATATTTGCTCAGCAGTCAGTAATACCACACTGGAAAAACTTCCATTAAACATTTGATTGACAATTAGCATTAATTTAATGAGCATATACACATAAACATTTATATGTATTAGTGCACACACACACATACACACAGACATTTGCAGGCAAAAGTTTTAGGAGAACTATATAAAATAATTATACGCTTTTATTTTATTAAGATTATTTACATTATTCAGACTATTGTCCTTATCTTTGTCGCCATATTTATTACAATGTTTCGGCTGTTGTACAGTCCGGCCTTCTTCAGAATAATGTAAATAGTGTACATAATACCTCATCTCAGAAATATAGACAAATACTGAAGTTAAGATTGTTTAGCAGTGTGCTTTTATCAGTAGTGTCTGTGAATCTTGAGAATTGGAAAATAAATTGTTGAATTTTATAAGTGCTTTATAACTCAAGATACACCACTTTAAGCAACTTGATGCTTAAAAAATGTCATGCAAAACTATTGACCCAAAAGATTTGACATGATAAAGCCATGATAATATGCAAATTTTAAGTTTGAATTGTTTCATCTTATTAACATGAGTGTGAAGTGCTTCGGTACATCATTGTCATTGGTCAATAGCTTGCTTTTTTACAATTGTAATTTTGTAATTGCATTGTACTTCTAAAATCTAAATTTTCTTACATTAATGTTGGTGTCCCCACCCAGGGTTCTATCCTTGGACATACTTTGTCCCTAATTGTCATCAATTATCTGACTCAGTATCTATTCTGAATTACTTCTTTTTTTTATTTTTTCATTTCACCCCAAGTAAGGCAACAGAGCTACTAACACACAGAGGGTTAGTGACTGTGAAAGAATATACAAAAACACTATTAAGAAGTGAGAACAATAAAAGAACAGAATTTAAGAAGACAGAAGATAATGGTTGATATTGCATTTAAATTTTTGAAGAACAAAGTTGGCTGGGAAGCAATAAGCCGGAAGAGAATTCCACAAGCAAGAAATGCAATAGAAAAAACTGTCAGCATAGAAATTACAGATACATCTAGCTATTTCAACTGTAAAATGATGAGACCTAACTGCCAATCTAGTATTGCACTTAAATTCATAAAGTCTGGGTATCATAGAGGAAAGTAATATTTATTTTGAATAATAAAAAATGTGGCACAAGGCCAAAAGTGGTGATAGAGGAAGGCTGCTCTTCAATCTGTCTTATCTTAAACTTAACTAGCAACAATTACTGGACCTATGCCACAGTATTCCTTACACCAAAACAACACATTCTTACTTACCAGTCTCACTACAGACACCATAATACCTCAGTATCTCTATATAGTCCTAACTAGTTTCCACATGTACAATTTGTTGGGGTGGAGGGATAAAAATAAAGATGAAAGTTAATCAGAACAATTACCATCAAAGTATAGGGAAAGGGAGGCTACATTACAGTGATGGGAAAGTGAGTCAAGTTGAGATGCCCTGTCAGGACCAATAACATTGCAGATTCTTCTTTGGATTTTATCAAGGATCTCTAAATATATAGAAAGAGCACCAAACCATATGTAGCAGCAATATTCTAAACATGACTATATGGTAAACTAGCATCTTGGATTCAGTTATTTTCCCATTGCCATAATGTAGCTTCTTCATGTCTTTTCTAAAAATATTTTCATGGTAATTGTTCTTTGTTACCTCAGCTTTATGATTTTAAGTGCAGTACTAGATCATTTTACTGTTGAAATGGCTGCTAGATATAACCATAGATTTTATTGTAATAGATTCTTCTTTTGTACTTCACACTTGTGAAACTTTTTGCTTTCCAGTCAAGTTTGATCTTCAAAAATTTAAATGCAATGTTAATCATTATCTTCTGTCTCAATGAATCCTGTTCTTTTATTGTCTTCTCTCCTTAATGTTTTTTTCACATTCTTTTACACTCAGTAAGTCTTTTGCATCTTAGTGTCTTTATATCCTTGTTTGGAGTGAAATGATAAAAAAAATTCCCATAAAATTTTATTTTGCCTTCATTTTTGATGACATGAGTAAACAAGCAGCAGACAAAAAACTATTTGTAGCACCCCCTCCATGTTCAATTATTGGTTAGCTTGAAACACTGAACATCCTATGTTAAACTGTTTATGCTATGTATTTCATTAGAGAATATTGCTAAAAATATGGATTTATATATAGGAATATGAATTAATCTTGTATATAGAATGATACACCCTTGATATTTTATTTTTTTTAACATGTATATTGATAGATTTTACCCAAGTTTTTCCTCCAGAGAAACAGAACAACCAATGAAGAAAGTAGCATTTTTTATTATAGATAAAAAACAGTCTTGATGATACTCAGGAAAAAAACAAAAAAAATAAAAACTTCCCAACATCCTTAACTTACAAATGGTGAGTTTAATCCATAGAGTGTAAGAAGCAAGAAATTTAGAATTTTTGGGACTGTGCACAGTATTTCAGTTTTAAGGGGAGTGGAAGTTATAAGGTCTGCTATGTTAGGGTAGGAATATGTCATGACTTCATATCCACAGACCCCAAGAAATTTTACAAAAAAGAAAAAATTATCTGAGTTTTTATTCAAATGAATTAGTAGGGAAAATTAGTATAATATTTTTATTTTCTGTAAAACTCAAATTGTTCCTCAAAGATTTCAGTCTTACAAAACTAATTACCTTTTATGTTTTTCCTTAAAAAAAATCTGATTCTAAAATTCAACTTATACATGATTTTATAGCATATATATATATATATATATATATATATATATATATATATATATGATAGAAACTAAATTAAATCTTTCTCTTAAATCTTTCTGAATATAATTCCTACTCTCCTTATCTGCCTTCTTTTTCTTACTCTCCTCGTCTTTCCTCCTCACACTACTGCTATTTCACTTTGTTCTTTACCTTCCTCCTACTTCCATTTCTGCCTTCCCATCCTGCTCATTATATTTCTCTTTTCATTTCCTCCCCTTCTTTACCTTTTCTTGTTTTTTCTAAACTTCTACTGCTTCCTATTCCTCCTACTTGAATTCCTCCCACTTCTGGCCACATTTTTTGCAAGGTCATCCTTCCCTTGACTTCATTGTGTCCCTGATATTTTTTTGCTTTCAATATTTTTTTTTTCCTTTTCACCTTCTAGTTATTCTTTGTTACAGGTAATCTGGCTTTCTTTTATTTTTTTTTACCTACTCCGTGACAGATAAATGGACAGGGAGGCACTAATTAGCAAGGTGTGTGAATTGTCGTATTCCCTAAGGAAGGAAATCAATCTGTGAACAACACACACACACAGATGTCACTGCTGAGGCCGTCTTCTTCTTACCTGGTCAATCTTAGCATGATCACAAAGATAAGCCAACAAATAACGCAGATATTCAGCTACTGTTCCATTCAGTTCTTCTTCCTTCCTTCTTTCTCCTTTCTTTTCTTGTTTTTTCTTTTCTTTTTTTCATTTATTCTTTCAACCTCTGCCTATAAGGCTTCTCTCATTATTTTCTTTTTGTGACATTTTTATTGCTTTCTCTTTCATTCTTTTTCTCTTTTTTTTTTTTACTATTTATTCTTTTTTTGCCTTATTTCTCCCTTTTTTTTGATAATATAAATAATTTTTCTCACCAGAATCTATCTTACATACTTATAAGTCTACCATTCTTCCTCGCTTTGAATATTGCTGCTACATCTGGTCTGGTGCTCCTGCTATATATTTAGAGATTCTTGATAAAAGCTAAAGAAGAATCTGCAATGTTATTGATCTTGATCTGGCAGCTCAACTTCAGTCACTTTCCCACTGCCGTAATGTAGTTTCCCTCTGCCTTTACTGTAAATACTTTCATGGTAACTATTCTGATGAACTTTCCTCTATGTTGTTATTTTTATTTCCCTCATCAGACAAATTGTACATATGGGAACTAGTTAGGACTTCATAGAGACTCTGAGGTATTATGGTGTCTGTAGCAAGAATGTGTTGTTTTGGTGTAAGGAATACTGTGGTATGTTTGGGTCAGTAATTGTGGTTAGTTAAGTTTATAAGACAGAATAAAACTGCCTTCCCCAACCCCCTTATTGGCCTTGTGACAAATTTTTGTATTTTAAAAAATAAATATTACTTTGCTCTTTCTCTCTCTCTCTCTCTCTCTCTCTATATATATATATATATATATATATATATATATATATATATATATATAATAATTATAAAACAGCTATTGGTCAGAGTTGAATTTGACCAGGAAACAATTGTATTAAAAAGTGTTCAATATATGTATAAAGAAAATAAAATAAAAATTTAACATGCAGAGCTTTTAAATTTTTAAAAATTAAGAGATCTGCTTATCATGCTACCTTGGTTTCAACCTTTTGGTATCTTCAGGTAGTATGGGCCAAATGATTTCTAATGCTTTATTATTTATATATAAATGTACAACATGAAGTGTAATAGAAGGGGAGGAGAAAAGCAAGAGTATTGAAATTGTATTGGAGGTGGGTGTAAATAAACTGTACATACTTTCATCCTGGTTTGTATGAACTCAAAAAGTACTTTTTTCTGGAATTTAAACCTCAAATAAAATAATAAGAATAATTCCAGGAAAAGTAAAAGTATTATTTTGTTCCCTACCCTTTTAATTTATAGGTCAAATGTAAAACAGGGAAAATATTTTTCAAATTGCTTAATAAACACTACCCCCCCCCACAAAAAAAAATTACGAATTACACAAGATCTTTAATAAAAATACAGTTAATTTAAGTTACAGCTGTACTAGTAATTTGGAAACTATAATAAAAAGACAAAATGGCAGAAATTTCAAAGATAATATGCAGCAGGCTATCGTTGACAGTGAAACATGTAACTGAAGAGATAAAAGTAAAAGTTCACTAGATGGATTTTGCAAAATAGAAGGAGTAATTTAAAAAGCTGAAGTAAAAGATACAAATGGCCAGAGCAAAATATACATAGGGTGTACTGAAGGCAGCTTCAAGAAGAGATGATATAATTACAAGTTGTTATTCAAGCTAGAAAGCCTTAGGAATTCTACCAGACTAGCCAGCCATGTGTGGGAATTAAAAGAGAAAATAACAAAGATCCAATTTTAAACTGGAAAATATTAATAAGATGTGAACTATCCAGCAATCAAAGTGATATCTGCAAATTGTGCCAGGAGGAAAAGTTAAAAATAATAACATTTCCAAACCAAAGAAATCTATTGTATGAAAGATCAGAAATAATGACACAATCTATACACACTAAAAAGTAATTTTTGAGTTTGTACAAACCAGAATGAAAGCATGTACAATTTATTTACTCCCCCTCCAATAAAATTTCAATAGTTTTGCTTTTCTCCTCC
Organism: Acanthosepion lycidas; assembly: GCA_963932145.1. NCBI lineage: Eukaryota > Metazoa > Mollusca > Cephalopoda > Sepiida > Sepiidae > Acanthosepion > Acanthosepion lycidas. The sequence continues at coordinate 7,069,385 of OZ010602.1, read as the reverse complement.
CCTTCTATTACATTTCACGTTGTGCCTTTATATATAAATAATAAAGCATTAAGTATCATTTGGTCCATACCACTGAAAATACCGAAATGTTGAAACCAAGGTAGTGTGATTGGCTCATCTCCTAATTTATTTATTATATATATATATATATATATATATATACACATACATATACACTTCAGGTAGATAAAACTTGTTAGCCTGGTAGGTTAGTCCATCCAAGAGAAGGAAAATCTTTGTTGCCTTGTGGCCATAACCAATTATGGGAAATGCTTCATTAGTAAACTTCAGAGCCCGATCCCCTTAAGACAGTCTGATATTATGTCCAACTCCATTCTGTCAACTCATGTGACAATGTTAATGCCAAACTGTATTGGATTCTACCCATGTTACCTAAATTTTATGAATTTAAACATAGTACTAGATTAATGGCAAGGTCTTATCATTTTACAGTTGAAATGGCAAGAGATATAACCATAAGTTCTATGCTAACAGTTTCTTCTCTTGCACAATCTCCTTTCTAGAACTCTCTTCTGATTTCTATCTTCCCAATCAACTTTCACCTTCAAAAATTAAAATGCAATGTCAATCATTATTTTCTGTCTGTCTTAATTCCTGTTCTTTTATTGTTCTATCTCGTTAATAGTGTTATCTTTTCTCATATTCTGTAATACTCAGTAACCCCACCTTGCGTCCTAGTGAATTTATTACCTTGCTTATGGTGAATTGATTAAAAACATTGATCATCTTTCTATTTTATTTGGTGTTCTTTATTGATTTTTTTTTTTTTTTTTTACCAACATGTTTTTTCTATTTTTTTCTACCTTCAATTGCTTCTTTCTTGTTACTACCTAAGTTTAGTAAAGTATAAGCCCAAATATATATATATATATAGAGAGAGAGAGAGGAAGATTTGTAACAGCTCTACAAGTGAAGAAGACCTGTCTGGTTTGAAAATCAGCATTTCAAATCATGACTTTAACCTGATCTTGAACACTTAACTCTGGCACCAGTGCATAATATCTCAGCCACAATGTTGGCTAATATTATTTTCTAACTTTTTAATCGTTTCACCTCAAGCAAGTTGTTAAGAGCTACTAAGATGCAAGGGGTTACTGAGCGTGAAAGAAACTGAGAGAGGATAGTAAAAGAAAAAGATTCAGGGAGACAAAAGATAATGATTAATATTGCATTTAAATTTTTGAAGATTGTAGTTGATAGGAAAATGGGAAGCTGGAAGAGAATTCCACAAGCAAGAAGTGCAAGAAACTATTAGCTTAAAACTTGTAGTGAAAGAGAAAAAAAAAAAAAAAAAAAACCTAACTCGAAAAAGAGTTTGTGTTTTGTGTGTGGTCTGCTGAAGAAGAATTAAAGAAAATAGTTAACAAAAACCTGCTACTTTATGTGTCAGAGAAACTATACTAATGTTCTTTCCTCGCTGAATGGTGTGGCCAATCAGAAAAATCACTAGGTGAATAAAGGCTGTTGTTTTTTTGCTTACTGGGAGAATGAGTTTTTGAGCTTGGTGGACGAACATGCATTTCTTCTGTTGCAAAGTGAAGGTGGAATTTCTGACCCTGTTTTGTCCTTACTACATTGCCTGTTAGAACGTTATGACAGATTTTCGATTAAACTTTGAATTGGCTACAAGTGTCACGGAGAAGAGACAGAAGAAACCAATTGCAGGCATTAATTGCTACAATAAGTTTAAAGTTTTGTCTTTGTTTTTTTCTTCCTGCTAATATAAAAAGTTCTACCCATTTTACAAAACTTAATGTTACAACCAGCAATTTCAACAGTGAGACCTAACTGCCAATCTAGTACTGCACTTAGATTTTTGAAGTCTAGGTACCAAAGAGGACGGCTCATATGGACAGATTCTTCTCAGGTTTACAGTCTGTTGAGCAATGTAATTCTTTAGCATGAGCTTTTCTCAGGTCAGTGGTACTTGGTGGTGTCCATCTCTGTGTGCAACAAGTTGTATTAGGTTTGGTATCAGCAGCAAGGAATGTTCCCTGACCCAACCAATTATTGAATACCAAAGATGGATTGTCTTTCAAAGGCAAAAGAACTCCAAAACAGAAGGTTATGTGTTTGAATCACAACATGATCATCATTTGTAGCAGACACGTACAAAGTGGAATGGATGAGATTACCATTGGCCACCAGTTTGTAGCAGGAGGAGTTTTAACTTGTTACAGCAGAGGTGGAAAAAAAACTTTCAAAGTAAATGTATTCAGCATTTTCAAAAGAAATTCAACACATGTCGGAATTTTATATCTTTATATAGAGAATGACATAATTCAAGAAGAGAGAAAATATACTCGTGTACACAGCAGAAAAAAAGAGAAAAACATTTACTGTTAGTAAATGTGTGTGATGTGTGCCACATGGCTGGTTTTGCAATTTGAAAAATATTTCTCTTATTTTAAATTTGACCTCTAAATTAAAAGGCTGGGTTTGAAGTTTAGCAGTCAGTTACCTCGTGATCAGGTGACAAGATGCGATGTTAAATATAAATAAATAAACGGCAGAACTTCCCAACAGATTTGACAAATCTTGTAATAAACAATTACCAAAAATGGAAAAGAACAGGACAAAAAAAATAATAAAAAGCAAGTAAACAATATATGCAAAGCAAATTAACAGTAATTAGGCAAAGCAACAGTATTATGGCAAAATTTCAAAAACTAAGAATTTGTGTTGACATACAAAGACAAATTCAGATGAACAAATGCAGCATTCTGACTTCAAGACAAGACAGACTGGGACTGAGTCAGATGACACCAAGAACTTGCCTATTTTATTATCTTGGAAGAAATCCCAGCATGTATGTACTTCTGCCTATAAATTGGGGAAATGAAAGTGTCGTAGTAGTACTGGAACCAACAAGATACATCCTATACCTTCTGCATTTTAGAATGAAAGTAGAAAAAAGGTGTTCATGTCCTATTTTATATAGTCCTGGACAGCACCACCCAGCAGGTGATCCCCACACTTCTGGAGTAGAAAGAGGGGATTCTTGACTTTCCCAAGGGCATCAGTATGAAGTGAATGCAAACTATTCCAGTTGAGTATATTGTCTATACTGTTGATTGCAGCTTCGCATTTAGAAGATTGTGTTGCACCAGTCCACCAAGTAGATTTGTCTACCTGAAAGTCATTGTTTATAATCATAAATTTTGAACGTTGATCTCAAATCCAAGTGGAAATAGGCAGCAACTTCACTTACCAAGCAAACAATTTGCACAGTTTTCTTTCTTAATGGCTTTATTTCTACTCTTATTTCTATTATTTCTTTCTTTCTTTCTTTCTTGTTTTATCTTCATTCTTTTTTCTTTCATTTCTGTCTTCTTTCATTCTTTTCTTTCTTTCTTGTTTTGTCTTCATTCTTTTTTCATTTCTTTCTTCTTTCCCTTCCTCCTTTTAGTTTTTATTTTTATTTTATAATCAAATTTCTCAATCTTTATTTCACATTAACATTTCCTCATTCTTGTATTTTTCTTCAAACTTTATGGAATTCATTTTACCTATTCTTTTTTACCAGATTCATTTTGTTTCCTCTTGACTTTTTAACTCATAAGCTTTTTTTGTTTCCAAAACAATTTCTCTTCTTTCTTTCTAAATTTCTTTTTTATTCATTTATTTCATTTTGGTTCCTTTTCTTTTTTTTTCTTTTTTTTTTTTTTTTTTTGTCTTTCTATCCTTCTTTTCTTTTCTTTCATCCTCCCCCTTTTTTTCCTTTCCTATTTTTTCTTTTCTCTCTCCTTTCTTTCTTTAATTCTCCCTCTTTTAATTTAAGTTTCTTTTCTTATTTTTTCTCCCTATTTGTTCAATTTTATCATTATTTTTCTATTTCCCTCTTTCCATTTTTCTTTTTTTATTATTCATTCATATTCATTCTTTTCATCCATTTTCTTCTCCTCATTCTTTGTTTTACTATTTTCATTCTTTTACCCATTTTCATTCCTTTACCCATTTTCTCTTGTTTTCTTTATTAGGATTGTTCTTTTTTCAACTTCTTTTTATTCTTTCCCATAATCATTTTCTTCCTCCATTCATCTTTTTACTTCTTTCCTTACTTTATCCTTCCTTCTCTTTCTTTTTCTTCCCTCTTTACTTTTTATCCTTTTTCTTTCTCTTTCCTTCAACTTTTTTACCATTCCAATTTTTCTTTCCTTTCCTCTTTCTTTCCACACCTTTCTTTTTGTCTTTCTTCTTTCTTTCTCTTGTTCACTTCTTTCTCTTTTCAAATTTTCTTTCTTTTTGTCTTTTTATCCGATTTTCTCTTCTTTTCTTCCATACCCCACTTTCTTTCCTTTTCTATTTTTTCTTTTCTTTCTCCTTTCTTTCTTTTTTTCTTCTCCCTCTTTTCTTATTAGGCGCCCCAATCATTGGATTTGATATTCAAAAGAACAAAAAACAATAAAAAAAACAAAAAAACAAGAAAACTTGAATGAGTCCCTGAAGAATGAAGAGAATTTTTGTCTCATTCATTGCACGTTCAATCCTTGATTTGACTCAATCAATCAACCACAAATTACACAGCCAAATAAGTGTCCGTTTATTGTTGCAAATCTACAGAAAATCATTTCTTTTTTGACAGAAAAAAAATTATTTTCTATGAGAAAAATATAAAATGTCTCTTTTTATACAAGCATATATATATGTGTGTATATATATATATAATGTTTGTGTATGTGTGCGTATGTTTAGGAATAAGTTCATAAAATAATACTAAAAAAACATTTATTTTATACAACAAATATTTTTCAATCTAATCTTGTCAATGCACTTAACTTTTCTGATGCATCCTTGTGTCTGTGCATGCATTTTTTTATTTTTTTATTTTGTGCATAAAAGACGTTTTTGCCCCCCAAAATGAATATATGTATAAAGCCTCAAAATGGTTATGCATTGGAGATGACAGTTGGTTTATGTGCATGGGTAAAGTGAAAAGAATAACTGTGTTTAAGGCTAAACACATCTGAAGATAAAGAAAGTTTTTATGAACAATTTCATGTTCAGATGTGCAAAAAAATAAAACAGGATTCTTTACTGGGTATATAAAAGCTCTCTCTCTCTCTCTCTATATATATATATATATATATATATATATATATATATATATATATATATACATACATATATATATATATATATATATATATATATATATATATACAGGGTACATGAAGTTTAAAAGATACATAGATGAAAACATACTTTAATCAATATATCCAATATATACACGTAAGATGGAACAATGCCCCAACACCTGCTCTGTATAGATAAAAAGAAAATCATAATTTTTTAAAATCTTTATGTACCTGACTTAATCACCTGGCTATCAAGGCATGAATCAGCCATCCACTTAAGGTCAGACATGAAGAACATAAGAAAGTCAATATCTAAACAGAGATGGATTCATACCCCACCCACATATCCAAGCTTACAGCACCTAATATTCCCAAGTGGTCACCCATCTATGTACTGGCCAGGTTCAGTTTGGCTTAACATGAGTTATTGAATGAGAGCAAATGAGAGCAAGTGTTTCAATCTAAACTGTCAGCTGTATATATCCACTTTCTCAAATCAATGGTTAAAAATGGCTTTAGTGAGTGAAGCCTGTGTTTCTTGGCAAAGACCATCTTTCTTCAAACCTTGTGGACTGGCACTACAGAATTGTAAATAACTGTACTGAATAACAAATGATATCACTTGACAACTTTCAACAGCAGAAAAACTAAAATGGATATCACATGTAACTCAAAGAGAAAATAATGACATAATCAAAATGTTGACATTCCACACTACTTCAAACAGAAGATTAGGAAGGAAATTCCCATCAATCCTGGAAAGAGTGATAACAGCTGCTAAGCTTGAGAAACCTGTTTTCCTGAAAAATTGTTTTAAGAGAAAGAATTTTAAAATTTCAACTGATGGTAGCACTGGCTTTTCAATCTGTGAACACCAAATGTTTCCGTATAAAGGAAATGGCTATTACCATTGCCATTAACCACAGATTATAAACATACCAAATGTTGAAGAATTTATTAGTCAAAACATTATAATAGTGTCATCAAGAACCCAAAGAAGACGTTTAATCTTTCAAACAAAATTTGATACTTTTATGTCTCTTCTTAACTTTTAATACTAATTTCCTTTCGACTGCATTGTTTTTCAAGGCTCCTCTACTGCACTACTTCATTTCAATTATGGTCACTTTTTGTTGCCATAGCAGGATATGATAACACAACTACAAAATTCAAACATCATTTATTCATCTGAATCACTTGATTTGAAAAATAATCACCTCCAGAATGTCTGTTCTTAAGGTCATAGACAAATATAAATTCTCTGTTCAGCCATTGATGAATTTTCAGAAAAGTTTAACATTTGTTTCCAGAAAAAAATGGTGTGTCAAAAGGACAATTTTTCTCTTGACACCACTATTATGGTAGACTTATTCAGGAATTTTGGAATTTATGCAATCTCTCTCTTTTTTTTCTTTTGAGAATTGGCAACAAAAGAATTAAACACTCTTTATTTTATTAGTTTGCTTATTTAAAGGAATAATTCTATATTTACAAGTTTATAAAGTCTGATTAAATAAGTTACAAATATTATGCCTGCTTATTTTTAGCATAATCCATTCATATCCACAGATATTTTTCCATGTATTATAATCAAATGATGCAAGAAATGCACTGCAACAGTGAAAATCACTATTATTTCCCAAGTACTTTCTATCTCTTTCTGAGATCATCATGGTTACAGTGCATTTCTTGTAACATTTGATTATAATACACAGAAAAATATCCATAAATATGAATGGATTATGCTAAAAATAAGCAAATATAATATTTGTAATTTATTTAATTGGACATGCCTAAAAGAGAATTTGCTGCCTAAATATGCAAATTTATAAGGATATATGAACTGACTACAATGCTTATTTAGCATATTATAAAGAAATAAAGATGAAAACAACTTTTTTTTTTATTCATAAATTTATAAAAAATATATCTGAACATGAGAAAAAAAAAATGAAAATAAACACATAATGATGAGTATTTAATTATAAATTTGGAGGAAAAAAAAGGCATTTTCCAGTCACTTCTTTTATTTGCTCTTAGCAAATAAATTCATTAAAATAAATTGCAAGCATCTTGTGACACTATGAGTTGGATATATGCGCACGCGTGTGTGTGTGCGCCCACACATCTGTGTGTGTGTGTATATATACACCCACACATCTGTGTGTGCGTGCGCGCACACACATATGTGCAAGAAGATTAGTTAGATTTGACCTGGGTATCAAACTTCAAGACCCAATGACTAGATTAGGAATCTAGGTAAAAACATATGGCCAAAAGGGTAGATAAGTGTTAAGTACTTGTCAAAATACAAAGATAGTTAAAAGACCGGCTCTGGTCAAAACTTAAAAGGGTCTGAATTTAATGTCCCTAAATCGGATTCAGCTAGGCTAAGAAATATTTTATGTCCACTTTCTTCAAAGGGAGAAATGGTCATGAAAAAGTTATGGGTTTATTCGTGGGTGTCCCTTTCCCGGAAATGATGAAAGAGGACTCTGCATATATACAGGAGTACTTTGGGTTATGGACAGTGAGGCTTAGTTTAGGTTCGAGGAAGGTTGATTTAGGCCGGAGCAAGTAACAACGAAGAGCGACACATTAGCAGCCGGACATTGTTAGTTTTAAAGTTAAGATATTTTTTTTTTTTGACAGCCGAGAATCAGCCCAGAGTTAATCATCCACAAAAGGTCACACGCCCTCCCTCCTCTTTTCGTCCTACCCAAGTTTGTAGTTGTGTTTTTCTTTCGCCTGTGAGCCTACCTCTCGCTCGATCCGCCGCACAGAAATTCTACGACGTGGGGTCTATATCTTTGTGCAATGAGTTGCAGAGGTGGGTAGTCTCACAATCTAGATTTATACTGTTTCTTTTTTTTTGTTTGTTTTCTTTTTATCCTAGACATAGGAATTTTCAAGTAGTGTGGAACCACCCCTTAATTGCTGTTGTTCCCAGGTCCACCTGTTACGGTCCAAGCTGGGGGTGGGGGGAATAGTGGATCCCCCCCCCAACACACACACACACCAAGCAAAGACAAAACTATGAAAGTATAAATGAAAGTATAAAAATACATTTTAATATCTGTCTATATTCCTAAGATGAGGTATTGTAACTATTTACGCTATTTACATTGTTCGGACTGTTAAGGAATCAGCACATATGCGAGGACACAAAAATCTCCTAAGTTGGCCAAGCATAAAAATAAATACAATATGGGAATTAGTAATACAGAGTGCTAGAGAAAAACAATAACAACAAATTGTAATATGAGCTCTGGTAAAAAATGTTTACTGAGACATGAACTTTATAAGTCTCAAAAATTAATATACTGATATTGCCATGGCCCAGTGGATAAAAGCATTGGTTGAAGTAATCTAGTGACTTGACCCAAAGAGTTGTGAGTTCAATACCTAGCCACAGCAGAGGTGAACAAAAAGTTGGAGATTTGAGTTACTAAAAGGAAATAACTGAAACTATATTCAGAAAGGGCATGGCATGTGGAACAAGAACAATCTATCCTGGTGGATGAAATAAAGGATTCAGTTTGAAATTCCATTGTATATCACCTGAAGAAGGCTGAAGTGTATAATGGCTGAAATGTTGTGAATATGACAATAAAGATGAACACGACAGCCTGAGTAATGTAAATAGTGTAAATTAGTAAAATTGCATATTTATAATAGAATTGCCAACAATACATTTTGTCTCTAGTTGAAGGCATGTAATTGCAGTCAAAATATTTTAGTTGTGTATTAAATAATCCGTAGAGCTTGATATGTCACTAAACAAAATCAACCCAACAAATAAGATGAAACTCTTTCATGACATTAATATAATATTGTCCAATTTCATAAAGAAATCAAACTGTATTCCAAAATATAACTTCAACAAAACTACAACATAAAACACACATATCACCACCTCTAGTAATCATGTCCACACAAACATATATATGCAAAAAAGTTCAGTATCATCTACCATGTATTCAATTGTGAAAGGAGAATAACATATCATAGTTTTGGCATTAAATGACCCATTGATATCAGCTGATGTTCTGTTAAAGAAACAAAACAAAACCATATTAATTATTTTCTTGAAAATTGACAACAAAAATGTTAAACATTTTTTATTTATTAATGGTTTTTTTTTTTTTACAAGAATAGCATTTAAAATTTTTGTTGTCAGTTCTCAAGAAAAAAGTGAATGCATAAATCCAGTTTGGCTTTTATTTAAAATTATAAAAAATGGTTTTGAAAGCAATAAACATTACTGAGAGAGTATATATTTATAGTGGTTGCAGGTATGCATGCTAAACTGTAAAAAATTTCCTCAAAATCCTCAAAATGAAATTATACACATTAATTTTGATTTAATATGAATGATGGAAAAAGAGAAAAAAAAACTACAATACTTTATTATAGATTCAAATTGTTCTTGTGATATGGATGTAAATTGTAATGAAAACAACACAATTCAAAGTACCCAAAATGTTTTGATAAATTTTGAATGAAGCTAAAATAAAAGCAAAACTTTACAAGACATTTATAGATGTTTTCCTATTTATTCTTTATTTTATCTGATGTAACCTAGGGAAGGTTACTGAATAGAATAATCAAACAAAAGTTAGTAATGAACAATAATACTTAGGGACAAGAACAACACATATGAGATTTGCTATATATATATATATATATAACATTCTGTTACTTAGTATGGCTGTTTATTATATTTGGACTAATATCCTTATCATTGTTTCAGTCAGTGTATTCTGCAGCCTTCTTCAGGTATCTGTCAATCTGGTTATTTCTTTAAAAATCTGGATAATCATCAGGGAATTTCAAACTGAACACTTTTATTTAATTGATGAGGATAAATTCTTTTCATTCCACTGTCCATATCTTAGGGTTATCTCATCTTGTTTTTATTTAGTACTGCTCAGCCATAACTGAGCAGTACTAAATAAATGGTGGTATTTGTCATACTGAAAAGATATGAATGTTCAAGGGCAAATAATCTGGTTATTGTGCAATTGGGTTTCCATACATGTTAAATTCAGATTTTCTTGTTATTTCCTAAATTACAGCAGATAATGATTATTAATAATTCTGTTATTTCTCTTTATTTTAAAATACTATTATATAATAATATTTTCAGTGATAGAAGAATTCTGAAGCATTTAATGACATTTCTGGCGATAAAAGAATTTTGAAGCATTTAATGACATTTCTGGTGATGAATGAATTCTGAAGCGTTTAATGACATTTCTGGTAATAAAAATTTTGAAGCATTTAATGACATTTCTGGTGATAAAAGGATTCTGAAGCATTGTGACACTATTTAGCTATGGTAATTTGCTAACTAATTAACCATAGAAATTAAAAATAGGAAAGATTTATGGCGAGAAAGAGCTATATTGAAAGATAGACTGATCGACGTTAAAAAGGAAGATTTTATTTTATTTACAAAGAAAGATACTTTTCGCACAAGATAGAAAATCCGTAAGAAAAAGCAAGATATGAGATTCTGTCAAAACTGATTAATGTCATGATAAGAGAGTGCCACACCAAAGGAAACAGAATTCAGAAAGAAAAACAAAGCCAACCGACACATGCGGCCATAAAAAAATTTGGGCTTGAGACCACCACGGAGAATAAATATTAGTTATTTTTCAGAGATATCATTTAATTTTAATTCCTGGGTCCAACGAAGGGAACCATCTGGTGTGTTAGAATTCTGGCATGAGGAAGAAAATCGTATTATTATTGCTTATTCAAACTGTTGACATCAGACACAGCATTGTCGAAAATGGGCATTTGGTGATAAGAGGATTTTAAGGCATGAGAAAAATAAAGAATTTGATTCTCAGGTAAAATACGGACCTCCCAGCTAAAAGTTGACTTAGCAAAAAAAAAACCAAGTGTCGGGTTTTGACAGTGATTGATGAGTTGGTAGAGAGACACGACTAAGTGAATTTTGGGTCTCCCCAAAAGAAAGATGTGATAAGAATTATTTTGGCAATCTGGGGTTTGTAAAAAAATATTTTGACTGAAGAAAAAAAAAGTAAAAAAAGGATTTTGTAAACAAAATTCTGGATAATAATTTTAAGAGGGCCAGTCTAGCCACACCCACACTGACGAGAGATCATTGGTCAAGTGGTAGCATGGGTGATAGGCAGAGGTGAATGTATGAGAAAGACGGAGAAGTTGTTAACAACCACTGAGGGGATTGGCATGAGATACCAATGTAAGAGAGGAAGAGTCTAGCAGGATAACTCTCCTCTGACCTTCCCTCATGGACGAGGGAGAAACCCCGAAATGGAAAGTGATTAATCTTCCAAAAATGGGAAGTAATTAATTTTCCTGGCCTAAGAACAAAGAGAATTCTTGCTGGGAATCAAGAATTATCAAAGTACCCAAACCACGTCAGGACCCACACTAGGCTTTGGTCGGTATCCATATAAATGAACGTCTTGAGCAGTAGTTGTTCAGTTAGTTTCGCAGTTAGTTTAAGCAGTCAGTTCAGAGTTAGACTCAGTTTCTCAGTTGCAGTAGAGATTTTGCAGTTGAAGTCAGTTGCAGCTGGAGAACATTGCCTCGCAGAAGCTGACCAAGAAATTCCATGCCCTTTCGACTTCGATTTCCTACCAAAAAGCAAGTAATATTGACGAATGACTTAAGATACCAAAACTTGCTTAAGAAATATAAAAGTGTCACAAATCCAGAGAAACGGGCTGGGAGAGAAACACACTCCTGTATATAACAGACGGATTAAGATAATTTGTTATTTCTCAACATATTTGAACCTCTTGAGTTTGTTTTATTGCTTCTTTTACTTACACTTGTGCAATATCACCTTCACCTGGGATTCAGCTTGCACTACGGCCTGATGCCTGATTGATTTCATCTACCTAAGATCAAAGTCACAACGTAGGTAGGTTAGACGTGAGATCAAAGCAGTTACTTCGGTAACCAGACGTTGGAAGTGAGCTGAGAATGACAAAGCTGGTATCGAACCAGGAATGACCAGATCGATCGGGACACAGGCTGGTGGCAGCAACAAAGAGTCAACCCCAAAACGCTGGTGGAAGAAACCTTCCAGCTTCACGCCGCAACTGAGAGTTGACCACGGGCTGACAATGCAGTGTCACATATTGGCGTCACGACCAGAAGGTGTCACATATTGGCACTGCAACCGACCACCAGTGGGTGTCACAGCATTTAATGACATTTCTGGCAATAAAAGGATTCTGAAGCATTTAATGATATTTCTGGTGATAAAAGAATAGGGACAAGAACAACACAGAAGATATGCTATATATATATATATATAACATTCTGTTACTTAGTATGGCTGTTTATTATATTTGGACTAATATCCTTATCGTTGTTTCAGTCAGTGTATTCTGCAGCCTTCTTCAGGTATCTGTCAATCAAGTTATTTCTTTAAAAATCTGGATAATCATCAGGGAATTTCAAACTGAACACTTTTATTTAATTGATGAGGATAAATTCTTTTCATTCCACTGTCCATATCTTAGGGTTATCTCATCTTGTTTTTATTTAGTACTGCTCAGCCATAACTGAGCAGTACTAAATAAATGGTGGTATTTAATTGTCATACTGAAATATAGCGAAGAAAAGGGTGACTTACCTCATCAAACCAAACGACAGCTCGTCATGTGTATTCTACGACGGAAAATGTGGCAAAAGAGAAAATTACTTACCAAACAGAAGGGCACGTATTCCGCATGACATGCTGAAGATGGAATATTTGAATTAAAAAACAAGTCTGTCGCAGGAGTCACTATAAAAGTATTTTGATATGCAAATTACTGAACATCCTCTCCCAGCAGTCAACAAATGAAAAAAAAAATGTTCAGTGAATAAAAGCATTTGGTGTTCTCAAATCAGGGGGAAAAAGAAAAAATCGACTATTTTGTCTGCCACGACTGTTGGAGAACGAGTTATTTTTCTGACTGGTGGCGTGCATTGGGATTTGTGAAATAGTGCATCCGAATCGAGTTTTAGGCCTTTTCTTTCTGTCCCTGATGTTCGAGTCTGAACTTTATTCTTTGTGACATAATCTGCAACAAACATTTCCTTTGCAATCCCAGATTGCCTACAAGCTATTTCGGCACTATGATGAACAAGACATTTGACATCAAGTTGATACCTGAGTTTGATGGTTCAGTGACCAGACAAGCAGTTACTGAATAGATTGAGAAGGCAGAACTTGTTTATGACCTGTGTGGAATTAAAAAGGTTGAACGTGTTCTTCCTTTGAGGTTGAAGGGTGGAGCATTTGCTGTTTACCAGCTGTTAAACTCGGAACAAAAATCAGATGTCGAGCAGATAAAACGAGCCCTGAAGATTGCCTTTGCACTAGATTGTTTCTTGGCTTACGAGCAATTTGCAGAACGCTGACTGCGCCCAGATGAGTCTGTCGACATGTTTCTAGCCGACTTGAAGAAGCTAGCTGGTTTATTTGGCAGGATATTAGAGCAAGGATTAGCATGTGGATTCATAGCAGGGTTACCAGCGCACGTCAAGCAACTACTGCGCGTGTCTTCCAGGGTGGAAGACATGAATACAAATCAACAGTTGGACCGAGCTCGGGCCATAATGAAAGATCAAATTGCAACTGAGGAAATGGTTGCAGCTACCATTTCACCAGGCGGAGCTGATAAACATCCAAATGTTAAATGTCGGGAGAGTATGCAATGTTACCGATGCTCTGGGGGGAATCATCTTGTCAGTGACTGCCCGGTTCGATGAGAAGATGCCCGTCAGCCACAGAAGTCACACACAACAATGTGTTGCTTCTGGTGTGAAGAGGTAGGCCACATTGCTTCATTGTGTCCAGGGAAAAGAAGGGGACAAGACGTCAGCGCCGGTCTCTTCCATAAGTGAGTTATGAATGAAGCGCTGTCTTGGGTATTTACGTGAACGGAATTAAGAGAGTGGCACTGGTGGACACCGGCTGCTCACAGACACTCTTGAGTAAGTCAGCCTGTCAATCCTGACATGTGACGGAGGTGAACGTACTCACCATAAACAAAAATATTCTCAAATGTTGCGGAGTTGGAAGTATCAAGCTTGACGTGGACAACGCAAACCCCCTCAAAATCAATGTGTTGGTAGTGGGTGGAGAGTTACTGGGTTTTGACTTGTTGCTTGGATGTGACACCATTAAAAAGTTGGGTGGACTCCAAATAACAGTGTGGTGATGTACAGTTTCCCAAGCGTGGGATAGTCTGTTACACCACTCTTAAAATAGAAGAACCTGATTTCTGTGCCGAATTCGACCCAAACTGGAAGATACGGGTCACATCATGGAAGTGGTCTGATGGTCGATCGCCGGAGAGTTTGAAAAATCAGATGCCCGAGTACCCAATACCAACGGAAGTCAAGGAGGAATATGACCATGAACTGCAAATCTGGCTTGATAACGGTTGGTTTCAGCCTTATCCTGAAAAGGAACTCAGTCCTCTAAAAGGTTTAATTCCATTGATGGCAGTGGTGCAGAAAAACAAAAATAAAGTGCGGCCAGTATTAGACTATCGAGAGCTGAATGAGTGTCTTGACACACACACACACAGCCAATGCTGACGTGCGCACACAGAAACTAAGGGAGTGGCGTAAAAAAGGACCGGATGTCACTATCCTTGACCTATGGCAGGCCTATTTACAAGTACATATCCACAAGTCACTTTGGCCCTTTCAAACTATAATCTTCAAGGGGCGAAGATATTGCTTGATCCAAATGGGCTTTGGGTTGAATGTTGCACCAGTCATAATGAAGGCCATTGTGGACACTGCGTTGGTGAAAGACGTGTCAATTCGACGAGCAACCTCATCATGTATTGATGACATTTATGTTGACGAGAACATGATTTCAGCAGCTTGTGTGAAAGAACACTTGGCTGCATTTGGTTTCATCTGTAAGGATCTGGAGCAGTTACAGGACGGCACATGTGTGCTGGGTTTGCATGTCGCGGAAGATAACAACATGCTTAAGTGGACACGGGAAAATGGCATTCCATCAGTTCCTGAGGTCCTGACATGACGTAACATCTTCTTGTGGTGTGGAAAACTGGTGGGTCACGTTCCTGTGTGTGGGTGGCTTCGTTTTGCTGCATCATTTGTAAAACGCAGGACAGTATCAATCATGTCTGGTTGGGATGACGAAGTGACAGATGCTCCTCTTAAGAACATGATTGAGGACATAGCGGAAAGAATACACCAAAATGACCCTGCACACGGTAAGTGGTGCACAAGTGGACACACTTATGAGGTATGGGTCGATGCAAGTTCTCTCACCACAAGGGTTTCGTTGGAGGTTGACGGAAGCATTGTAGAAGACGCATGTTGCTGCGACCTGTGAAGGATGCCCCACATATCAATTTATCAGAACTGGATGCTATTCTGAAGGGCATCAATTTAGCATTACAGTGGGGTGCAACAGAGCTACATCTCTTCACGGGCTCCGCATGTGTGCACCGGTGGGTATTAAACATGCTCACTGGCAAAGCCAGAATACGAACTAAGGTGGCAAGTGAGATGCTGATCTGGAGGCATTTGAGTACTCTTGAAAAGCTGATTCAAGAGTATAACTTATTGATCCCGATAAGTTTAGTAATGTCGAGTGAGAATCGAGCGGATAAGCTCACCAGAGTGCCACAATGATGGTATATGATAAAGAAGGAAACCGAACCAACATGCCCGATATGTGCTTCTATGGTGAACAAAACCTCTCCTGATCAGATACGTGCCATACATTGCCAGAGTGGACATCCTGGCATCAAGCGGATGCTATATTTTGTGAGACGAATCTACCCTACGACATCCAAGGCGGCCGTCAAGGCAGTGGTCAGAAAATGTAAAGAATGCCAGTCAGTTGACCCAGCCTCAAGTCATTGGCCTTGTGACAACCTAAGTGTGACTGAAATCTGGACTTGCTTAGGAATGGACATTACCCATTATGGCAGGCAACATTACCTTACGTTAATTAATTGCGGCCCTAGTAGATTTGCGATATGGCGACGCTTGCTTCAACAAGAATCAAGAAGCGTCATTCGGCAGTTAGAAAGTATTTTTTTGAACGAGGCCCACCATCAGAAATCCTGACCGACAATAATACTGCATTTCGCAGTAAGTCCTTTAAAGATTTCCGGGTTGACTGGGGAGTCCGTTTTCGCTGCGCCTATGTTCCTGCAGGAAACGGGATAGTGGAAAGATCTCATCGGAGTATAAAGCGAATTGCAGCAAGAAAGCAGTGTTCGATAATGGAGGCAGTATACTGGCATAATATCACATCGAAGGATGATATATTGTTGACTAATGAACCTGCCAATATGATACACCATTACCAACTGAAAGTGAAGGGAATTACTACAACATTACCACCTGATTGTTGTAAGCATCACGATATATACAAAGTTGGGAATAGAGTACGGGTGAAAGCTCCCCATGGCCGGTCTACCTCCAGGTATTAAGTGGGTCGTGTGACGGACATTAAAAGTCCACAAACAATAATAGTTGATGGGATGCCATGGCATGTAAAATATCTTCGTCTTTTCGTTGATTCTGATACATCAAGCGAATCCAATGATAATTCATCTGACAGTGAGCGGATAATTGAGATCTGCGAATCTGTTGCTTCCACAGGCACAGAAATTCCAGAAACTTGAGATACATCTGATGACTCCTCAGGAAACGATTCTTTGACACGTGTAAGAGAAATAGTGCCATTACAATGAAGCACCAGGATAAAGGGAGCTGCTCCAGGCTGTTCGATTTGTAATAGTGAGATCAGTGGGGAGTGTAGCAAAGAAAACGGCGACTTACCTCATCAAACCAAGTGACAGCACGTCGGGTGTATTCTATGATGGAAAATGTGGTGAAAAAGAAAATTACTTACCAAACAAAAGGGCATGTATTCTGCATGACATGCTGAAGATGGAATATTTGAATTAAAAAACAAGTCCATCGCAGGAATCTCTATAAAAGTATTTTAATATGCAAATTACTGAACATCCTCTCCCAGCCGTCGATGAATGAAAAAATAATGTTTGGCCGATAAAAGCAGTTGCTGTTCTCGAATCGGGGGCGGGGGGGGGGGAATGTCGGCTATTTTGGCTGCCATGGCTGTTGGAGAGTGAGTTATTTTTCTGACTGTTGGCATGCATTGGGATTTGTGAAATAGTGTTTGCAAATCGAGTTTTAGGCATTTTCTTTCTGTCCTCAATGTTCGAGTCTGAACTTAGTGATTTATTCTTTGTGACATAATCTGCAACAAACATTCCTTTGCAATCCCAGATCGCCTACATGAAAAGATATGAATGTTCAAGGGCAAATAATCTGGTTATTGTGCAATTGGGTTTCCATACATGTTAAATTCAGATTTTCTTGTTATTTCCTAAATTACAGCAGATAATGATTATTAATAATTCTGCTATTTCTCTTTATTTTAAAATACTATTATATAATAACATTTTCAGTGATAGAAGAATTCTGAAGCATTTGATGACATTTCTGGTGATAAAAGGAATCTGAAGTATTTAATGTCATTAAACGCTACAAAATTCTTTTATCATCAGAAATTGATGATAAAAGAATTTTGTAGCGTTTAATGACATTTCTGGTGATGAATGAATTCTGAAGCGTTTAATGACATTTCTGGTGATAAAAGGATTCTGAAGCGTTTAATGACATTTCTGGTGATAAAAGGATTCTGAAGTGTTTAATGACATTTCTGGTGATAAAAGAATTCTGAAGCGTTTAATGACATTTCTGGTGATAAAAGAATTCTGAAGTGTTTAATGACATTTCTGGTAATAAAAATTTTGAAGCATTTAATGACATTTCTGGTGATAAAAGGATTCTGAAGTGTTTAATGACATTTCTGGTAATAAAAATTTTGAAGCATTTAATGACATTTCTGGTGATAAAAGGATTCTGAAGCGTTTAATGACATTTCTGGTGATAAAAGGATTCTGAAGTGTTTAATGACATTTCTGGTGATAAAAGAATTCTGAAGCGTTTAATGACATTTCTGGTGATAAAAGAATTCTGAAGTGTTTAATGACATTTCTGGTAATAAAAATTTTGAAGCATTTAATGACATTTCTGGTGATAAAAGGATTCTGAAGTGTTTAATGACATTTCTGGTAATAAAAATTTTGAAGCATTTAATGACATTTCTGGTGATAAAAGGAATCTGAAGTATTTAATGACATTTCTGATGATAAAAGAATTTTGAAGCGTTTAATGACATTTCTGGTGATGAATGAATTCTGAAGCGTTTAATGACATTTCTGGTGATAAAAGGATTCTGAAGCGTTTAATGACATTTCTGGTGATAAAAGGATTCTGAAGCGTTTAATGACATTTCTGGTGATAAAAGGATTCTGAAGTGTTTAATGACATTTCTGGTGATAAAAGAATTCTGAAGTGTTTAATGACATTTCTGGTAATAAAAATTTTGAAGCATTTAATGACATTTCTGGTGATAAAAGGATTCTGAAGTGTTTAATGACATTTCTGGTAATAAAAATTTTGAAGCATTTAATGACATTTCTGGTGATAAAAGGAATCTGAAGTATTTAATGACATTTCTGATGATAAAAGAATTTTGAAGCGTTTAATGACATTTCTGGTGATGAATGAATTCTGAAGCGTTTAATGACATTTCTGGTGATAAAAGGATTCTGAAGCGTTTAATGACATTTCTGGTGATAAAAGAATTCTGAAGTGTTTAATGACATTTCTGGTGATAAAAGAATTCTGAAGTGTTTAATGACATTTCTGGTAATAAAAATTTTGAAGCATTTAATGACATTTCTGGTGATAAAAGGATTCTGAAGTGTTTAATGACATTTCTGGTAATAAAAATTTTGAAGCATTTAATGACATTTCTGGTAATAAAAATTTTGAAGCATTTAATGACATTTCTGGTGATAAAAGGATTCTGAAGCGTTTAATGACATTTCTGGTGATAAAAGGATTCTGAAGTGTTTAATGATATTTCTGGTGATAAAAGGATTCTGAAGTGTTTAATGACATTTCTGGTAATAAAAATTTTGAAGCATTTAATGACATTTCTGGTGATAAAAGGATTCTGAAGTGTTTAATGACATTTCTGGTAATAAAAATTTTGAAGCATTTAATGACATTTCTGGTGATAAAAGGAATCTGAAGTATTTAATGACATTTCTGATGATAAAAGAATTTTGAAGCGTTTAATGACATTTCTGGTGATGAATGAATTCTGAAGCGTTTAATGACATTTCTGGTGATAAAAGGATTCTGAAGCGTTTAATGACATTTCTGGTGATAAAAGGATTCTGAAGTGTTTAATGACATTTCTGGTGATAAAAGAATTCTGAAGCGTTTAATGACATTTCTGGTGATGAAAGAATTCTGAAGTGTTTAATGACATTTCTGGTAATAAAAATTTTGAAGCATTTAATGACATTTCTGGTGATAAAAGGATTCTGAAGTGTTTAATGACATTTCTGGTAATAAAAATTTTGAAGCATTTAATGACATTTCTGGTAATAAAAATTTTGAAGCATTTAATGACATTTCTGGTGATAAAAGGATTCTGAAGCGTTTAATGACATTTCTGGTGATAAAAGGATTCTGAAGTGTTTAATGACATTTCTGGTGATAAAAG
>OZ010602.1:6662115-7047115 GCA_963932145.1 Acanthosepion lycidas | reverse complement strand
TTCTGCAGGAGAATGGAAACAGAAATTTTATATCCATAGGCACTCTTTTATGAACCCTAAATTAAAACACAAGTCAGCTTTTTCAAAGAAATTTTGGGAATTGAAGGAGAAAGGTTTGAACTCACAGATAGATTGGAAGATTATAGGTTTTGCACATACTCTTAATATTCTTAGAGATAGGTGTAACTTATGTTTAGAAGAAAAAATTAGAATAATAAAATACAATAATCAAAGCTAACTATTTAATCAAAGGAACGAATTAGTATGAAAATGCCGACATAAAAACAATTTCAAATTTCCATAACATAAATTTTACTTTATTACCTATTATATTTCTCTAACTCTTCAATTGTCGAATGTATAACTAATTCTAATTTCTATATTTCCATTTTTACACCTTGTTAATTATATCTTATAATTATCCCCCTTTTCTAAGAATACTCTTTCCTTTTATCCCTTACACCTCTTTATCTATATACTTTAGGGTTGTTTTTAAATATAACTTTGTATTTTTAAGTATAACTTGTTTTTGATTTAACTTATTTATTTTATCCTATTATATTTTTTATTTCTGAATACTTTTTATTTAGTAATATAACCTATTGATTTTATATTAAATATAAACTTTTTAAATATAATTTTACTTAATTTTAATATAATTTATCCAAATATATCTTGTTTTTAAATATAACTTGTCTTTGGAAGAGTAGTTTTAAGTATTGTATTTTTAAACATAACTTTATATAATTTTATTCCTCTCTCAGTTTCAAATTATCATTTCATTCTTCATATAACCGTAATTTAATGTCATAAGGTTAATATCTGGGTTTAATTTTATTAAACCTCTTCCGTTTAAGTCTAATACCTTCCATCCTCTCTCGACCATTCTTTTGTACCTTTTGTCTGACTCAAACATTGAAAGGGATAAATTCTGTATTGTTTTTTACGGTTTTTTTGTTTGTTTTTTTTGTAGCTGTCACAGTTAAATTTCTAATTCTGACATGAACTCAGTCTATGCTGAGGTTGAATAAGACTAACAAATCTTGTCGGTTGAAATAAGCCTATTCCCTATATGAGGTAATTTTGAATTTTATTGTGTACTATATATATATATATATATATATATATATATATATATATATATAGTGTAAATATCCATGTATACTCCTTAAATAAATGTTAAGATATTCTTTGTATATTTTTTATGTTTTTTAATCAGTTGACATTTGAGAGTTTGGTAAAGGTTTTGGAAGTTACAGAATTTGAATCTTATTTAGGGAATTTTCTCTCTTAACTTTTCTCTTTTTCATTAATAGCACTATGACTACCACTTTTATAATCATTATTATTATAGAAATGATCAAAACTTTCTATTCTTTAAAATATACAATACATAAATTAATTTGTCAAACTGAAATAATATAAATAATAATTACATTATTAAAAACAAAATTCAATAACAACAATAAACATTAAATTGTATCACTTAGCATCCTCCTCCCTCATTTACCTTGATTCTGGATTGCTCTTTCCTGAGGTCAAGAATTTCTATGTGGGTGAGGCCAGTGTAATCCATTTCATTAGTTCTCATGCTGTATGCTGACCACCAGTTGCTATGGTACCAATTCTGGTTGGATCAAAGAGCAAACAAAAATGGCAAAACACTGACTGTGAGGCAGTTTGAAACGATAGCAAAATTGTTAACATAAAGTTCTTTGTTTGGCCGATGCCGAAAATGTAAGTAGATCATCTCTTTGTAAGTAAGAGAGGAAGGATAAAATTGGTAGGGCCTGATGTTGATGCAAGTGTTGGGTCAGTTGACCAAAGCCACGTTGAGAGCTTGCCAGTGGTGGATTCCACTAGCCACTATTCTGTTTCAGTCATTATGAGTGACATTATCAAAAACAAATGTGGTAGCTCATGAACTCATCTGTTCTTCATGTTTTTTCATGTTCGTGATTGGCTCCTTTTATATTATGTTTTATATTTTTATTTTTCATTTATTTGTTTTGTAATACTTGGAGCCTCTGTGCAGAGGACAACTTTTTTAATTTTGATTTTGTTCACATCCAGCTAACATGTAGAGAGAATCAGAAAGCGATCTGACTTGAAGCAGAATATAACATGAACAACAATTTGGCTCATAAATACTTGTTACAAAATAAAATCCTTACATTTGCCTTGTTAAAGTCCATCAGAGGATGAAATACATCTGGTAAGGAAAGTTTGCCTTAATTCATATTATCTTTTTACAGATATATTTTTAGTTACATTTAAATTTTGACAAACACACACACACACACATACATACACACATACATACATACATATCTATCTATCTATATATATATATATATATATATATTTGTATATTTAGACAGTTATCGCTCTTTTGTACAAGTTTTATTAAAAATGACTCAGAAGTTACTGTGGTTAAGTTTTTATTTAATTTTTCTTGTGCTCTTATAATTTTCTCCTTTTGTGGACATATATATATATATATATATATATATATATATATATATATATATATATGAGAGAGAGAGAGAGAGATTTGCTGAACTGTGACTCTCTCTGTCGTTGAGTGGTAATGCATACCAAATCAAATGGTGGTTTCTTCTACAATCTATACCAGAAGACACAATATTTTTGGGATTTCTCAAATGTGCAGAAAGTCAATAGACATAATGCACAATGTTTAAAATAAAAATGAGGTGTCTATTTCAAATATGAGTATCCACTATAATAACATCTGAAGTAAAAAAAATGTTGTATTAAAAATAAATCCATTAATTCTTTAGGAAATACACACATACACATACATGTGTGTATAAGAAGTATTCTACAAACACATAGCCCTATATTTTTGCTCCTTATTATCAATCACTTTTGCTGAATAAAATTTTCCAATTCTTACTGCAAACCTTTTAATAACAACTTGCTTGATAATGGGAAAAGTATATTATTTTGATTATTACTCCTACTGAAAGGAAGTCCAAGTTAATTTTGTTACAAAAATGTGAGGTGACTCATTTACAGATGAAGTCACAAAGGCTATAAATAGTTATGGCTATTATCCATGAGGCAGTTGAGTGCATACTAATTCCCGTGAGTCAGTAACACTACAATGGCATTGCTGATAAAAGAACCAAGCGAACAATTATCCCTGGATAATTCTGAATACACACAAGTGTGGCTTAGGATACTAGCAACTAAAGTTAGAACAAAAATGCTGAAGGATTTGAAATCAGTTGGAGGAGAAAACCAAATAACTGATATTTTCTTAACAATTATTGGTTGTTAGGCTATTATAAAAGTATCAGCAATTGTATACCCAAGACAGTTGGAGGAAATGACGTTTGACAATATAAGTCAACTAATAGTTAAAAACATAACACCCAAGAAAAACCTAGTGAATACAGAGAGAGCTAAGTTTATGAATATTTCTCAAAAAGTGAATGAGCCAGTTATTGAATATGTTCTTATTGGTAAATGGCCTTCAAAATGAGGAGTATCAGCAAATGACTAATGCATTTAGAACTGGAAAAGTTGTCCCTAGAACAGTGTGTCAAATTTCAAATTTATTCAGCAACAGGAATTAATTGGAAAATTTAATTGAACAACGGATCTTGTAGAGGAAATGGACATATACACAATAAAGAAAAAAGGTGAAATAATGTGTACCTTTTGTGGATATGAACATCAGAGAAAAACAAAAATATCCAGCATATAAAAAAAGGGAAAAGTGTTTTAAAATGAATCATTTTAAATGCGTGTGTAAATCTAAAAAGAAAAACATAGAGACAGTCCAACAAAATGTAGAGGAAATAAGTATGGACATCTTTTCGTTGAAAAAAATTCTACTTGAATGAGTTCTGCCTGGAGGGAGAAAATGAACCTCATTGTTAGTAATTTTAAGAAAGAAGGATGGAGATTTGTGTATTTGTGGTGACTACAAAATAGGTGCAAACCACAAAATATGCGCAGACTCTTATCCTATCCCCAATGTAGAATGGGCTTTGAACTTCCTTTGTGAGTATGAAAACATTTTGTAAAAATGATCTAATGTTGGCATACCATCAAATATCTATTGATGAAGACTTTAAAAAAGTCACAACAATAAACATGCCAATAGGCTTGTTAAGATGAAAAAGAATGCTGTATGGAATAAAAACCACAAGTGCAATTTTTCAAAGGGCTATAGAGCAAGTTATTGGTAGTGATATGAAAAATGCAACATTTGATCAGGATGACATTTGTGTTGGTGCTATTAATGAAAAAGAATTAAAATGGAAAGCCAATATGATTTTGAATAAGTTAAAAAGTGCTGGATTAACAAAAAAATGTATGCACAACACTAAAAAAATATCATTTTTGTGATATTCCATATTTAAAGGAAGCATATCATCAGACCAATCATTAATTGACAAAATACTAAAAGTTAAAGTAACTTACAACAAAGAATTGGAATCTTTGTTCGGATTTGTAAATTTCTACAGATGATTTGACAAAACCTTTTGCGGCTTCAAGAAAAAAGAATGTGAAATTTATTTGAAGAAAAGAACAAGTGGCATTTGAAAATTTAAAAGCTCTTCTGGCAAAGAAGCCAGTAGTAAAAAATATTTGACCTTAGAAAGGAAATAGTAGCAACAAATGACACAAGTGAACTCTCAATTTCGGGAATATTTGCTCAGGATGGTCATCCTATTATGTATCTTTCGAGAAAATTGTTAAAAGCCAAACCAATCTACTCAAATATTGAGAAAGAAACATTGGCCATAATATGGATGACAAATAGATCTTGTCAGTTTCTGAGTGGAAAGAAATTCCTACTAACGTCTGATCACAGACCTTTAGAATTCATATTTAATCCTAGGAAGGAAATTCCTAAGGTAACGTCTTCTAGAATTCTAAGATGAGCCTTAATGTTAATGGCATTTGACTTTGATACTGAGTATGTAAAAGGCAATACGATTCAGCATGTAGAAGCTTTGTCGAGATGAAGGTTCATTACTTCTGAAAAGGAGAAAGAGGAGGAAAAATTCAAAGATACTTTCTTACACAGGGTCAAAATTGATATTTTATCTATAGACAAATTAGTTGAGGATACAAAGCGAGATCCCATATAGGACACTACATTGTTCAGGAAAGAAGAAAATTTAGATAAACAAAAACATACATGGCTTAAAGAGTCCCAGCCTTGAGACAGAGTACACATGGATTATGCCCATGTTAATGGCATGGGATTATTGCTAATACTGGTAGATTTGTATTCAGGCTGGCCAGAAGTAATACAGATTTCCAACAAAAGAAGTTTGATCGTGAAACGAGCATAAAGGATCATATTTTCAATGAATGGAATTCCAAAAAATGCTAGTATCTGAACTATGATAATGGTTGAACAAAATTGGATGCAAACCATATAAAACCCCAACGTACCATTCACAATCAAACAGATTAGCAGAAAGTATGGTGCAAACTATAAAAAACAGATTGAAAATGTGTACAATAGAAAGAAAAGATGGAAACATTTCTTCCTAGATTCTTGCTAAGCCATAGAACAATATCACATGCTGGAAGATTGAAAAGCCAGTCCACTCTCATGGGTCGACAAATTAGAGCCCCATTGACCATATCATATGCCACCAACGAAAAACTATGGCGTATAAAAAGAATGGTGAATCTAATCTACAAGAGGCAAGATTCATAATGGAAGTGGGATATTAGCGCATGCAGACTAAGTTAGATTGCAACACAATATTGATGAAGAAATGTATAGAGAACCTGAAAGTAATGAAGGTGAAAATTTCACGTCAAGGGAAAATGAAATAACCAGTGAAATTGTGAGTAATATAGACTCTGAAGATGAACAATTGTGGGTGAAACACTCCTACGAAAAAAGAAAATGATCATGATCTCCGATATCTAGACAAATGAGGAGACAAACACTCCCAGACGTACCAGGGAAGATAAGGGATAAGACCTGTACAGTACAGGGAGATGAGGTGACTCATTTACATATGAAGTCACAAAGACTGTAAATAGCTATGGTTATTACCCATGAGGCAGTTGAGTGCATACTACTTCCCATGAGTTAATAACACTACAAAATGTATAGCAATAAACTGGCAGTCATGGAAATATAGGGTTTTGTGTTTGTAGAATTCTTATTATTGTTAGTAAATTTTGACATTATATCATTTAGCTTTTTTATATTTTGCATTGAACTCTCTAAACTTTACATCATTAATGTTCTTTGATGCATATTGTGTAATATATATATATATAATAAATCAAGAAAAAAACTTAAAGATTCATTTTGGTAGGTTACATTCAGCTCTCTCTGGATTAATATTCTCTTTGGAATTATCCCTGCCAGTCACAAATTGGTTATATGTATATATAAGGAATTAAGCCGAAAACATGTAAAATTGCTGCACAATTGCAGTCATGTTTCAATGCGTATCAGTGCGTCTCATCAAGCAATTGTAAATTACTGGCGAGTGAATGATTTATTTGGATTTAAAAGCAAAATACAACCTAAAAAAGGTTATAAGGCTTGAGGGCTTTACTCTGATCAACCAATCAAATATGACCTCCGTTAAATTTAAACTAAGCAAAGAAGCAAAAATTAATTGTTTTTTTTTATATAAACGGGTCATGACCTGTAGATTGGTAGCTAACAGCAGCCAGACATTAATTTAAAGCTGATACATATGGTTACATAAAATATGCAAACCAGACAATACATTTTCCTAAGAAATAAAGGAAGTTGAGTAAAGAGGTAATTTAATTAAATGCTGAACAAATTATATACGTCATGACTTTCCTACATAAAAAATTTTTGTAGTTGATAAATGGCTTCTTTAAGAAACTAGAAAATAATTTAAAGATATAGAATTATTTGGTAAATTAATATGCAACTACTGAATAAAGATTCTTCATATAATATATGTTGTGATATAAATCCTTATGAATATATATTTTCTAAACTTGATTTCAGCATACTTGTAATGACTATTCTTTAAAACTTTATTATAAACACTGCTATATTTATCAAACACATCTTTGTCCGATGAGTGGGTGCTAATCCTATGTTCTACAAATTAAGGTATATATGTTTGATTACAGATGAAGGGTGGTGATTATAAAATAAGTTGGTATTATTTTTCATATAAAGTTGAAATGCATAATCATTACTATTTGTAAGATTCATTTGGATTTAATATAATTTTGTATTAATCTCCTGGTAGTATTAGTAACATCTTGTATAGATATATTGGTACTTGGTATTTTTGATATTTTACATTGATTGGTTAGTGTTATTAACATCTTATATGAACAGTCTCTAGTCAACAGTTGCATATTAATTTACCAAATAATTCTATACATTTAAATCATTTTCTAGTTTCTTAAAGAAGCCATTTATTTATCAGCTGCAAAAAATTTTTTTATGTAGGAAATTCACAAAGTGTATAACTTGTTTTGCATTTACTTAAATTACCTCTCTAATTGCCTCACTTTTATTTCTTAGGAAAATAGATTGTCTGGTTTGTATGTTTTATGTAACCATATGTATCAGCTTTAGTTAATGTCTGGCTGCTGTTAGCTACCAATTTATTGGTCATGACTCATTTATATAAAAAATTATTTTTAAATGTTGCCTCTTAGTTTAAATTTAACGTGGGTCATATTGATTGGTTGATCAGAGTAAAGCCCTCAAGCCTTATAACCTTTTTTAGATTGTATTTTGCTTTTAAATCCAAATAAATCATTCAATTGCCTGGTGAGACACACTGATATGTGTTGAAACATGACTGCAATTGTACAGCAATTTTACATATTTTTGTGTAATATCCTAAAATAAATGTTGGTCTACTCTGTATTGAGCTCTCTTTTAAATTAAATGTTACGAATGTTGGAATTGTACTCTATTTGTTTTCATCATACCTGGAGATATATATATATATATATATATATAAGCATTTAATCACTTTTCTTTACTAGGCATTAAATTACATCACTTAGCATCCTCCATAGTTTACATTGATTTATACTGTTGCCTTAGTATATTTTATGGCATTCTTAAATTTAAAAATTTTGAAAACTTAATATTTTTACTGCTACAAAATGAAATAATTACATTTACCTTGATAAAGTCCATCAGAGGACGAAACACGCTGGTAAAGATAATTTATCCTTTTGTCTTTATTCATATATATTTTAATCTCTTTATTCAACAGCCAACAAGAAAGATGCAGATTGGAGTTGAAATATATTTTCAAAATAAAATCACACATTGAGAGATTAAACAGGGATTTGGATTTACTCAGAGAGTATAATTTTAACAGAGCGCCCTCTAAGCAACAACAACATTCCTCAGAAGAGTAAGTTCTGCTTCTTTGTTTATTCCTCATCTCATTGAAAAAGGACACAGGCATGTTTGGAAATTCTGACTTTAAAATCTTTTTCTTCATGCTTCAATTTAGCCAAAAGGCTAATAAGAAATATCATCAATCTTATTGCCAATATTGTTAGCATTTTGTTCCTCAAATTTTATTAACCAACCTATTAAATCTATATGTTATACAATATTATACAAAGCACACATTGACCATCTTTTGTTTTAATTATATATATATATATATATATATATATATATATATATATATATATATTTCGTTGGATTGATGTGAGTTTGTGACCCTGAGTTTCACGCTTTTGCGACACACTTTTCACACACACACGCACACACATATATATATATATATATATATATACACGCACCCGGCACATACTAATGATCAGAAAAATATGCTGCTGAAGACATCACTTCTTTGCCTACTGGTGATATATATATATATATATATAAAATATCAAAGTGAACATTGACGTCAATAGCAAGATGCAACAGTCTGTTTCATGCCAGATGCAATCATCAGTCCATGATGATTGTGTTTAACATGAAACAGACTGTCACCTCTGAGTGTTGGCTTCAATGTCCACTTTTATCTCTACATACATTCTATCCTCTAATACTGAGCACTCTCTGTGGATTTCAACAGTAAAATAATAAGAAATAACTGTAAGTTCTATGCTAACAGTTTATTCTCTTGCACTTTTTCCCTGAGGAACTCTCTTTCAGCTTCTTGCTTTCTTGTCGACTATGATCTCTAAAAAGCTAACTGCAACATCAATCATCATTTTCTTTGGATTCTGTTCTTTTCTTGTCTTCAGGGTTTCTTTCCCTCTCAGTAACCCCTTGTATCCTGGTGGCTTTTATTGCCTTGGTAGGGGTGAAATGATTAAAAAAAATCTTTATGGGAGGCAATTTTAAGTGAGTTTATATTGTCAGTTTATGCAATCCCAGAGATGAAAGTATGCTTGTATTTGACTCAAATTAAAATCAGTTGCACTATTTACATTGTTCGAACTGTTGTCCTCATCTTTATTACTATATTCATGTTTCAGCTGTTGTACACTCCATCCTTCTTCAGGTGATATACGCTGGAATTTCGGAGTGAACCCTTTATTTAATTGAGTTACTGAAGGGAATTAATTGAAACTGAGATATCCAAAACTGGCATGGCACATGGAATTAGAACAATTTATCCCTGTTGGCTAAATAAAGGGTTTCGTTCAAAATCTCAATGTTTATCTTTCAATGAAGAAAGTCGGAGTGTACAACGGCCAAAACATTGTGAATATGGCAATAAAAACGAGGACAACAGTCCGAACGATGTAAATAGTGTAAATCGTTACAACACTTCATCTCAGAAATATAGACAGATATTAAAATCAATTGGTTGTATAGAATCAATTGGCATTTTGTTCTAATCCCTCTTAGATTTTCACATGTTAATATCTATCCATCTGTTCATATCTACCTACCTATCTAACTG
Source organism: Acanthosepion lycidas (assembly GCA_963932145.1). Taxonomy (NCBI): domain Eukaryota; kingdom Metazoa; phylum Mollusca; class Cephalopoda; order Sepiida; family Sepiidae; genus Acanthosepion; species Acanthosepion lycidas. The sequence continues at coordinate 7,037,213 of OZ010602.1, read as the reverse complement.
GAGATATGTTCATATTTGTCTGTATCCATCTATTTATCTATATATAGTCTGTCTATACCTCTATCTATCTAGATATCTATCTTCATATCTGTCTCTATCTATTCTTGTTCATGATCAACCTTTTTATCTGTATCATTATGCCAATATATTCATATCTATATATCTAATTAAGACGGTTTACATTTGAGCTGCTGTCAAGATATGTTTTTATTTGAAGTGTTAATAGAGATTCATATTTCTTTTCTTAATTTACCTACTCGTTAATAGGATGCTCAAAATAATTCAATTTGAATCCTGTTTCCATCTCAACTAAGAAGGTTGACATGTTTATTGTTGTCAAAACAACTTTTATCCAAACACACACACATGGTAGCTTCAGGGTGCGTTGGATAAATTGTCGCCATTTTATATTTTTAATTGCATTCATGTGCATTGTTTTTGATTTTGTCAACTACACAGTATTATAGGGTCAAGTTTTGCTCAATACACACACACACACACACACACATATATATATAAGGGTGCGATATTTAAATTGTTATTTAAATGATGCAAAAATGAAAATAACACTGATATCTCATTTTAACATATATATTTACCAAAATTACACAAAAATATCTTGAAATATGAAACTGTAAATTTATTTGATACAATCGCCATTGGCTTCAACCACTGCCTCCAGATGACTTCAGAATCTCCTGCATCTCTTCTGGACACTCTCCTTGTTTAAGTTGGTGAATGCTGCCATAATCTTTGCCTTCAGTTCATCTTTGGTATTAGGAGTTTTTTTGGTCTCTCACTCAACTGCACCCCATGCATAATAATCAAGGAGATTACATTCTGGGGAGTTAAGTGGCCAGATGAAAGGGGTGATGTGGCTGCAGAAATTGTCTGACAACCACAACTGGGTTCCCTGCTTGTGTGAAATGGTGCAGAGTCCTGTTGCCAGACATAGGGTCTTCCAGCAGCCACTCTCTTGGCCCAGGGCAGCACTACTGCTTCATGACACTTAATGTAGGCCTCCATGCTGAGTCTGTGACACCCTGTGGGAAGATGAATGGTGGCATAATGTAGCCATCACTTATGATCATGCCAAATACCATGATATCGACTGGATATATCATCCAACTTTTTTTAAATCCTTTTCACTGTCCTCAGAGTGACACTCAAACACTCATAATGGAGCTTTCCATGAGAATGCCAAGAAGTAAAGCATGCTGTTTCCAAATTTTTGGTTGAGTGAATTACGTCATGGTGCTCTTTTTCTCACAGATGGTGCCCAGCTGACTTTACTGTACAGTGAATGCGACAAAGTAATATTAATCATTTCCTTATAAATCCGACAGTGGCGGAGCCTGCTAGAGTGAAGTTGTGTACCAGACAATAGCAGAGCCTGCCAGAGTGAAATCAGATGCCAGAAAATGTCAGAGCCTGCTAGGGTGAAGGCATATTAAGATGCTTGGTGGTGTTTTCATCACACAGTCTGAAAGCATGAAGTTTGAGGAAACATGGCCCATCTGTGCAGTGCTTCGAATCTCAACAGGAACTGATTTTAGTGCAAAATTTGATGAGCAGCTGGGAGTGTTGGTCACAGCCTGGAAGTGGTCAGCAAGTCATGCACCAAATAAACTTGGGAACAGGAACTCTGAATATCCAGTGTCTAACAAGTTGACAGAAGAGTACGAGTAATATCTGCAGACCTGGATGTACAATGGTTGGCTGCTGCTATATATTGATAGGAGTATATTGAGGAGTTTGGCCATCCCAAGGGACTGATAACGCTCATGGCCATATTGCAGACCAACAAACTTAAGGTGCGAGCTGTAATGGACTAGCATGACCTAAACACCTACGTCGACACATTCACAGGTGCTGTGGACATCTGCATGGAGAAACTGTGAGTTTAGAGACAGCAGGGTATGAACATATCCATTCTGGACCTCAGGAAAGTGTACCTGCAGATTCACATTGAGAGTTCCCTGTGGCCGTACCTCAGTTATTTTCAAAAGAAAGAGATATTGTCTAACCAGGTTGGGGTTCAGCCTGAATGTAGTTCCCTTGATAATGTGGTCTGTGCTTAAGGCTGATTTAGAACAGGACAAGACGATAAAGAGAGCGATGTCATATATATAAATGAAGATGTGTCATCGGTGGAATTTGTGAGGAAGCATCTTGGACAATATGGACTGACTAGCAAGGATCCATAGAAGTTGCAGGATGGTGCCAAAGTACTGGGACTAGAAGTCGGGGGGGGAGAATGGTCAACTGCAATGGCAATGAGGAAACAGTGTGGTGAAATGTCCTATGACCATGATGCAGAGAGGCATCTTTTCCATGCTTGGCAAGCTGGTGGGACATTTTCCCATATGTGGATTGCTGCAAGCAACAGACTTCATCAAATGGCAAGCCACTGCTGTCATGCAGAACTGGGATGACCAAATCAGTATGGGACATATGATAATGGACATGCTCACCCGGATACAGCAAATAAATCCTACCCAGGAAGAGTGGTATGTGGACCCTAGGAAGCTGGATGTGTGTGTTGACATGAGTTCACTAGCTGTAGGAATCACTGACCAGAACTGGCAAGACTTAACTGACTAAAGTTCCACAGAGGTAGCTCAACAATGTGCAGGAGATCAAACTTATACAGTCAGTGTGTGCTTTTGCCGCAGGTAACCTGAGCCTTGCCCATCTGACCATGGTTCATCAACACAGCAGGCACCATGTAGTTAAAAGCAGTGTCAAAAGCAGCAATGAGGTCAGTCATTTGAAGTTGTGAGGAATGTCAGTCTGTAGACCCAGCACTGGTGCGATTCCAGAAGGGTGGGCTCTGTGTGCATGAGATGTGGAACAAGCTAGGTATCGACATCCTACACTACAATGATTTTCACTTTTCAACACGTGTTTTTCGATCTGGTGACCATTATTTTGGCAAGACACTGTACACATGCTAGACTGAAGGTGTGTTTCAAATAATGACAGTCTCCTAGAATTCTGCCAGACTTGTGAACAGAAGGAGTAATATTGTAGATTCTGTTGTGAAATTGCAATCAATCCAATCATCTTTCTATGCTTGCTTGAATTCCTACCTAAACCTCATGAATAAGCAAGCATGAATTCTATGTAAATATTTTTTTGCATGAATGGTTTTTGTTTTCCAAGAAGAGGAGCCCTTCGGATTAAAAGTATTGGTTTGTGAGATTGGTGACATAGTAATTGTAAGTTCAATCACTAGTCCTGGTAGAGTTAGACTCCATGAAAACAGAAGTATTAAATAAAGCAATGAGATATTCCTAGACATGGACAATGAAACAAGAACATCTGTCAATATTTCTGACATTAGGTATTATGTACACTATTTACATTATTCGGACTATTGTCCTAATCTTTGCCGCCATATTTATTACAACGTTTTGGACGTTGTATGCTCCGGCCTTCTTCAGGTGGTTGGAATATCGAACTGAACCCTTTATTTCGCTCACTGGGGTAGACTGTTCTAGTTCCACGCGTCAGTTATCTCCTGTTAATTCCCCTCTCCAAGTTATCCACTGCTTTAACCAGATATTGAACATTCCATCTACCTGAAGAAGGCTGGAGCGTACAATCGCCGAAACGTAATAATATGGCGACAAAGATGAGGACAATAGTCTGAATAATGTAAATAGTGAAACAAGAACAGTCTACTACCATAGATGAAATAAGGGGTTCAGTTTGAAATTCCCTGACAGTTACTTGGATTGACATATACTGGAAGAAGATCAAAGGGTATAACTACTGAAATCTTATGATAATAAAAGAAATGAGGACAATGTAAAGAATCCCACTATGATTGTGCTTGTCCTTCCCTTTGTAAATTTACATGACTGTTACGCCCTGCCAGCATCTCATAAATAATGAACTATTTTGTTTTGATTACGTGGAAAGAGGTGAAAAGACATTATTTGGTTTCAGTGAGGAATGAAAGGAAGATAGAAGTGGTTAACAGCTGTTTCAGTGAAATGGAAAAAGTTGTCAATTTCAAATCTTTTCATTTGTACCCACTTTTTAATATTTATGATTTTTATTACAATATTTTTTAAAGCTGTGAAGCTCAAATATTTAACAATGTGATAGGAAAATTTCTACAGATATTTTGTTGTCATAGAACACGCCATGAGCTTATTCAATCCTTAACTTGTTTTCATGTAAAAAATGATAACTTGTCATCCCAGAAATTCAGACAGAAGATTGGTAATCCTGTAGCAGGAGTCAACTCATCCCCTCCCCGCATATTTTTCTGTTTCAAAAAATCAGAATCAGATTATGGAATATTTTGGTTGAGATTGCACTGTACATTGAAGACTAGGTGGGTCACCATGTAAACCACAAATGAGAAAAATTAAAGCTGAGGAGGATCAACATTCCACCAATGAATATTCCCTTGTTCATTTTCGTAATGAGAAATTTAATGTATAACTTTGGTGAAAAATAAAGTTAAACTGATTTTCTTTATATTAGGATGGTGCAAAAATAATATCGTTTTTGACGTTAAAAAATATGTCAAAAAACGATATTATTTTTGCACCAACCTAATAATAATTCTGTTCTTGCTGTATCTTGATATAATCGGTTTTGAAACACTCAAAAATAAAACATATCTGCTCAAGTCTAGAGGTGTTGATATCAAATATCAGCTCTTGTTTTGTAAAGATGTTTCCTGATATGCTTTCTCAGTTTTATGATTTTCTTATATTCTTGCTAATTCGTAAGTAAGGAATTGTCAATATTGATCTTAAGTTCTTCAAAGTTACAGTCAAGTTATGTTTCTAAAGAACTTAGATGCCTCTTTGCACTGTTGACATAGTTGATAAAAATGCTTGTAACTTGTTATATTACATTCACTATGAAAGACATAAATGCCCATTGAGTGAAAATAATTTATAAGAATAGTCACAAATAATAATCTGATTGCAAAGTTATTTACACTGTATAAAACAATGTGAATTTATTCACATTAGAAAATTCTTTGTTGTTGAATAGTAAGTTGATCAACTTTTTTCTCATTAAAATTCATGAGATCCCTCTTAGATATCTTTTGTAGGCACAGTGGATTAATGGATAGTGGCTCGGATTGAGGAATTGGAGAGCCGAGTTCAAATTCCAGTCAAATCTATTACATTCACTTACATGCTAATACTCTTGGGAAAGGTATGAATCCTCTTCTTCTCCCCCCAGCTATGGGTAAATAGCAGGACAGACTGGCTTATATAGGCTTGGATGGCAACTGGACTACTGCAGAAAGAAATGGCAACCTACTGTGGGAAAAAATCTGCCTCATCAGTCATGTATCAAATGAGACATGATCATCTAAGTGTGTATCACACATGGCACATAACTGACTGATTGGGGAATTATTGATTTTAAAAATCTACCAAAAATATGTTAACCATTTGGTTTCAATAAAATATTTAGCACTTATAAAAAGACCGTTTTGTAAGTAAAACATTATGGAGATAATTTAATTCCATCAACTGTTTTTTCATTAAAATTTATAAGCTCTAGCTTAGATATCTTTTCTTTTTAGATAAGTTCCAGAAAAAAATGAAATTAGTTGAAATTTTATTTGAGACTTCAGAGATGTTAGAAAAATGTTTCTACATTTATTTTTGGATAATATGTTCAGGCCGTCATTAACTTAAGACCTATGCAAATCATGACTGTTTGACTCTTACGACTATGACTGTGAAATGGTATAGCTGGCCATGACTGCTCCGCATCTGGCAGCATTAATATTTGACAGCTTGATGTATGATAATTTCCACCTCAGCCTCTGACAGCACTAACATTATCTTATGCACCTCAAGTGCAGTGTTAGGGCAACTTTGATGGAATACACTTTCCTCCCAAGTCCATTTGTCTTTGAAATTTTTCTTCAGTAAACCTCCAAAATGTCTACCAAGAGGAAATTATCTTTGTTTATTCCTCAGCCCACAATAAAAATGATAGTTGATTAAACAATAAGTGACTGTGTGAAGCACAGAGAAAGGATTTGTAAAGTTGTGAAAAGTTCTACACCTAATATGAGTGACGGTTATAATAAAGCAGCAAACTGGACACATCCACAAAATGGAGAATTTTCTGCATATCTGGATGGAAGATCAGATCCCAAAAAAGGTTCTGCTGGACCTTTTTACTATGCAGACGAATGCTAGAAGTCTTTCAGATTTTGATGGAATGTGACAGAGAGAACTTCAGTCAAGAATTTGTAGCAAGTACCTTGCTGGTTCAAGAGAAGATACCAAATTTGTAATATTTGAAGGACTGTAGACATGTAAAAAAAAATGTTATTTGAAATGGTTCAGAAAAAAATGGTAAAACTGGCAAGTCACCTTTCTTTGGTGTGTGAAATGGAAGATGCTGATGAGTTTTTCAATCTAGAATCCGAAGAACTTACAGATGAAGATCTAATCATATTGGAAGAAGAAAGAGTGGCAGAAGAAGGGAGAACCAAAAAAAAGAGGAGGAGCCAGAATCAAAATTTACCACTAAGGTGTAGGGAGACCACTTTTTTCGAAGGTTCCTGCCAAATTGTGTGCAGGTTATAAAACCTTTGACAGATATTCTAACGGATGTCAAAAATTGTGACATAGTTTTGTCTGATGAAGCCTTGGCAGCCTTCCATCGAATTAAGGTTTTATTGTCCCGAGCAGTTGAATTGTCACATGTTGTCCCAGATAGCGAGTTGTGTTTGGCAGTTGACACCTCTTCGATTGGTGTGGGTGCAGTACTACAGCAAAAGATCGATGACCACTGGAAACCAATTTCCTTCTTTTCCAAGAAACTAACTTCTACGGAATCCAGGTACAGCACATTTGGACGTGAACTTCTCGCAGCTTATTCAGCTGTCCGTTACTATCAACATTTGTAGGAAGGGCGGATTTCTACTTACTGACAGACTACAAGCCCTTGTTGGGGGCTTTTCAGTCAAACTCTGACAAGTATTCCCCATGTGAAATCAGACACATGGATTATCTGTTACAATTCACTTCAGATATCTGTTTCATCAAGGGAACGGACAACATAGCTGCAGACACTATGTCTCGTGGCATAAATGCTTTTGTGCTGGACCTGTGCTTGGAACATCAATCATTTGTGGAAGCTCAGGAAAAAGGATCAGCAACTACAGCATCTGCTACAAGAGAACCACACATCCTTGATGTTGTCGAAAATACATGTTCCAAACACAGAATTGGAAGTTGTATGTGACACCAGCACCGGACAATTGTGCCCCTTTGTGCCTGAGTCAATGCAGAAGACGTTATTCTCCTCCATGCACAATTTGTCCCACCCAGGAGCTAATGCCTCAATACGGCTAATTACAGACAGATTTGCTTGACCACACATGAAAACTGACATTCGGCAATGGTCAAAGACTTGTGTGCTGTGCCAGAAGGCAAAAATGGGGAGACATACCCATTCACCTCCTGGATACTTTCCATCACCCGATGAGTGGTTTGCACATGTGCACATGGACATCACAGGACCACTCCCTTCATGTGAGGGGCAGACATATCTATTGACATGTGTTGATTGTTTCTCCCATTGGTGTGAAGCTCTTCCTATGTCAGACATTACGGCACATACCACAGCAAAGACTTTTGTTTCAGGGTGGGTTTGCCATTTTGGGGTCCCTGCTTTAATTACTACAGACAGAGGCAGCAATTCGAGTCAGACCTGTCCAACCAGCTGATGAGGATCTTGGGGAGTAAAAGAATCAAAACCACTGCTTATCATCCTCAGGCTAATGGTTTAGTGGAACAGTTTCATCATACACTTAAATCAGCTTTAAGGGCCGTGACAGATCAGGCAAATTGGCAGGAGCATCTACTGTTGGTTCTTCTGGGACTCCGCACTGCAGTTAAAGACGATCTTAAATGTTCATCTGCTGAGATAGTTTATGGCACCCCACTCAGACTCCCAGGACAGTTTTTCCTGCAACGTCCTCAAAAAGTTTTGAACTTGACCTCGTTTGTTGATTGGCTTACCGATTCAAAGGCAGATATATGTGCCTAAACTACTGCAGACATGCACACATGTTTTTGTGCGGGACTTGGCTAAGTCCCACAGATTGCAGCCAGCCTACAAGGGACCCTTCAAAGTCCTTGAGAGACATTCGAAATATTATGGTGAGCGTTAACAATGCAACACAAAGCATTACTATGGACAGATTAAAGCCTGCCTTTTTGGACACTACCTGGCTCAGCATGGACACTTCAGTGACTCCTCCATCACCAGTAGCACTGGAGGTAGTAAAAGAGACTGTGACTAGATCTGGCCATCGTGTTAGATGGCCCAAACATTTATTGACATAAGTCATTTTGAGGTTTTGGGTTCAGCAGAACCATAACTGGAGGATATTCCTCCCTCCACATCGAACTCTTCCTTTTTCATTCGATTGCAAAACCATGTTTCTTTAAATGCATGTTGTGAAGTTTTTTTTTTTTGTTACATTTTAGTTGTACCTCTAGTGCAGGTTAATGAACCTGTCTAGGGAGGGGGGTACTTGTAGGGAGACCACAGTTTTTTTTTCCTTGGGTTGAGCTCATGGGAGTTTTGGCTCCTTTTAGAGAGTAGAACTCTTCTGTCCTTTTTGTCTTTGCTTCCGTCCTTGGAGGAACGGCCTCTTTACCTTCCTGACCACCAGGGTGTCCACACACGTGGAAACTGGTCAACATGTGCACGGCCTAGCAAAAGAAAAATGATACTTTCTATTCACTTATCTGCGGACGATCAAAGGCCATAAAGTTGGTATGTTATTTCTTTATTCTCATTCTGTAAACCTCCTCGTTCTTTTGGGACAATATGAACAATCATTTGTTTTGGGACATATGTAAATCTTTTGAATATATGTACGTGCGTTATTTGCCTTATTAAATGTTTTGTTTGTTACGCTCGCGTATTTTGTCTTTCTATATTCGTATTCAGTATTAGTGTATCAATGGCTACTCTAATGCTAATAAAGGGATTGTCAGAAGATTTTTCTCACTGAATAAACTCCTTGCAAATTTTGAAGGAATGAACTGGATCATCGAACATTTTATAAGGATTGAATGGATGGGTTTTGTCCATAACGTGAAGTTTATCTGGAGAAAAAAAACAAAGACACAAACAAACCAGCTACCATGATCCATGCCCCAGCTGACAATGTTGACAATCTACAAATCCAGCACCAGCGGCTAATAAGATGTTTTATATTTGTAGGTATTTTGGTATGTTTTGTAACTAAAATGTTTTCTGTATTTTGCACCTGTATTTTGATTTTTTTTTTTTGTATGTTTAGCAAATATTAAACCAACTGTACTGTAGTATGCAGTGTCTGACTTAAACCTGAGGAACGTAAAAATAAGAAACAAAACTTTATATAGAGAGATGATATAAATGGTATCTTATGTAATGAAACCGTAAAAATTATAAAAAATACAATACCTAAAGAAAGACAAGATTACAGAATTAATTACTGTCTTATGATCAGATTGATTAATTATTATTATTATTACTGAAGTTTGCCCGATATAAGGCTCAAGAGCCACTCAAGGTAGAGGGTTACTGAATGAAGTATGTTATATGAATGTAATAGGAGGTAGAAGAAAGTGAATATTATATACAAGGATAAGGAAAATAGATAATGACTAACCCTTAAAGACGTTAAGTTGTAATGTTCGGGGAAACATCCACACAGGAGTCTCTTCCACATAGTAGCTTTTATTGAGAAAAATCTGAGTGGAATTTCCTCTTTAAAAGTAGAATATAAAAGGAATGTATGTGATTCTTGTAGGTGGACATAGCATAACAAATCCTAGTTATAAATATCTAAAGTGTTGGGATTAAAGAATAGAGCTCATCTGAATATTTTCCATGAAAATAGCGATAGAGTAATGCAGTAATATAAACAGCTGAGACCTTGTTAAATTGAAAACAGCAGGACTTGTCACAAAAATGGATATGGCACACTTACTTTCAGCCAATGGTTATCAGTAAGTAAAGCCAACTTCAAAGTACAGAGCAAGAGGCTCAGACAGAGAGAAAGTTACAGAAGGAAGATAAATTACTTTTTTTTTTTTTTTTAGACAAATATGACAAGACAAAGAAAATTTTTATCTATAAAACTAACCATCCTGTGGAAAGGTACGCATGGAGGGATGAAGCAGGCCTCAGAGAATGGACAGGGAAGACAGCCATTAGACCCTGCACTTTCCCCTTCACTTATATGGGTAACAATCTGGACAAAGGGTAATTTTTAAGCCACAAGCTTTTGAGCGGAAGAAACTGTACCCTCTCTACGAATCTAATGTCTGGTCTGCAATGCAACAGTAGTCAATGGGTTTGTGATGTTGTATCTATGGCTGCAGAGTGGGAAACATGTCATTCCTCACAAGACCATGTAAATAATTTTGAGCTCAATGCTGAAAAGGGAAGATTGAGCAAGTCCAAATAAAATATGGCAGTAATACTACATTTTTTTTTTTTTTTTTTTTTTTTTTGAATCTGTAAAAAAACATGGCTGGAGTCAGGTACGCTTTGAGATTGAGTCAATGGATCATAGATACGAGTTCCATTTGAGGTCTTTAGTAGACAATTGAAACATTTCTCTTTCTTGAGAGTGCAATTATTCATAGTGTGTTCTGTGTGACAATAGCCAGTATTGGCCACTGGTCAGCAGGTGTATTTCTTTCTGGGAAATATCTTTAAAACAATTTGCTCTCAGTACTTTGCATTATAAACAAACACTGATGTTTTTATTTTCTTCTTTCTCTATGCCCCATGTTCCTTCAGGATAAAACAATCATGGCTCTCCAGTTTCCTGTCCTTTGTAGCTCTTAGTAAAGATTATCTTTTTACTGTTTCTCCTAATCTCTGTTCTGCCAACACAAGCCCAGATAGTAGATTATTTACTGCTTTCCTCTGTCCCTTTTACCTTCCATATGTCTAATGAGTGTAAAATTTTCCAAACCTTCTTTCCTCATTATATACCTTACAAATTTCAATTGTCTCTTTTTGATTCTAATAATAATAATAATATAAGTGTTCTTTTTGTTTCCTTTTTTTCCTTTGTTGCTTACATGTTCAGTCTGGTATTCTCAGCATCCTTTTGTAGTACCATATTTATGTTGCCTCAAGTCTCTTCTTCATCTGTGAGGAGATTGCTCAGCATTCACTGCCATATAGGAGGTCTGGTATGACATAACAGTTCAGTAAACTTTTCTTTGTTTCTAAGAAAAATTTTCCATTCTTCTTACTCTGTTCACAATCTGTGAATTTCATAAGTGAGATAAAAAAAATAGTTTTGTACTTTCGCTATATGTTTAGAGATTTTTGTCAAAATTCAAAGAATTATTGGTTATTGGTCCTGACCTGGCATCTTGGTTTCAGTCACTTTCCCACTGCTGTCACATAACTTCCCTGTGTCTCTCCTATAAATATTTTCATGTTAACTGTTCTGATGAGCTTTCCTCTCTTTGATATCTCAACTTCACAAAATTTAAGCACAGTACTAGATTGGCAGTTAGGTCTCATAATTTCACTGTTGAAATTGTTAGTTGTAACCATAAATTTTATGCTAATAGTTTCTTGTCTCACATCTTTGGGGAAGTCTTTCCCATCTTCCTGCCAACTGCAATCTTCAAAATGTAATGCCAGTCGTCATCTTCTGTATTCTAGGATCTAGTTCTTTTATTTTCCTCACTGCTTCTTTCACTCTTAGCAACTACTTATATCTTAGTGGCTTTTTTTGTTTGGGGTGAAATGATTAAAATGAAATAAATGCCCAGTTTAGATAGAGATTTTACAGACATAAAGCAGAAGAAAAAAGTATTACCAAGATTTGGCAGAGAGAATCAAATGAACACATAGGAGACAGAAGCACAAGTCTTTGCAATATTTGATGGAGCAGCTATGTGCTGCAGAGCAGAGTGAAACGAAAGAATTACTGGACTTTAGGGACAAGTATAGGTTTAGGAATCAGAAAAGAAATAAGCTGCCCTGAGAAGCTCCAAGAGAGAAGACCTCTAGCCTGTAACAGATCAAACATGGATTTAGAGGCAAAGTTAAATAGAAAAGAAATAAATTATTAGGCTTTGTGTAGAGAGGAAGTAAGTGTAGACTTGAGTTAGGTTTGATGTGAAACAGAAAAGAAAAGCTTCTTTGGGAGTTACGTACAATATGTGAGACAAGGATGGAAAGGCTAACAAGTTTTGTGAGAGCTACTATTCTGAATTCTAATAGTCGCAAACATAGGATAAATGAATCTTGCTCATTTGCAAAAAAAAAAAAAAAAATGTTACTTTACTATTTTAAATTAAATTAGCTCATAGATCATCAAAATATCATGTCACTTTCCTCTTTAGCTTTCATATTTTGGATGCAGACCCCTTAATCTGTATTTAAGAAAGAGAAAAAAAAACAAATCACTCCTGTTTACTAGGCTGATTCTTGTAGCCCTACCTAGAATTGAACTCACCCTCCTTGGCTAACAAATTTCTGAAGATATTAGACTCCCACTCCTCAGCTTAATGGACGTGTTCTAAGCAGTGACAGTAGCAGTTGTCTCCCTTCCTGCCAAAGCAAATTTAACCATTAAGCATTATTTAAACCTTTGAGCTCTGACCACTGTTTTACCATTGGTAGAGAAAAATGACTTAATGCCCAGCCACCAGTTGAACAGTGGGTAAACGTTTGTAACTATTTTTATATCTACCGTGAAACATTACATACCAATTATTTGTGAATTTTGACTCGGGAGCTCAGGCAGAAGGGTTAGAATTGTTCAGGAATGCAAGGCTAAAAGGGTTACATTTATTGAAATTTTTTCTCAGCGTGAATTTTTCTATTGTTTGTTGAAGTACTGTCACTTAGTTTATTGATCAAGATCCTGTTTTAACAATTCTTGTCACTCCTGATGAAGGAAATTATTTGGAAATCTGGAAATATTCAACTTTCTTGTTGCTTTGAAAGATTTGAGTTTAATTTTCCATTGCCTACTGTTGGTAAGAACTTTACTGTCTTGGAAAAGTGATAAATAAAAAAGAAATGGCTCTTTGTTGTCAGATGGACACATCATCTTACTGATATTTTCTCAAGTGTCTATAACAATGACATCGTCAGTAAAGTGTCTCTTGTCGGAAGCTGTAAATACGAACTGGTGGAAACTTTAATTACCTACCTAATGGAGTCTGGTAATGAAAAAGTAAGAGAAATTTCTAACCATTGAAAGGAATGTGTGCTTTTGGACTGATGTGTACAAACACCCACATTAGAGAAGGTAAGATCTGTGAAGAGGAGTTTTGTGTTGCTTTTTTGTTTCATTTCAGGAGAAATCACAATTGAAATAATTTTTATAGGTAGCCATTAATTTTTTTTTTTTTTTTTACTTACAAGGAACATACGTTTTTCTTTCTTTCTGTCCATTGTTAATGAGCTGTGAGCTAAAACTGATTGACTGTTCACTTAACTACTTTCATTGTTGGGGGGGGGCCTTGTTGTCACTTGTTTAATGATGAAGTAAAGAAAGAATATCTTTGTTGTACTCCATTCAATACTAATCTAGAGACAATCTGATATTTGTTTATTGTTATGTCAATGCCACTTTTATGTCATGATGATCACTTGTTAATGATGATGATAGGATGATCATTCTTTTGTTGTTAATCATTTGTAGCTGTTTCCTTATAAGGAAACATTTGACATTCATTGACCAAATAGCCAGTGCTACTTGAGTTAGGCTTTTCTTCACTCTCTCACCGTTCTGTCTGGGATCAAAGGCTTGTACATATTCTCCTCATTTCTAATAGCAATATTATCATTTCCTTATAAGGAAAAATCTGGTATCTGTTGACCAAGCAGACAATGCTACTCAAGTTATGCTTTTTTTCACTGGCTGGTCATCAGTCTGGGATCAAAATGTAGTATCTTTTATCCTCATTTCTAACGGTAATATTAGGTGTTTTGTTATAAAGAAACATTCAGTATTCATTTACTGAGCAACCAGTGATACATTTGGTTGAATTTTATTAAATCTTTGTTTATTAAAAAAATTTTCAGGTAAATGGGTTTCTCAAGTCCACTAATTCTCATCGCTCTTTCCAATATTGATGGGCCTTCCTTCCTAACTATTTCTTGAAGTAGTGTCAAAAATCAACATTCGTTATGTTGTTATTTTCTCTTCAAGTTAAATATGCTATCCATTTTAGTTGTTGCTGGTATTGAAAGTCATCAAGTGATGTGGTATTTGTTATTTGGTACATTTCTTTGTTTTTGATTCTCTTGGACCAGTCGACAAGGTATGAAGAAGGATGGTCCTTGCTAAGACCTACAGGCTCCATTTGCAAGAAACTGTTTTTAATCATTGATCTGAGAAAGCATTTTCCGAATGCCATTTATTTGAAAGTCTCGACAATGTATATTTTAGAATCTGACACTCTTAAAAAAGGTTTCTGTTATTTGGTACAATTCTATGTTTGTGATTCTATGCCTTCCAAGTGGGCTCTTTTTGTCTGTTGCTTAATCTTTTATTTGTCTTGATATCAGTAGCTACTAAAGCTGTTGTAAATATGACATTATTTACTTCTGTGATGTTTTTTAGTGGCTTGTCCATTAACAATGTTTGCAATACAGCATTATATGTTTGCACAATATGTTTATTGAACTTTGTCATATGAATTTTTGAAATGTCTCTTTCTGACATTTGTGTGCAAGTTACTTTGCTCATTATTTCAATGATGTGGTTTTTCACTTCAGTGATTCCAACTCTGTTGTTTTCAAGGAATTCTGCTCTAATGTTTTTATTATTATTATCTATATAATAAATGCCAATGCGTCATCCTTTTTCAATTAAAGGGACACAACAATACTCGATAGCTCATCTTCTTCTTCTATATAATAAATGTCAATCTGTCACTTTGTCACTTTTTTCAATTAAAGGGACACAACTCTCTAACTTTCAATAGCTCATATTGCAGAAATTTTGGATTCCCAAGATTTCATTACTGCAATTGTTTTTGGTGATTTTTTACATGATTTTTTTGCAACAAATTTTTTTGTACTATAACAATTTTTATAACTTGGAAATAAATTTGGGAATAATTGAAATTAAATTGAAATCCAGTGAAAGTCACCCATGAAATAAAACTAATTATTTGTAAGGACATATGCACATTAAATTCTCTTTAACTTAAGTGTTGGCAGAAGAATTATCATTGAACTTTTAAAAGGTAAGCATAATTATTAATGCAATAGTTAAATGCAGAAATCAATTTTCAGTTCTTCTGTAGTTGTTGCCTATTGCATGCAGCAGCAGTATGGCTCACAAAAAGAAATATCTGCCACCAGAGGACCAGATTGCAATTAAAAGAGCCAAAGCTGCAGAAAGCAAAAGAAAGTTCGATGTAAATGAAAACCCAGATCAAATGGCAGCCAAGAAAGCTTTTAAGTTATTATTATTTCCAAATGTGGTCCAAACTAGGACTGATAATTGCTTTTACCTTTAAGTTAAAAGTTTTTTAAAGTACTGAACTGTATTCTTTTGTAAATCTAGCAAATTATAATCAATATATTATATAAAAGCAACTAACCAGATCTGTTTGTTTTGTAATTTTTTTTATTGTATTTTTCACATATTCTTACATATTTGGGTCAAAATTTTAGATAGACCATACAAATTTCATGTAGTTACTGTTTTTGTTTGACTACTTCCAATCAATGTTTGTCATTATCAGAAACTTGATAGTCTCTGTCTGTAATGAGTCATTATTTACATTATTTGCATATAGACTAATATCCTCATTTTTGTTGTTGTTATCACGTTTCAGTTCCTAATCTTTGTTGTTATTGTTATAGACAAGCGTATGGTTGCAAGAAAGAAATACAACAACAGCAGAAATGGATTTACGTGATTTATTTCAATAGGAATGTGTGGGTTTGGGACAACTACCTTGTGGTATAGTTCATAAGCTGGCTGCTGATCTGGGTTGATCTCTCAAAGTATTTCTCACTGGTTGGCGTGAAGCTCCTCCTGCTGACTGCCCAGACCAGACTGACTGTGACAGATCTCTTCCCTGGCCTCTTGTTGACTGCTAGTACTTACTTATGGCGTTTTTTATGGCTTAACAGGCTCGAAAAACGACGCAAGTATAATTAGGAGGGAAGCATTTCTAATGGTTGAAAAATAGAAACACTTTAAAATATTATTTTATTTTTCCATCAGAGCTCGTGCGTTGGGCCTGTGCACAAACGACGATAATGGTCATGTCCCATTCACATCCGGTTATTTGCCTGCAAATCAGCCGAGATATGTCTTATTTTATTTTATAACATTATCACAATGTTTTAGCAAAGAAAACGCTTTGATAAGAACAACAAATATGATATTCAAAATTGTAGTGACTATCTGCACTTTGATGACAACTTGTCATCAGCTCATGGATTGGCCATGCTTTAACCAATCAGGGTATTCCATGTGTTCATCTTCAACATACCTTGCCTTTTTGAACAAAACAAATTTTTTTTTTTCCACTTAAAAATCCTCAAAGTCAAATGCATGAATCCAATCTGCTTTTTCCCACCTTTGATCAAATTGGAGTTATCTTCCTTGTCCGGTTTCGCAGTCTCAGATGATGCCACATGAGACAAATTCTTCATTACCAAGATATTCATCTGCATAATTAAACTAAGTCTTCAAATACATATCATATTTGTACCCTTATTCCTCCTTCTTTTCTACCGTAATTTCTAGTTTTTTATCATCATTCATTTCTTCATTTCAACTGTGCCATCCTCTTTTCATGGTATCTATTAAAATATTTAAATATTAACGACTCTCATTTGTCATTCTTCTTCAAACATGTCCTTTATTTGCTTAAAACATTTCTTCAGTGATTGGGTTAAATGACCACATCTTACAATTATATAAAATCATATGAAGGAAGACATTAGTCTGAATGTAAATAATGTAAATCCACTATCAGCATTTTAAGATTTTGAAATGTAAGAATAATTTTGAATTTTGGGTAACATGTCAGCTGAAATACTGGGATAAAAACAATGAAGATGAAGATACTGGTCTAAATAATATGCAGAGTGACATCTAAAGGTCACTGGATGCAACATACAATTGAAGAAGACTGAAGAACAGATCAGCTGAAATGTTGGGACAAAAACAATTAAGATGAAAATACTGGTCTGAATAATGTGTAAAGTGACCTCTAAAGACCACTGGATGCAATATACACTTGAAGAAGGTTGGAGAACAGATCAGCTGAAATGTTGGAATAAAAACAATTAAGATGAAGATACCGGTCTGAATAATGTGCAGAGTGTTATCTAAAGGTCACTGGATGCAACATACATTTGAGAAAGGCTGAAGAACATATCAGCTGAAATACTGGGATAAAAACAATAAAGATGAAGATACTGGTCTGAATAATGTGTAGAGTGACATCTAAAGACCTGGATGCAACATGAAACAGAGGAAGGCTGAAGAACGTATCGGGTGGAAGGTTGGGATAAAAACAACAAAGAAGAAGATACTGGTCTGAATAATGTGTAGAGTGACCATTGGATGCAACATGCATTTGAGAAAGGCTGAAGAACATATCAGCTGAAATGTTGGGACAAAAACAATAAAGATGAAGATACTGGTCTGAATAATGTGCAGAGTGACATCTAAGGACCACTGGTATCTTTACTAACAGAGGGCTAATTACAGTAATTTTTTAGACAGAAACTATCAGTTGCTAGAGGCACTGCCCTTGCATTTGTTGTCCATATTTGACTCTCCAATTATAGTTTAAATTACCATGCCAGCAGTGTCCACAAATCTGTTTTTGTTTAAGTGTTATCTTTGCTGAGATAAAATTGGTTAGAAATTTTGTTACATTAACAGCATATTGGTTTTACCATCCTGTCTTGGATAACTCTCACGTGGCACTAGATAATTGTCACGAAAATCTATTTTTATGAAAAATTTATTTCAACAACACACATCAAACCAAAAGTATGACTTGCCGAGCCCAAAATAGTTACATCCTCTCAAACAACTTCTGTGTCTAAAATCATGGAAGGATGAATATATTTCCTCAGAATATAATATCTGGGTATTTGAGTCTTCAGGTAAAATGTTGACACTCGGTAACTAAGCTGAAAAGTTTGTATTAAGAAAGAACTTGTGAGAAAGACATTCTAAACCAGCAAAATATTCAAGAGGAACTTAAATAAATGTGGCCCACAATGTGTTCAGGAAATTATCATGAAATTGCTTCCATCTTTCTTAACTAGCAAAGATGGAATGGCAATCTTTGTTGCTATGGCAGATCAGAAATTAGAAAAGAAAAAATTGCAGTTCATCAGCCTTTTCCCAGGTAAATGCTGCAGCCAGGTAAATACTGGACTTTTGATGTCACTCTACACAATATTTAGATCTGTATTTTCATCTTTGTTGTCTTTATACCAATATTTCATCTGATATATTCTTTGGCCTTCCTTTGGGTGTATGTTCCCTCGTGTAGTTGTGAGATATTACTCCACACGTTATCCAAACCAGTATCTTCATCTTTGTTGTTTTTTCCCAGAATTTAATCTGATATGTTCAATGTTACATCCAATGGTCTTTAGATGTCATTCTGCATATTATTCTGACCAGTATCTTCATCTTTGTTGTTTTTATCCCAACATTTCAGCTGATATGTTCTTCAGCCATCCTCAGGTATATATTGCATCCAGTTTATCTTTAGATGTCACTATACCCATTATTCAGATGAATATCTTTATTTTTGTTGTTTTTATTTCAACATTAAAACCAATATGTTCTTCAGGCTTCCTCAGGCGTATGTTTCATCCAGTGATCTTTTAGATGTCACTATACCCATTATTCAAACTAGTATCTTCATGTTGTTTTTATCCCAACATTTCAGCTGATATGTTCAGCCTTCCTCGGGTATATATTGCATCCAGTGGTCTTTAGATGTCACTTTACACATTATTCAGATAAGCATCTTCATCTTTGTTGTTTTTATCCCAACATTTCAACTGATCTATTCTTCAGCCTTCCTCAGGTGTATATTATATCCAGTAGTCTTTAGATGTCACTCTATGCATTATTTAAACCAGTATTGTCATCTATATGTTTATCCTAACATTTATGCAGATATGTTCTCCAGCCTTCTGCAGATATTTTTTTTTTGTATCCAGTAATGTAAACATTATTTAAACAAATATCTTCATCTTTATTGTGTTTATCCCAACATTTAAGCAGATATGTTCTTCAGCCTGTCTCAGCTCTATTCACTTCTCTTTTCAAGAAGTGTAATACTTTTTTTTCTTTTCTTCATCTCTATCAACACCAGCATCATTTTTTCCCAGTTGAATGTCTGAATGTCAAGGTGTTGCATTAGTTGTACTTATATATGCAATTAGTAAAAGTACTTTTAAAATTAGGTTCAATCTATATTTGATCATATCTGGAGAATGAAATACCTAGAAATTATTGCTAAGAGCAACAAAATTGAATTGTTCAGAAATGTGTGTCTAGAACAATTTTGACACTAAGAATATTTAAGTAACATTGCAATACCAATAAAATCGACATTGTAATGGCTGAAACCAGTTTCATGACCTTTCTCATTGTTGAATTTATTAAGGTTCAAAATTCAAACATAAATAACAAGAAAATATCTCTCTTGAAATAAATTATAATTTAATTTGTTTACTGTTATATACTGTACCTATAAACACTAATGGGTATTATTTACATTATTCAGACTATTGTCCTCATCTTTGTTGCCATATTTATCATAACATTTAGGCTGTTGTACACTCCGGCTTTCTTCAGGTGGTTGGAATGTCAAACTGAACCCTTTATTTCCTTTACTGGGGTATACTGTTCTGTTCTAACCTAGCAAGCGAAATAAAGGGTCCAGTTCAACATTCCACTCACCTGAAGAAGGCCAGAGTGTACAACAACTGAAACATGATAAAGATGAGGACAATAGTCCGAATAATGGAAATAGTGTACATAATACCTCATCTCAGAAATATAGACAGATGCTAATGGATATGTCCCAATCCTTATAAATACATTGAACATTATTGTAAGTTGGGGATAATATACTAAGTTATCCACCACCAGTAGTAGTTTACCTACATCACGCTGCTATCGAGTATTGTATTTTGCTGATGTAATAAAGATTACCATTTCATTTCCAACCACCTTTTTTGGTTATTCCTCATTCACTAACTTTTTCTAGGTTACAACATTTACTTAGTTAATCCTTGATCAAACTTATCTGAATTTTGTATTTTTTATTAAAACCAAAAATAATGTGTATTTAAATGAGATATTATTTTTTTTTTTTTTTTTTTTTTACATCTCGTGTTCCTTCAGAAGGTAATCATGGTTCTCCACAGATTACTTTTCTTTATCTGTGAATAGCCATGATTTCTTGGGAAAGATAGTGGAGTAGTTTCCCATTGCTTTATTCATAGTTTTGAATTCAGAGTTGACCTCTGTCTAGACTGGCTAACACCCAAGTAATGTGGACTGTCTAATTTGCTATTTAGCCTATAGTTGAGGGAAGATGAGTAATATTCCTCCCTTTTCCAAGGACATTAGTAAAAAGTGAAAGCAACAGACACAAACAGAATTTAAACTTGCCATGTTGACTCTACTTCCATTGTTAATAACCATTACACTACTTGTGTCCCTCTTATTAGAATTTTGTTATTTTAATGATAAATTTAATAATAATAATAATGATATTTTCATAATAATTAGGGGGATTTTGATGGATTGAAATTTTTGATCATGAAATGACAATTGTGATTTCATTTGTAGTGAAACCAGAATGTCTGAGAGGTACAAAATTTTTTTTAATGTTTGAAATACCTCTTCCCAAAATGTCTGATTTTGCAAAAAATATCTAGAATGATTAAAATAGTTAATTTCACTTGCTGAGTTGTGTTCACCCACCTTAAGTCTCATTGGGTACTTGGGCAGATGCGAAAATAATTTTCTGACTGTGTCTTATGTGCTTCTTCAAATATAGATGCAGTTTTTGAGAATTCACTTCATACTTTGTCTTTTTCTGAAAACAGCTGAATGATGTAAAATGGCTGAATGATACAAAATAACTGAACGATGAAAGATACTGGTCAAAAAAAAGTAAATAAACTCCAGTGTTTTTAAAGAAGAGTCCAACAATTATTTTAAGATATTTTTATGTTAATACATTCTTTTTATAGATACAAATATTCATCCTCCGACAGGAATCGAACCTGTATCCTATACTGTCATATAGCCTGACGTGCCTTTAACCGATTGGGCCACAGAGGAGCGTTCAGTTATGTTACATAGTACAGTAATCAACAAAGGAAAGAATTCAGAATGAAAAGGAAGGAGAACGCAGCTTTTAAAGAGGAAAGGGAACGTGTGAAAAGTCACGAGGACAAGAAAGCTAGTTTCCTTTTTTTATTTTTTTTTATTTTTTTACGAAAATAAAACATTCTCCCCCACTTGAAAAAGAGATTGTAATTGAAAAAGTTTTATAAATCCAGTCATTGGATTGGTCTACGAATCATGCTAGACCAGCATGGAGGTAGTTCACCACTGGAAGAGCCAGCTAGACCTCTGAGAAGGCTGACTTTCAGGTTTCTGGCTATTATTCACAGATTCATTTTCTGTATAAGGTGAAGAAATATTAACAGGACCTGCATCAGGCAAAAGGGTTGAATCTGCATGGTCCACGTTGGGTTGAGTATTTTCAGGTCCATTTTGAGGTCCATCCGGGCGTGGAAAACGTGCCAACCGTCTCAGCGCCACCAAATCTTCCCGATCATCATTGTGACGTATTTTGGCATGTGTAGGGTTGGCCTCAAGGAGTTCCAACACCTCAACGATAGGGTCATATTTACCTCTGTCACCGAATCGTTTTAATAATACCTCCCCAGGCTCACAGAGCCAAACAGGCAACGCAGTACCGGTGGAGGACCGCCTTTCAAAATTGAACATTCGTTCGTGGGGGGTTGCATTCGTAGTGGTGCATAGCAGGGAGCGGATAACATTTAACACATCATGTAGAACATCCTGCCAAGCACTAATTGGTAACTGTTTCGATTCCAGGGCCAATAATATGGTATTCCAAATTATGCCGTTGTAACGTTCACATTGGCTATTGTCTCTAGGGTTATAAGCAGTAGTATTACTGCATCCAATTCCAAGTCGTGTTAGAAATTGTTTAAATTCTCCCGACATAAATGAAGTTCCTCGATCGGAATGAATGAACAAGGGAAACCTGAAAATGGAGAAAATACTTGTCAGGCACTGAATAGCAGTTTGCGAAGAGCAATCGCGGCAAGGAAAGGCAAAAGGAAATCGACTATATTCGTCGATAACAGTAAATATATATCGGTAACCTGTCGGAAATACCGGGACAGGCCCTTTGTAGTCTATGGAAAGATGCTGAAATGGCACAGTAGAACAGATCAGAACATTACTAGCAGAATCGAAGAATTGGGGTTTTATTTTGGTACAGGTCGTACATTCAGAAGTCACACGTCGGACTTCATCAAGTGAATACGGCATATTCTGAGACCTTACAAAATGCCAAAAGCGCTGTACCCCAGGATGTATTAAGGAATCGTGTATCGATTTAAGTTCCTTCAAGGAAGAAGCAGCAGCACCACCACATACTCTGGATAAGGTATCCGCAACTGTGTTTTCATTTCCAGGACGGTGTTTTATGTTGTATGAAAAGGGAAGAATTTCCATTTTCCACTGTATAATTTTATCATTTTTAATTTTTCCGCGATTAGCAGGTTTAAGCATAAAAGATACGGCTTGTTGATCAGTAATAATAGTAAAATGTTTC
Organism: Acanthosepion lycidas; assembly: GCA_963932145.1. Lineage (NCBI taxonomy): Eukaryota > Metazoa > Mollusca > Cephalopoda > Sepiida > Sepiidae > Acanthosepion > Acanthosepion lycidas. The sequence continues at coordinate 7,014,318 of OZ010602.1, read as the reverse complement.
CCAGCAAGGAGGTCTCTCCATTTATGAACGCATTCAACTATGGCATATGCTTCTTTTTCGACTATATGAAGTCGTATTTCAGAGGGGTTTAGCGACCGAGAAAAGAATGCTACAGGTCGCTCAGCTTGTAAAAGAGTGCCTCCAATAGCCTTTTCTGAGGCATCGGTTTCAATAGTAAATGGTAATTCATCATCAATAACTTTTACAGATGACTCGGCAATGTCTTTCTTAAGTTTTTCGAAAGAATTTATAACCATAGGAAGCATAGGGAATTGTTTATTTTCAACCAGTGGACGAATTATGTGTGAATATTTAGGTATCCATTTCGCATAGTAAGCAAACATACCAAGACACCTTCTCAACGAATTTGAGTCGGAAGGAGGAGGCATTTGCAAAAGTGGCTTCAAACGCTCAGTATCGGGTTGGATAGTTCCATTACAAATTTGATATCCAAGCATGTTAATAGAACGAAATGAAAACTCTGATTTTTCCCGGTTTATTTCGAGGTTGTATGTCGAGGCAGCCTTTAAGAAACATTCCAAATTGACGTCATGCTCCTCCTGGGTTTTACTGCAAACAGTTATATCATCTATATACAAAAAGGTTCCAGATAATTTGTTATCAAAATGAAAGAATTCATAAATCGCTGAAAGGGAGAAAGCATATTTTTAGTAATAGTAGTGGAAGTGGCCTCCTTGGCAGAATCAGTAAACACATTTTTAGTCCTAGTGGTAGTAGCAGCGGCTGATCCAATCTGAGAAGCATATGATTCAGCACAAAAGTGAGCCTGTTCTAAGGCTCTAGCACATTGAGTAGCCTCCTTGAGAGTCAGCGTATCATTTTCAAGCAGTCTGGCACGTATTACGGGGGACTGGAGACCACGTATAAATGCATCACGGACAGATTCATCCCTGTAAGTAGTAGCAGTAACATCTTGGAAGCAACAGTCAGCAGCAAGTCGATTCAAGGCCTGAAGGTATTGGTCTACAGACTCATTTTCCTGCTGCAGACGTGTAGAAAACAAATGTCTAGCATGAATAACACTTGGAGACTTGTCATAAACACTTTTCAGCAATTCAACAGCATGTTCAAATCCAGAACAAACCCCGATAACATCAGCAACGCTAGCACCAATGTTTAAATAAAGGACTTCGAGTTTGTCCGGGTTTAAAGAAGCAATAGTTGATAAGTAATAATTAAAATTACGGTACCATAGTCTCCAGAGCTTGCTAGCCTGAGGGTCTGCAGAAGATATATCAAACTTGTCCAGACGAATAATCTTGTCCATGAGGAGTTAAGTTCAGTAAATTGTTACGTAGTAGAGAGAAGAAAGCTAGAATAGAATTGTTACGTAGTAAAGAGAAGAAAGCAAGGATAGAATAACCTTTTCTTAAGGCTTTACTGCAGTCAGTAATCAACAAAGGAAAGGATTCAGAATGAAAAGGAAGGAGAATGCAGCTTTTAAAGAGGAAAGGGAACGTGTGAAAAGTCACATGGACAAGAAAGCTATTCCTTTTTTATTCTTTTTTTTTTTTTACGAAAATATAACAAGTTAGCAAGGTCGATTTTACTGTCCTTAATCCACAATCTTCCATGAATCTCTCGCGTACATTCATATCTGTTTATGGCGTATCCAAATGTAAACAAATGATGTCACACATTATGAAATGGACAAAGTCCGACAATTATTTTAAGACATTTTTATGTTTATACATTCTTTTTATAGATACAAATATTTAAGTAAATGCTCTGTTTATAATAAACAATATTAACAACATTTACTGGCCTGAATGTCCAAGAAATTGTCATAGAAAATATGTGTCCTCTGACAGAAATTGAACTTGTATCCTATACAGAACTGTCATATAGCTTGACATGCTGTGTTTTTAAACAAGTGCTATTATTCAAGTATCTAAACAAGTCAAGAATATCAAATTCTTTCTGACCGAGGGTGGTAGCACTTGTTAGGGTTCCAAATAGTAAGCCTCCCAACTTGCTCTTGATAAGGATGCATTTTTTGTTTTTATATATATTAAATTAAAAAAGAAAAATTCTAATAAAAATGTAAAAAAAGACTTAACCAAAATTAATATAGGAAATTTTAGCATCTTTTTTTGTAGTGAAAAACATTGATTTTTGTAGTGAAAAACACATTCTTGCAAAAATAAAATAATTGTTGGATTTTGATGAAAACTTTCAGGAAATTTACAAATGAAATTATTTTAGAAAATCTTGGTAAAATGACCCTGAGATAGAACTTATCAAAAAAAAATGGGGAGGCTCAAGCCCCCGATCCCCCTTCTAAATACCTGAAGAAGGCCAGAGATGAAATGTTGTGTATATGGCAATGAAGATGAGGATAACAGTCTAAATAATGTAAATAATTTAAGTAATACCTTGTCTCAGAGATATAGACAGAGATTAAGGAATTTAATTTGTTAATTATTTAATCACTTTTTCTGACCCTAATGACCTTAATCCAAATTTGAAAGTGTTTTGCTATTTGTTTCTTTAATTGCTAGCTTTGTTTTGACAGAATATAAACATGTCAATAATAAAACAATTCTGTCACAGTTTTAATTGTTTGTTCTCATAGATTGTTTTTTGTTTTTTTTGTTTTTAATTTTTGTTATTATACAAAAATGTTTCTCCAATCTCTTTCCAAATCAGCTGTTCTAAATTCAATAAAATACATCTCTAGAAAGATGGGACAAACAAACCATACCTATATTTGCTGACAGCCCCTCCCCCTAACTCCATGGCATTGATTTCTCTGGGGACACATTCATTATGACCTGAGGCATCAGGTACAAAATCTCTTCATTTTAAAAACTGATAATTGTTTATACACTTAGCTTTATCCCTTCAAAGTACACAGGTGATGCAAATCAATAGGGTCTACCTTCATTTGTCTTTAATGATTGGCTGTAAGAAAAGGAAAAAGAGGAAAAACTTGTATTTTGTTGGCTATGTTTTCAATAGGACTGCTGTTTGTATGTTACGGCAAGTTTTTACTCCTATCTTTGAGCTCTTTGCAAGCATATGTAGTTTAGGTGATCAATATCTTTTCTCTGACTAAATGCACCTTCAAACACTGAAGATTGCTAATGAAAAGATTGTGTCTTAATATTGTTAATAAAGGTGACAGGAGTTCACTCATTGTTCACAGTTTGCCAAATATTTGAAAGACATCTAATGCTTTTAACATTAAAATCATCAAATCCACTTCAGGATTCATTTGACATGCTCTTCTCAAAGTCATCAGGTGCCTCCTATACTTTGTTTTCTATAAATCAATTGCCTATGTCTTGTTTAAAAGTGGGTGTGCATTTATTCATTTTACTTCAAGCAAGGCAACAAAGCCACTAAGATGCAGAGGTTAATACTTAATGTGAAAAATATAAGAAAAAGAAAAACATTATTAAGCAGCAAGAACAATAAAAGAACAGGAATTAAGAAGACAGAAGATAACAAATGGCATTGCATTTAAATTTTTTAAGATCAAACTTGACTGGAAAACAAGAAACCAGAAGAGAATTCCACAAGCAAGAAGTATGAGAAAAGAAACTGTTACCATAAAACTCAGAGTTACATCTAGCCAATTCACCTGTAAATTGTTGAGATCTTGCCGCCTATCTAGTATTGCACTTAAATTTATAGAGTCTAGGTACCAAAGTTCATCAGAACAATTATCATGAAATTATTTATAGAAAAGGCAGTGGAAAGTGACTGAAGCTGAGATGTCAGGACCAATAATATTGCAGATTCTTCTTTTGCAATAAGATAATATATGATCTTTTAAACAGAGAATTACATGTCAGGTCACTCTATGAGTGCTACTGGTACCATATAATCTACTGCATGGTCAGGTCATCATCAACTAAACCAGTTCCCCTACCAGGCTTTTCTAGTGAGAAGAGTGGCTAGATACCCAGCAGGATTAAAAATAAGATCTGTTAAGGGATGGCTGAAGCTTCTTGTAGGCTCAGTGGCCAGCAAGCACAGTGGGTTAAATGACACAGCATCACTAGGTGGAGGGGGGGGCTTCCTAGACTAAACTCAACAGCCAGGATGGAGAGTTCCCCCAATGGAACCAGCAATCATGTGCCTGTGATCAAAGTGAGCTTCAAATTGAAAGGCATCATATATGTGTTCTCAAATATCAGACACACCTTCTGTATGCATATTTCTGTGTACTCCCTGAAGAGTGGACAGACAGGTCCATCTACAAAACTCTGGAATCGGGATGCTGAAGGTAACATCAATCAGCTAAGTTACAAACTTTTACTTGTATATTTTATTTAGATTAATTCTATTAATGGTCTATATTTGATATTGAGCACTTTATTGCAAAGACTGCTTGCCTTAAATGTCTTTTTTTCTCAATACCCCATTGACTCTCAGCATTTTTGACTTCATACTATCTTTGACATCACTATTGCCTTAGCTGCAGATTTTTTTTTATCACTTTGTCACAGCATTCAATTCTGTTATTAGATTTTCTCACCCCCACTCCACAAAAAAAGCACTATTTTACATCAACATGGAATCCACACAATTTAACTACACCTTAAAAAATCTAGTCACATCAAACCTACATGATTACAAAATGAAACTCAGAGAAAAAATAAAACACTTTATAAAATGCTTAAGATGGAAGTTATTCTATTTCCTCAGACAATGGCAATGGTGGCAATAACAATGATATTAACAAATGTGGATTTACATCAATGAAATGGCCACCACAAGAAAATGACATTGTTGACATTTGAAAATGACCAAACAAGCATAATCAGTAATTTGGGAATAAGAAAATTCAACAATAATTTCCAAAAAAGACTTGAAAAAGATAAAAATATGTTAAAAAACTCAAATTATTTATAAAAGCAGATAAATCCAGGATAATCTCTAAAATGGAAACCAATGATTACAATAATCAAAAAGTGATAAAAACATAGCCACTAAACTAAATTTAGACAACAGAATAAAACAATTAGCAAAAGTAGAACCATTTATTAAATTTAAAGACCAGAAGGGCAACTTCATGACCAAATGAACATGCAGATTACTAGGCCCACAAAAAGCAACATTGGGAAAATAAGCAAACAATATTAGAAAAAATATGCTCAAAACTAAGAAACATACTAAAGATAAACCAATGAAAAAAAATAAAAGCAACAATCAATTGGTTTAAAACATTAGCAATAAAGAAAACTGTTCTTTAATACAATAAGACTTTTACCCAGCTATTAATGAGAATACACTAAACAATGCACTAAACATAAAAAAAACAATAGATGACTATCCCCAATGAAGGTATAAATATAATTAAACACTGCTGAAAATCAATATTATACAATAATAAAAAAAAATATGGACAAAAAGGGCCATAATAATAACTTTGTTGTAACAGTGGGTAGCTATGATGGTGCTTTGTATGCAAACTCATAGGCATATAAATAATCAATAAATTAACAAATATTATTAACCAAAAAGATATAGGTCTATACAGAAACTGAAATGGCAGAACTACAGAAAAAATAAGAAAAGAAATAATAAAAACCTTCAAAACCCTAGGATTTACAATAGATATAAGATCCAACCTCAAAATAATTTCTTAGATTTAACATTCAACCTAAACAACAAAACCTACAAACCATAAAGAAAACCAAACAACAATCCAACATACATTAACAACAATTCTAACCACCCACTAATGTATTCAAACAAATACCCATATGTATAAATAAAAGAATTTCAACAAATTCTAGTAGCCTAAAAATATTAAATGGAAGCAAAAAACATGACTCAGCCCTAAGAAACAGTGGATATTCAAACTAGTATACAAAAACGAAAACAATTCAAACAAAAACAACAGAAAAAGAAATATAACTTGGTTCAACATCCCCCCACCCAACAACAATACAATAAAAACAAAAATAGGGAAAAAACAGTAAATTATCAACAAAAATACAATGAAAATTACGACTACATGGATAACATGGAGAAAAGAAATAAATGCAATAAAAAAGAATACTCAATAAGATGAATAATAATTACAATAACAATAACATCCAGCAAAATAACCCCATCAAATGTAACTGCAGAAACAAAGAAAATTTCCCACTTAACAATAAATATTTAACCAATAACATAATATACAAAACTATCATAACTAGTAACATTAACACAGACAAAAAATTTACATAGGTGCCACAGTAAAAACATTAAAAGAAAAATATTATAACCACAGTATGTCCTTTGAATGAAAAATACACAAGCAATACGATACTATCAAAATACATATGGAGCCAAAAAGAAAACAATATCCCCACCAAAATCAAATGGAAAATTATAAAAAGAGCAGCCCCCATACAGTATCAACAGTAAAAATGATAAATTATGCTTAGAGGAAAAATTAGCAATAATTAGTTTTAAAAACCAAAATAAACTCTTAAACAAGAAAACTGAAATAATGGGCAAATGTAAGCATATAAATAAATACTTACTTTGCTAAGCACTAATTAAAAATAAACAAATAAATATAATATAAAATTTTTAAAAAAATCAATTATTAATAAATAAAACAAATAAATATTGAACATACACCTCTGTATGCATGTGAGAGTGTACATATAAATATATACACAAACACAAATAACAAACCTAACCCCCATAATTAATGCTTCAATATATAACATGAAGGAAAAACAAATAAACTACTAACCATTAAATAAAAATAAAACATAAGATAAATAATAAGTCACCAAATCTACTTTCAAAATCTACCACAACTCTAACTGTAGAAGTCATAATATAATTTACCTACTAAATGCACACTATGCTAGAAACAATATGTTGGAAAATCTGAATGGCCCTTTCACTACAGAATTAATAATTATTGTAATTGGATCAAGTCAGCTCCCCACAAAAGATTATTACTTGTAGAACAACGTTTCCACCTAGAAAAACATAATTTTAAAAGCCATGTCAAATTCACTATAATTGAAAAAATAGAAAAAGACAGAAAAGATAATATTAGAAAAATTCTAGAGGGACATGAAGACAAATGGATTCTCCGCTTCAAAATACTTAACCTCAAATTTAGCAACATAAATAGAATTAATGTATAACCCCTTAAATCAAGCCCTACCCACATTTCTCGCCCACACAAGACAGACATGCTAGCAGAGGTGTTGAGATTTGACACACACCATACTAATACATGCATACATCATACACACTCCCAAAGAACTAAATGATAACTTAGACTTAACACATACACATCCCCTTCCCAGCAAGCAATAAAATCAAAATGACCAAGGGAATTCTGAGTTGCATAACTTTCTCTCCCCCACCCCGCCTCTATCTTAAAAACAACTTAAAAGAAGCTGTTTGACTAACACAAGGACTGACCAAAATTAACGATAAAAAACAAATGAAATCTACCGATAAGGTTCACTCCTGTAGCTCACTGCTATTAATAAAAAAATTTTCTAAGTGGAAAAATAATAACTGCATAATTTTTGCAAAGAAACTGTAAGTATACAACAATGTATTTTATAGAGTCACTATATGGTTATTAATGATTGTAATACAAGTTGTCATATTCATCTGAACCACATACAATGAGAGATACAGACCTAAATAGATGTGTAGTGATAGCAATGAATAAATTACTGAATAACCCCCAACACTTATTAGTCGATTGAAACCAAAATAATTAATAATAAAAGTAAAATTAAAGGTTAAGCAATAAAAATACTTTAAAATACAGATAAGAATGGTAATTAACAATAAAGAAAGAAAAGGTTAGATTATAAAAAAAATAGTTAAATAAATCTAGAATACTCCCATTGTGCATCGGAACAAGCGTTTTACTGCCAAAAGAAAAAAAATCATAACTTTCTCTCTCTTCATTTTTCGATGACCAAAGGAGGTAGATATCATGGACAGTTCTCTGAAAAAAAACTTCTTTATTTCTGTATACATATATGTTCTTTAGAATATACAATCATTTCTCTGAAATGTATACTAAAGCATGTTTATTGTTTTTTGTCTATACTTATTTTGCTGTATCTCATATATGGTTTTGTTTGTAATTTTATAATCTGGTTAGGGTATGATGATGCTCTTTTACCCACTACCAATATATATATATATAAATTACATTCAGAGAAGGACACACATCACCAGATAGCCCACAACAGATGTTGATATTGAAAAAAAGGCAGGCAACATTTGACACCCTCTCAAGATTTGTATCCTCCCAGATTAAGAAATCTTTTTAGTTTTCTACCTGGGTTCAGCATAGAGATGAGGCAAAAACAATGAGCATATGTACACACATGTTTATTGCCTGAAGGGTGGCATAGAAAATGGAAGAGGGGTTAGTATATTGAGCTAAGGGAGTTAATGCTCCTTGATCAAGAGTTCCTATTGAGGGAGATTACTAGGTAATGTAACATCTCTTTTGAAGATTAGTTTGTTAGTACTTACAATTACAGTATATCGGGTATATAGTCTTCAGTTCAGCTTATGTGACAGTGTCATACCTGAAAGAAAGATTGTGTTTTTGTTTTGTGAATGTTTGATAGATCTAGTCTCTATAGTGTTTTGATTGTTCCCTTAGAACTGTGTAGTACAGTGCTTGTCTGGGGATGGTCATAGCATTTTGTTTGCAGCAAAGGTGGGGTGTCTGGTGAGTGTGGGGCACTGTCTGGTGGGTGGTTGCTATCAATATTGAGATTGAAAATGACTGGATCAAGTAAGGAATTGTCATTTCCTGCAAAGGATGCTCGCATTATTGTGTTTTACTAGGTACTATTTCGGTTCTTTTGTGGCTTTTACAATAACAAATGGTTCTCACAGTTTTGTATTTTGGTTTTGTGCCTAGATCTGTTGAGCTGCAGAGAAGTGGAACATGCTGTCATTTATTCAGCTGATGTTCCTTTACTTGATGTTTACTTTGCTGCAAGCAATTTTAATTGTGTTCATCTCCTGGCTTCTGTTTAGAGGCAAATGGTATCACAGATTGCATAAAGACTAGAGCTTTCAACATGTCTTTTTAGTACTGCTGATTTAAATTTCAACATTTTACATTTGGAGATGAGATGGATTCGTGCCTTTCTCAAAGCAACTGTAACAAAGTTGAGTGAAATTGGAACTCAACAATTTCTAATTTTGAAATGCTAACTATTACACCATCTGCAAATCCAGCTTTGGTTGGTAATCATGAAAGGCAACTTTGAGTTCAAAACAGTTTAGGCATGAGGTTAGCAACTCTAGCCTATAAAAACAAGAAGTATGATAGAAGAAATTGTTAGCATAGACTTATAGTTCCATCTAGCCATTTCAGCTGTAAAATGATGAGACCTAACTGCTAATCTAGTATTGTACTATTACCAGGTAGCACCTTGCTTTATGTAACAAATAAGTTGCTCACTGATGAAAACATTGCAGTGTTACAAGATTAGCTTGAAAATAATCCTGATCTTAACATAATTGTTAGTGTTGAAAACTTGGGTGCATAACAGAAAGTCAAAGAACTTGAAATAACTTTGGGTTTACTGTCAAATAGAATGGCAGAACATTTCTAATGGAACAATTAGTAAGTGGGTATTTTTCTATCCTTGCCAAGTTATGGTTGTACTTCATGCCAATGGGCTCTATACTAAATTAAGATTATGTCTTAATGTTTATACATATATATATATATATACACACACAGTGTAACCCGGATATAAGAGAGTTGTCGGGACCGGAGAAGAAGTCTCTTATATCCGGGTTTGGTCTATTTTGTTTAGGTAAGTATGGCTCTAATTTGGGACCAGAGAAAATCTTTCTTATATCCGGGTTACACTATATGTATATATATATATATATATATATATATATATATATATATATATATATATTTATTTTTTGCAATGTTAGTTCTTCTTTCATCGATAAAAACAGTTAATTCTGTGTTTCCCCAAGTGATTCACAACTTTTGCATGCTTTGAGTATCTTGATGTGTTCATCTCTGTGTTTCTCCCTTCATAAATGTGTTCAAGTGAATATGCCAACTTACGTTATAGCCCTGTGAACACATTGTCAAAACTTAGAGCTTACTCACAAAATTTAGGAAATTGATTTGTTTTCATCTATAAGTGGCTGAATTATTTTGCTTGCCAATGTGTGGACATAGAAATCAACATTGCACATTGATTTCCATGTCAAGCATAAAATTTCCCAACAACAGGAGGCCTGTTGCTCGCTCATTCTTCTGTATTTTGTTTCTTCTGGCATGAGGTTCAATTCCTGATCTTTTCTTGTATATATAAAATTTTAACTCCCTACCAAATATAAATTCTTGTGCCAAACACCAAAACCTAGTTAGTAGGAATAGAAAATTGTATAAGGTGCATTTAACAAAAAAGACATTTCCACTGTATTGTGTTAGCCGCACTTTAGTTTGGGACTGACACAAATAAGAAGAATATTTTATCAACATGTAATAAAGATATTTATTTACACCTAAATATGAATACAGCAGTTAACATAAGCACAATGTCCTTTCCTATATAGTGAGAATATGTCAGGTGGACTTACCCATCTGTTGAGTAAAATAGGGCTAGGTAGCTTGTCCCTTTAAAACCCCCGGCAACTGGTACAGTTAACAGTGGAGAGAATTTCTTGTGTGTTGCTTTGGAGCAGGTCCGGTACTTTCTCTTTGGTGGTCAGCTTTTTTTGAACCCATGTGTTTTTATTAATCAATGAGAGACCGCCTAACATCATGTGACCAATCTCAATATATGGGGGCAGATGAATTTTACAAACTCAACAACAGCATAAAATTTGAAAGGAATACAGAAAAATGAAGAAATGCAAATACAAAGAATTTACATATGCGACTCTTGCACAAAAATTTCCTTTTGTGTGCCTTATAAATAATTAAGGCAGGATAACACTTTCAACGTATGATAAAAAAGATTACACCTTTAAACCTTTAATACACTGCATTATTCACATGTATTATTTTGGACTTCTCAACTGCAGTTGACTCATTCTGAATTTCAAGCAAGGTGATTTTCACTGTTGCTATAGCAGGACATGATAACACAACTATGGGATCCAAATATAACATTTGTTCAGCAATTGGAGTCACCTACAATTGTAGGACAAACATTTTGCTTTGAGAATAAATCATCTTTAAAGTGTTAATGGTTAAATCGTGGGGGGGGGGACTTTGAGGAATTCAAAATTGCATAAGAAGCACACCCACCTAATTTCTTCAACTGAATAGAAATGTCTCAGTACAAAGAGGTTTTGTGTTTTCAGTAGGTTCTTGTCTCGAGGGCCTTATGTAGTCCTTTAATAGAAATTGTTTCATTCAATTTTTTCTTTGGAAGATGCCAAAAAAAGAATTTTCTACCCTGGGACTTGAATCTGCCTATAGCTGTTCTTTCTTTCCCCCCTTTTATAACCCTTTTTTGATGATTTATGACCCTTTCAGCTGGACTAATCCCCGCCCCCCCCCCCGGCCATGAAGTGTGGGTGCCTTAATGCCTTCTCCTCAATGATTAATTGCTTTCTGAAACCATCCGCTGACCACATTCAAGGAGGTTCATTCTAGGCTCCATCCAGGTTTTCACTTGGGCTTGAGAGCACATCGCTCTTTGGCCAGAAAATATGAAAACCTTTTTCTTTCATGAATTCAAAAAAATGAATCTGCAACAATTCACAAAGAAATAATTTTTTGTAGTCCTTTAACTGCTAATTCTAAAATAGATTTTCACACAGCTGTAACAGTATTTTTACCACCCATAAAAATACACTTTACTTAAAGGTACATGTTAAAAAAACACAACCTAGACAATTAAACATTATTATTACACCAAAGACTAACAGCAATAAAAAATAAAATTTTTATACACATGCCGCTTCATCTGTAAGATTATTCAAGTTGTTAATGACTCTAAGACAAGTAATGAAAATAAGCATCTCTCTTGTTGTAATGTAAAAGTGAAGTTTTACAATGTTCTCTCAAAGATTGACTCTTGTCTCTAACCTCACACAAGTTTCTCTACTCAATCATCTGTAAGTTCATTCAATGTTCATTAATGTTTCAATCAAATTATCTTGATCTCTCCCATCTTCAAAGGATAAGATGTTAACCAAATACAGTCTCTGGTGGTACATAAACTTATAAAAACCATCTAACATTTTAGTGACTCATTTTATCTATAAACACGCAGTTCTTGATATTGAGCACTCTACTTTCATAAATATAACAAACACACACACATTCAACTAATCAATAAAAATGCAAGGGACTTATCTGGTTAGACAATATATATATATATATATATATATTTATAATTATTTTTAAAAAAATATGATTCCTTAGCTACATAAGAGTTCTCATGTTTCAAAAACAAGAGCCAAAAGCCTCAATATAATTATTGAAATTAAATTGAATTAAAGTATCAAGCTCTGTTTCATCCTCAAGCAAAATTTAGGAATCTAGATTTAGAATTTAGATTATAGCTCTACTTCTGTATGGAGCACTGTTTTTTAAAAATAAAAACAAAAATACTAAAGAACCCCGGATTATTTACCTAACATGTTCTTTCCTATTTTTCTACATATTTGCACACACACAAATATATATATATGGTGGGCTCTCCTATCATGAATGATAAATAAGGATCAGCAGGGGATGGTGCCTTTTGTTTTACACTTATGCATGGTAACGGGTCATTGTGGATAAAATCAGATAAGGGAAAGACATATTTCATTTGTGCTGTCTTACTAGCCCAGCTTTGTTGTGGGTGACAAAGCCACACTGACAGATGGATTTTGATGATATCTCTGCTTCAGAGCTTGACGAAGCTGATCATGTTGCTTCACTCTACTGTTTTCAAAACCCTTTAACTTAATGAAACATGTCTTATGCTGCTCCTTTTGGTTTGATGCTTGCTCTTTCCAGGTTTTCAGATCAAAGTTGAGACATTTCAAATTGTCTTTCAATTTGTTTTTGTAGTGTAAGAATGAACATCCAACTGCCGCTTGCAGTTTTGTAGTTGTCCATACAGCACCTTTTTTGGAAGCCTATGCTCATCCATTCTCGCAACATGACCAGCCCAAGCACAGTAACCTGAAGATTGTGTTTAAGCATAAAACAAACAGCTGGAACTGGGGTGTGTGTTCCATTGAAAATGAAAAACAAGGTTAATTTTTATATTTTTTTTAGTATTTTTCTTGTTTTTGGGCAAGGTAATGGATGTTCAGTGTTTGTACAAATTTTACATATATGATCATTATCCATTTTGGGAATTATATTATGGTTTTGAAAGTCAAAATAAATCTTTCTCTCCCCTATTTTTCTCCCCATTACAGTTTTCCATCATTAAAAATTAAAATCCCATTCTGACTATGTTGATGACATTATCTGCAAGCCACTTATACCTTATGCAAAGCTGTTTGTTCAATTGCGTAAATTGAACCACAGTGTTTATTCATGATTGGGTGGATTTAATACACCAATCCACAGGCTGAACGATTTTTTATTCAATGCAAATTTTGTCAATAAAATAGCTGAGTGAATTAAAGCATTAGTTTGTAAATTTGGTGAAATCATCACTGTAAGTTCAATTTCTTGGCCAGGTAGTGCGAATTTAGACTTGGTGGGAACAGGGTGAGCAATACCTGAGGAGGATTAAAGAAGTAATTGTGAGTTCAATCCCTGGGCCAAGTAGTGCAGATTTAGACTCAGTAGAAACAGGGTGAGCAATAACTTTGCTGTATTAAACAAGAACGAGATATCCCTAGACATTCACAGGAGAACAAGAACAATCTACAATCTATTAGGTTGGTGCAAAAATAATATCGTTTTTGACGTAGTTTTTAATGTCAAAAAACAATATTATTTTTGCACCAACCTAATAGAAGATTAAATAAAGTGCTTAGTTTGAAATTCCTTGAATCAACAGGCACCTGGGCTTATGGCCACATCATGTCGAAACATGTATGAACACTGAAGTTAAGCTTGGTTAAGACCTAGATGGGTGACCACTTTGAAATACTAGGTGCTGTAAGCTTGGATGTGCGGGTGGTGTAATGGGTGATGGCTCTGAATTGTTAATCAGAAAATCGAGTTCCTATTCCAATTGGGTTAGTTATATTCACGTATGTGTAAATATCCTTGGAAAAAAATATTATTGTGCTAGCCTCACTTTGGGACTGACACAAATAAGAAGAATACTTTATCAACGTGTAATAAACATATATATTTACACCTAAACATGAATACAACAGTTAACATAAACACAATGTCCTTTCCCATATACAGAGAATATGTCAGGCAGACTTACCCATCTTCTGAAGTGAAATAGGGTTCCTAGCTTGTACCTTTAAAACCCTCAGCAACTGGTACCATTGGCGGTAAAGAGAATTTTTTCTGTGTTACTTCAGAGCAGCTCTGGTTTCTTTTCTCTGCTGGTCAGCTTTTTCTGAACCCATGTGGTTTTATTAACCAATGAGAAACCGCCTAACATCATGTGACCAATCTCTCTATATATGAGTAGATGAATTTTACAAGCCCAACAGTATGAATCTGTCTTTTTTTCCCCCCAGCTATGGGTTAACTAGTAAGATTTGTATCAGTAAACCATTAAAATCTCAACAAAAAATAATTCTTATCAAAAAATATTTTCATTGCAGTTATTTAATAACCTGTAAAAAATAAATCAATTAATCAATCAATCAGTATAAAATCCGGCACTTGAAGTAGTCTGGAGGGTATGACAACCAAAATATTTTGTTAATAATAACAAAGTTAAGAACATTAGTTTGAATGCTTTTATGATTATGGCTTCATTTCTTTGTAGTCATTTTTTGCAGTTTATGCTGAGTCATCAGTCTTGGTATAAATATTATCAAGTTGATTGTGGAAAGGGACTTGTGTTGTGGACACTAATAAAATTGTTTTTTTTTAATATTGTGGAATTAATTTTCAGGTAGGGCAGAGAAGAATGGTGATAAATGTTATTTAAAATAATATCAATTGTTTCATGAACTGGAATGTTAGTGAACAAATTGAGTCCAAGGAAGAAACAAACTGGCCCCACTTGGTGTTGACCACAGTATAGTGTGTGTGTCCCTTCCCCCCACACACATATATATATAAAACCTAGTGAGCCAGAACCTACCAAAGTTTTACCTAACTGATCTTCAGTAGTACCCAGAATATCCATTAGGTGAAACCTTGGTAGGTTCTGGCTCACTAGGTTTGTTAGATTTTGCTCTATTTAGTGTATTGAGCACTTTTACATTTTTACTTAATTTATTCTATCAATGTTTTTTCTTTTGACCAGGCATTGCAGTGCTGAATGATTATTTTTGACTGACATGGATGTCTTTTGTCTTTTCTTACTAAATTTTTTTCCCTAATATCAGTTTGTTCAAATATGTTTTTATTTACGAATTGGCTGGTTGACCACGGTGTTGGCCTGATAAAAGAGGCCTGAAACAGTGAGAATGGGAGTAAAGACAGATTTACATTTTGAAATGTGCAGAAAGCAAGAATGACAGTATCTTGAATTGTACAAACGACGTCCGAGTACTAAAGACTCATTTAATCTGCAAGCTATTTTGATCTTCCTCCCAATCATGGCAGACAGAAGTTTCAATATTAGGCTGATACTTGAATTCAGTGGGGCTGCTACCGATCTACCAATTGTAGAATGGGTTAAAAATGTGGAGTTGGTTTATGAACTCTGCAAGATGAAGTAAGTTGAGCGGATACTGCCACTGCGCTTGCGAGCTGGGGCTCTCTCTGTGTATTAGCAGATGATGAATTTGCAGAGATCAGATGCAGAGTAGATTAAGCAAGCCGTTATAATTGCATATGCAGTGGATTCACTCACTGCGTATGATCAGTTTATGTCACAACGATTTCGGCCAGGAGAAACTGTAGGCGAATTTTTACAGAGTTAAAATGTGTAGCTTTGCTAGTTGGATGATGGATGATGTGAGTCAAGTAAATTCTATAACAGTGGACCAGATTTTGACTTGTGCTCGGGCCGTTATGTCTGATAGCAAAGAGCTGGATGAGCCAGCTACCACAGCAGCTCAACAGATGAATACTGACCTTACTGCATGGATGGGTGACATTGTTTGCTTTAAATGTTTTGGTCCCAACCACCTGGCAATGGACTGCAGGCAAGGTTACTCAGAACGGCTACCCAGACACAAAGATCCCGCCACAAGATATGGTGTTTTTAGTGCAACAAGGTCGGGCACATCTCATCAGAGTGCCAGGGAAACGGATCCAGAGAACAGACATCAGCACTGGTCTTCTAAAGCAACTAAAGAACACAGCGCTACCTATCAGTGAGGTGGCTTTTGACGGAAAGAAGTGCACGGCCCTGGTTGATTCTGGTTGTTCACAGACATTGGTGAGCAAATGCACATGCCACAACTGACGATCAATGAAGATGGAAGTCCTAATTGTCAATGGTAAGGTACTAACATGCCGCGGATAGGGCAGTATTATGTTGAATATTGGTTATGCTCAACCCGTGTGCATTGATGCCCTAATTGTGGACAGATCACTACTTGGGTTTGATCTTCTTCTCAGGATTGATGCAATCAGAGAATTAGGTGGGGTGCACATCAATCCACCAGGAGAAGTTCACTTTTTTGAAGAAAGTAAGCCCCATTGTGCTGCTATTTCCATCACTGAACCTGACTTTAGTGTAGAGTTTGACCATCGTAACAAAGTATGGACAGCCTCATGGAAGTGGACCAATGGACAACCACCTATAACCCTGAAGAATAGAGTGGCAGAATATTCAGTACCTGACTATGCACAGGACGAATATGAGATGGAGCTTCAGTCGTAGCTGGATAATGTATGGCTGCAACCATACCCCGAAGACGAACTTGGCCCACCTAAGTGTCTCATCTTATTAATGGCAGGGATACAAGAGAGCAAGCAGAAAGTCTGTTCAGTACTGGATTACCGCAAGTTGAATGGTTTTGTGGAACCATATACTGCTAACTCGGAGATGTGTTCACATGAGTTGGAATAACGATGATTGGGGCATAATTTATCTTTATTGGACTTAAGAAGGGCATATCTGCATGTTGAGAAGGCACTGTGGCCCTATCAAACTGTCATATTGAAGGGTCTGTGTTGATTTTGAGGCCCTTCACCTACAAATTCGGGAGTTCTTTTCTTATCAGAGTTTTCTGAGCTGTTGTACCTTCGTAATCACTATTAGACTCATCCAACTCTTTCTGAATCGTCTGCACTGTCCTCAGATTGACACTGAGCTTCCAACATGAATACCAAACAGTATAACATGACACTTCAAAACTTCTGGTGGAGTAAATTGCATCATGCTCTTTTTCTAATAATCAGTGCCCAACTGACCATCCTATACTGTGAAGTCAACAAAATCAAAAACAGAGCTCATGAACTAAATTAAAAATATAAAATGGTGATAATTTACCTATCTCACTATATATATATATATATATATATATATATATAGTTAAATTTCCCAGAATAATTCTGTAGATAAGACAAATTGGTATAAAAATCACTTTCATTGTTTGCTTTGATAAAGTTGGAAGACAAAATGTGTCGGCACAATCTAAGATTTTTTTCCAATTGTCATTTTTATGGTAATTTGTCTTATCGACAGAATTATCTGGGGAAATTTAACTATATTGTCAACATGGAAAACAGAAAATAAACTCTTAATAGAAAGGAAGTTACCATTATCCAGAAAGAGGCTTATGCAGGATCATATCTCTTTTTTATGTAACATTTCAGTTTTATTGTTTGTCTTGATAAAGTCGGAAGACGAAACACGTCAGCAAAAAACTAAAAATTTTTTCCAATTGTCATTTTCATACCATATATATATATATATGTATGTATGTATGTGTATATATATATATATATTTATAGAGAGAGAGATTTATAGGTATTGTAGTGGTAAATCAAATAACTAGATATTAGCAACATATATGCGTTAGCATGTATACACAGATAAGTGAATAAATATTTACTCAATTTAATGTAAGATGTAAACAAAAGAGTGCTCAATGTGATTAGACAGAGCTAAGAAATATATATTAATATACATATACCTACATTTTGAGTGCAACTCATCAGGCACAAATTATTACTTTTTCTTTTTATATATATATATATATACACACACACACACACACACATGTGAGTGGGTTATGATAAATTCTCAGCTTGACCTACTTTTCAAAATTTGACCAAACATCATAATTTGGGATTTTGAAAAGAAGGATGGATTTAGGACTTTTCTGCACCTCCTCCCTGTGTGTATATCCTTGTGTCTGTGTATATCCAATTTTTGTTTCATCTGTCAAAAGATGTTAGTTTCCAAACTTCATCTTTGCATTTATAGTTGATGGGGAAGCAGCAGCAGCAGTTGAAAAGCTGTGGAATCCCAACATCTTGTTGCTATAGAAACATTGTTGTCTTCACTTGATATATTTTCCATTTCCAAACTTCCCTCTTCTCATCTTCAGGAGACAGAGGTAAAATGACATCTTCAAACAGGCATCTCTCTTCACAGCAGTTATTTCTTTGCCAATGTATTTGATTGGATCAGTTATTTTCAAATAATTTTCCTTATTTGCAATAATATTTAACATAATTTTGATTTTTCTTCTATTTTTCTTTTCATTTCATTCAAGGTTAGATATTAATGGGTGAAGGAAGATCATGATGCACCAGTCTTCCAATTGGGAAGAGCCTGCATGTCTTGAAAATTAGTATTCAAATTCTTGACTTTTTTACCTGAGCTCAAGCACTTACCATTGTTGCCACTGAAAGATTTTCATCTATTGCAACCTCAATGTAGGGTGATGTGGGTTCATGCCTAAGTATGAAGCGTAGAGTATCAAATTTTAACTCAATTTTCTGGTCCTCTTTTTGACAACAATGATCTTTTCAATAGTTATTTACTAAATTTAGCATAGTCTGGCACAAGACCAACATTATTGAGCGCCCACTATACTTTGGATTTGTTTATGAATATATGTATTGAGCCACTCAGTGAGCATCAAATTCAATAATGTCTTTGAGCATTGCAAGTAATTAATGCATTTTTGCTAAAATTTTTATATACCAAAATTCGATAAGTGCATACTTAATACTCGATTAGTGCGGTAAAACATTCTTCAGTTTAACCATAGTAATTGAAAATTGATTTTTTTATAGTTACCGATGTACAGATTAGTCACACTAATCAAGGGATTCCTGTATATATTTGTGTTTGATGCTCACTGAGTGGTTCAGTACTATATTTATTTAATGATGCACACTTCAGCACAATGGTTCATTTAAGCTTGCAATGTGAAAAAAAAGCCAAAATACTAATGATTATATGTTTGGAAAATTTCAAAAAATAGAAAATATATTATAAGGTTCGTTTTTAAAAAAATAAATTGAATTTTGGTTTGTTTTAGATTTTAATATTTACCTGCCCGCCAGCATAAGATGACAAAGAAGGAATTTTTCAGGGCCATTGAAGAATTAAAAAGAAAATGTTTAGAAGCTGACCCTGAAGACAGAAGCTGACAAATTTACAGAAAAATGGAGAAGCAATTTCTCAGTACTGCCATTATTTGAAGAAAAGAAGAATATCATGTGGTAAATCCCTCTAAATAATTTTTTTTATAAAAAATCAGATTAATAAACATTAGCTCATAGCATTTTTATGGTAACTTTTTATATGTACCTATATTTTATTTTAAAAAAATAGTTAAAAATTAGGTTAGAAATTGTGAATGTGACTAAAACTTGGGATACAAATTACATCATTTCTTATAAGTTATTATATTCGATTAATGCATTTTTGATTAGTGTGTATCTTTAAATGTACACATTAGCTGCACCAATTGAGGGATTACTGTACTTTGCTTAGTTTTAGTAATGCATCTTTAGCTATTCCAATACAGTTAATAGTTAGTCCTTTCTTCTCACTTTCCTTTACTTCTATGAGGTCTTGTAGTTTTCCTTCTGTCTGCCAACAACGCAGTGTCATCTGTATACCTCATTGTTCAGATTGTGTCCACCAATATTAAATTCTGATTGGCTCTCCAGGATAACCTTGCTGTAGAGGTTGAATAAATAACAGAATATTATTGTAATTAAATACTATTTTTCTGCTATTTCATACTGGGTGAATATGTTTAATATCTGAATCTAATATGTGAACAGACGGAATAAACCTATTAGCAGCTCATATGTCAATGTTCAGTTTTTACCTAAAAAGTTTCATCTTAAAACATAACTTTTACACAAGTAAGTTTTTACATCTGAAATTTATTTATACTTGGACTATTGTCCTCAACTTTGTTGTTATTATCACAATGTTTCGACTAGTGTGTAATTCATCAGGTGCTTGTCAATCTTGGTAATCTTTAGGGAATTTTGAACAGAAACCTTTATTTAGTCTATGGGGTTAGATGGTTGTCATTTGGATCTTTCAGGATATCTCATGTTGTCCTTACTTAGTACTGTTCAATTATTAGTGTTCATCCTGTTTCTACCAATTCGTGGTCTGCACTACCTGGCCCAGTGATTGAACACACAAGTACTATGTTGCCAAATTCATGAACCAATGCTTTCATCCATTAGGCTGTTATCTAGAACAATCTATCCCCATAGATTAAATAAAGGGTTCAGTTGGAAATCCCTTGAAGTTTACCTGGATCAGCAAGGACCTGATGAAGGTTGGTGGGCACAATAGCCGAAAGGCTATGATGACAACAAGAAAGATGAGGATTTTATTTTGAAATAAGTATTTATAAACAAAAGTAAAATGTTGTTATTTTTTCAAAATTTTACAGACACTCATAAATATTCATCAGATTAACTGCAATGTCAAGGTAAATTATGGAGGACACTAAGTGATGTAATTTAATATTTAATATGCAAATGTGGTTAAATGATGTTGAATTTATTTTTATGCAATTAATATTTTTCTTACCCATAGCCATTATATACATATGTCCTTCATGGCTGAGTCAGTATAAGCATGTTGGATCTAATAATAGTTTCTCCTACTGAGGGGGTCCCAGATTTGACTCCTGCCAGAGAGGATGCATATTTTTTCTTTAATAAGAATTCTTGAATATCTAAATGATAAACAGTAAACAATAATAAATATACAGTTTAAAAATAAAAATGAGGCGTCTATTCAAATATGGGTTTCATCAAGGATGACTGACAAGGTACTGTGATTAGGCATTTTATTCAATTTTTCTTGTGTTTGTATGTTTTCTTTTCTGGGTATGAAATGTGTAAAAACTGTTTGAATGTTCTATATATCTGAGCACTTTCATCTATTTTTTAGCCATTATCAAGGATGTTTTTTTTTATTTTATTTTTAACTGAATGTTTAGGTTTTTTATATATGTATCTAGAGAGATTGGAATGATTTTTTTTTTATTTTCCAAACATGGTTAGCACGTTGTGGCCGTGTTCATAGCTAATGTTATTGCATGTTGGTTTTTTCTTTTTTTATTATTAGTGCTTCCATTAATAATGATAAAAATAATGGAAGCACTAATAATAAAAAAGAAAAAGCCAACACACAATAATATTGGCTATGAACATGGCCACAACATGTTGATCATGTTTGGAAAATTAAAAAAAAAAATATTCCCATTATATTAAGTTGGTGCAAAAATAATGATGTAATAATGTTGTTTTTTGACGTATTTTTTAACGTCAAAAAACGACATTATTACATCATTATTTTTGCACCAACCTAATATATAAAAATTGTTCAGTTAAAAAAAAACAACAAAAAACAACCTTGATGATAGCTAATAGAAATAAGGACATTTGGCCAGTTTTTACAAACTTTATGTTCAAAAAAAGAAAACGCTTATATGAACACAAGAAAAAAATTTTCTGTTTATGTTATTTTTTATAGATACAATGTATTTAAGTAAATGCTCTGTTTTTAATTAAACAGTATTAATTACATTTACCAGCCTGAATGTCTGAGAAATTTCGTAGAAAATATGCATTCTTCAACAGGAATCGAACCTGTATTCCTATAGCGAAACTGTGATTTGATCTCATGTGCTATATCATTTAGCTACAGAGAAGCATCTAAATAACAAAGTCCAAATTACTGTTTACAAACACACAGTCTCTGATGAGTTTTCTCGCTCAATCTCATCTGCTCATGAAACGTATCTTAACATAAACAATGACAATATATAATGAAAGAGATTAAATCCAACAATTATTTAATATATTTTCTGTTTATACCTTATTTTTTTACAGAAAAGATATTAAATAATGGGTGTGCTAGTTAGTTAATTCCTGTTGCAGACACCTGCTCAGGCATATTTGTGTTTCTGCAAGACCCTCAGAGCTAACCACAGGTTCATACTGTAACTGTGTTGGGTGGACCTTAGTTACAGTTTCTAGGAAAAAGCACATAATCTAGCATGATTAATAGTTTGAACAAAGCTTATACACTCAAACCCTCGGTCACAATGACTTATAAATTTGTACTAAAAACGATCGTTGGTTGTGCTAACCATCAATGGCTTCCAAACAGTTTTGTCTGTCCAATTTCAATCACAAAGCTTGGGTCAACTTGTAGTAGTTTGTTTTTTTGTTTTTTTTGACCCTTCTCAACAGTTTTGTATGCTGGAATCATCCCCTCCCCAGGCCGATATTACCAAAAAGTCACCTCTTTGACTAAGCAGGTATGGGAAGATTTGAACACAGATCTCATTGTTAGAACATCAACATTTTAACCACTTGGCTGTTAGAACATCAACATTTTAACCACCAGTGCAGATAATTTATACACAAATAAAATATATTCATGTTTCATACATATATTAGGGTATTCAGAAAGTAATTTTATTAGAAAGGATGTAAAACAAATGGAAGTTAAATTTATTTACATATTATTTATCAAAAATGTAATCACTTTCAACAACAGCAGCCCAGTTGGCAGGAAAAAGTTTTCAACTCCATGTTTAACTCAATGTTAGTCTCCTCGGATTTCCAAAAATGGATAATCCCCTGGCATTTGCCTCCCCCAACAAATGAGCTACAACTGTACACTACATCCCCTCACTGAGTCAGGAGAGTAGTGAGAGGGTGCAAAAGAAATAATTTGCCAAGTAGGAATTTAGCGTTCTTTAAACATTTTGGGATAGCAAAACACCATATGTGACTAAGGCAAGGTTAAAGAAATCTTTTTTTTTTTCCTCCTCCTTGAAATAATGCTTGAAAGACTGTTTTCAGTTTCTTTGTTTCCGAATATTTTGCCATTAATGAAATGTTTTTCATGATTGAAATAAATGAAAATCTGCAGGTGAGTATGGAAAATGTGGAAGAAACTTCTCTCTTAATGATCTTATTTTTTCTTGGGTTTGTTTCAGAGAGTGTGTCCTTACATTGTCATACTGGAGTTTGATTTAAGTCATTGTTCACCTGATCAAATTAAGCTTATGGAAATATCATCACATTGAAACAATGGTAAGCCTGGTAGATAGGTGACTGGCTGGGAATACCAGGTAAGTGTAATAGAGTGGTAAGTGTTCAGAATTGGTAATTGGAGAGCTGAGTTCTATTTTCAGTGGGGGTTTGTTATATTCACTTACATGCAACTACTCTTGGGAAAGTTATGAATTCACCACTTCACCCCTCAGCTATGGATTAATTAGTAAAACTTTTATTACTAAATCATTATTATCTACAAATAAATTCTTACCATCTAAAAATATTTTCTGGCTTTAACCTGCAAAGGGTTGATAAGTCTAAATCAAATCAATCTGATCAAATTGATGGCAATAAATGTTTGCAGTGAGGGTCCTTCCATGTCCCAGTAGGTCATAATGGATGACATCTTTATTTAAGGAATTCTGTGGATGGAGTTCTTTTTTTGGTGTTGGCATTTGTTCCTCATTTTGCAATAACCAGTCTTTTTGTTTTCTGTTGACATGCAAAACCCATTTTTCATCAGCTGCAACAATGCAATGCAAAAATGAAAAGTTGACAATCTGGTTGAAAAGCTGCTTCAGGTGGTGGGACATTGTGTTTGGTTTTCAAGTGACAGATCATGAGGGACTCTGTGTCCTTTATAGTGGATTTCAGTGTTGGACAAAAGAGATGATAAAGTAATTCTAGATGCATTTTCCTACCCAAGTTCTGCTCTGGTTGGTTTATTTATAATTTCTAGCTGTGAAATATGCAATTACTTCCTGAACTCTTTATTTTTATAGCTAAAAAAAGAAAGTTATGCTAATACCCTTGGAAAAGGTATGAATCCTCTTCCTCTCCCCCCAGCTATGGGTAAATAGCAGGACAGGCCAGGTTCTATAGCCTTGGATGGCAACTGGTCTACTGCAGAATGAAATGGCAACCTACTGCGGGGGTAAAAAACTGCCTTGTCAGTCATATATCAAAAGATACATGATTGCCTAAGTGTGTATAACGCATGGCACATAACTGAACTACAACTTTGGAATATTTCTAGCTTTCTCTTTTTATAATTACTGAGTTTTAAAAACAATTCAGTAACAATCAACTTGGCATTTTGATTTAATTTGCTGGAATTTAACTGTGATAAATAGTTATCAACTTAATCATTAAAATTCAGTGGTTCCCTTTTTCCAAAATGTGCCATATTTGAAAACTTTGGTCAGTCTCCTGTGAAAAATCCTCAAAGATAGCAAACTGTTTCATAAAAACCAGACTTACAGAATTGTCCACCATGTTTTGATCAGCAGGCAGAATGGTAAACCTGTTTTCTTCCTGTGGGGAATTTAATAAAGTTACGTGGGAATGATGCCAATGACAAGAGAATTGCGATTCTAACAAATTATAAAATGGAATCTTTTATTGAATCAGACACTTGTTGATTCAGACTCGTGTAATAATGAGACAACAACAGTCTGTACATAAAACAATTTCCTGTTTGTTCATGTTGTCCCAAAATAGTCAAGATTAAATACAGACGGGTGAAGAATTTCAAAAAGTCAGCTTATCCTGAAAGAGAAATAATGAATCATCTTACTTTGGTATGTCTGGTACCTTATAATAATGACTTGCCACAGAACATGTCTTGTAGACTATTATTCCTATGTTGTGAGATCAATTCTGACTTGGTGCTTCAAGTTTGTCTCAAACTAAGTTAAACTTAACAAATATCTGTCTAGAAAAGTCACTACTGTAAACATATTTAGTTTGAATTCCAATCTGATTTGAGATTTTACAAGCAAACAACTGCACTTTACTACATGGATAGAAAGGGGTGTAAGACAAGGATGTATCTTCTTACCAAACTTATTTAATCTATAAAGTCAGGTAATTCTGATAGAATTAGAAGTCCTACCCGGATTCAGTATTGGTGGCTACAAACTTAACAACATAATATATCCCGATGACACAGTGTTAATAGCAGACATGGAAAGAAAACTACAAAAGTTCTTACAGAAGGTGGTGAAGGAAAGCGAGAAAAAAGGATTAGACATAAACTGCAAGAAGACAGAATGCATGATTATCAGCAAAAGGATGAGCTCAAAATGCAAATTACAAATCGGAGGTATCAAAAGCAACCAAACACAAAGATTTAAATATCTGGGAAGTGTTCTAACAAAAAGATGCTGAGGATACCGTGGACTGAACATGAGAGCAATGACAAGCTTTCAGAGAAAATGAAAACTTATATTTAAGCTCAGGAAGAGAGAGTTGAAATTTCTGAGGAAGGCAGGCTTGGAAAATCTGTTACTCACAGGACAGATTCAGGGCAAGAGGAAAACCATGTATAACATAATAGCTTGAGAAAATGGATGGCGGAACAGGAAATTGTGAAGAGCCATGATTGCTTAAATTCATAGGTGACATGACACAAAAAATATTGGTTGCATTATAGAAAGTAATAACGTAATATGATAGACAATTTTGACACAGGAGATCCCAAAAGTTCAGTTTTGAGCTATACTGCTTGACCAATCACACAGCAGAGGGATTTGATTATAATGGTGAAGACTTGTATAAAGAACTAATAACAGTAAAATGGTACAAAATCCTTGGACAGCCATTTTCCTATTGGAGTTGTTATGAGTTTAACTTCTCTCAAACAATACATCAAAGCCTAAGGACACTATATGTACTTAAACATGACTTTCTGTAGAAAGAGAGGATTTGAATTTAGGGGTTTTTCTTCTAGACTGGCTGACAGCCGAGTCTGTCCTATTTAATATATTTTCTGTTTTTACGTTATTTTTATAGATACAATTTAAATAAATGCTCCATGTTTAATTAAACAATATTAATTACATTTACCAGTCTGAATATTTGAGAAATTTTGTAGAAAATATGCGTTTTTCTTATAGGAATTGAACTTGTATTCCTAATCAGATGCTTCTCTGTAGCTAAATGGGACAGCACATGAAGTCAAATGATTGTTTTCGTATAGGAATACAGGTTCGATTCTTGTAATCGATACTGTTTAATTAAAAATGGAGCATTTGCTTAAATAAATTGTACAACGTATAAACAGAAAATATATTAAATAATTGAGATTTATTATTGAAGTATGTCCTCTCAGAATGGTTTCATGATTACAAACTTTCAATTTATTCTTGAGTCGTGAGCCATTTACAATGTTCAAACCACACAGTCCAGAGTTCGTAGTAAGGCTTCAACCAAAGAGTTAATGTTTAAAAAAGAAAATAATAAGGATAACAACTTTCTTGAGTCATTTTGTCAAATGTGCCTTTCCTTAAGGTATATGAACATAACTTCTGTTAAATGGGACAAAATAATTAGAAAAGTTTTTTTTTTTTTTTTTAACAAATAAAAAGAAAAATTGAGTTCCATTGCTTTAAAATAGACTTTATTTGTTGATATAACAATTTTGTTCTTAATTTTGTTCTTAAAGAAGGCTGATAACTGAGGCTTACGTCAAATGGAAACTTACAAGATCTGGTGTGAAATTCCTAGTGACAGTAAGTGAGATTCATGGCAAAAGCAAGAAATCCAGCAAAAAGGTATTTACAAACCACTGCTGATATGAGGAAATTTTCTACCATTATTATCCAGGCATTTACAGAATTTAAGATTTGTTGGAATAATGTGGAAATAGTAAGGAAGACCCATGGTTTTAGGTGTACATTACTCTTACTTGTGAACACAGCGCTTTGTTCAATATAAGAGAATCTTTTAATTAACAAGGAGATGTGGGGTGAAACTGATATATATTATATAATCTTTTTCTGAGATCAGAGAAAGGATATTTCTCAAGAGTTCATCATGTTTTATGTATAGGAGAATTCCTTCTCTCTGCCAAGAAGTAGGCAATTTGGTAAGAGAGGGTATGGCAAAATGTCTTCTGAGATTTAAAAACAGAAGAAAGTAAATTATCCAACAGGGTTTGTCCATCATGATCATTCCAATTCTCTCAGCTGTCTAGTACACTGTCCAACCAATCTTCAAGAGATGCTGTTGCAGAACTCACATATTCTGGAAAAAAGAGAAAAAATAAATTTTTAATTTTCAATGTCTCTTTTGTTTGCATGCATGTGTAGTTACAGCAATAAAAAAACCAAACTTATTAGTAAAATTATCAATAGCACATAAGTATATATTTCCAGGTAAAATGAGAACAAATAAAGTATAAATTTCATTGTATGTAACATTTAATTTAAAAGCAGAGTAAAAGCAGAGTAGAACTAAATTTTATTTTAGGATATTAAAATGTTAAAAATCACTACATAATGGTAATTATGTTTCAATACCATAAATGCGTCTCCTCATGTGTTGTTAAAGTACTGGAAAATGAAAGATTAATTTTAAAAGCAAAATAATTTAAAAAAAAAAAAAAAAAAAAAAAAAATAGGCTTTGACATGATTAACTAATTGAATGTGACCTACACTAAATTCAAATGCACCAGAATATTTTTTTTTAATTTAGGCCATGACACAAGGTTGTCTGCATGTAAAACCTAGACAAGTAAAAACGAAAGAGGTGGGGAGGTAATTTAACATAACTAGTTAAATGCTAGTTCAGCTTCTTGCATAAAATTTTGTAGTTGAAAAATAAAAGCCCCTTTAAGAAACTGGTAAGCAACTTAACAGTTTGAAAAAGAAAAAATACAGGACTGGCAAATTAATATGCATCTATTAAATAAAGAGCATCCATATAAGATGTTAAATATACTAACCAAACATCAATACGAAGCAATATTAAATCAAAATGAACCTTGAACCTTACAAATAAAATAGCAAGCCATATAAGGTGCACAACAGTTCATCTACTGATTATTACTATAAGACAAAGTTTAAACACATTGCAAGGTAAAAGGCCAGTTATGTCTACAATTTACAGTTAATTCACTTGTCACTTAATAAGGAGTTTTTATCAGAAAATATAATTTTTCATGTAAGCATAGAAAACAGGGTTCATTTAAATACCTACATAGGAGTTTTAATTGCTTCTTTTAAATTCCAAAAAATATTCAGAAAGAGATGTACTATTGGTTCACAAATATAAATATTTTTTAATTTTTTTTTAAGCATTTCACCCCAAGCAGGGTGTGAGTGCCACTAGTACACAAAGGGTTAAAGAGAGTGAGAGCAAGAGTAAAGACGGGTGTTTGAAGAAAGGATATAGAGAAGGACGGGGGATCAGGATCAAGGCATCAGAAGATGTCAATTGACATTACATTTGAATATTATACTTATTTTTAAAAGGTAGATCTCCTCGATGTAACCCTAGACTTAGTCGATAATACATACAAACCCTACCTGAAAACTAATGCAAATCCATTATATATCCACCCAAATTCAAATCACCTTCCTCCATAGAATATAGAATCAGTGATAACTCTTCTAGTGAAGATGTATCTTATAAACATAGCAAATTTTATAACACTGCCTTAAGAAATAGTGCCTATAAGTGTCCTGACATTAAATATAGGATATATAACAGTGTTAGTGCGGAAAAAAATAGAAACAGAAAAATCATTTAGTACACACTCCCATTTAACCAAATGGTTAATACTAAGTTAGGACAGAAGTTTCTCAATTTAATTGATAAACACTTAATCTACATACTAAAATCTTAACTCAGCTATAGCTGCACACATAACCTTGAAAAAAAATTATTAAAAAACATAAAATTTCAACACTTAACCCTAAGTAGCACTAGCCATCCCAAAACAACAAACAATAATGATATCAACTTCCGTAATTGTAGAAATCCTAATGACCATCCACTACAAAATAGATGATGTCTAACCGATTCAGTTTGTTTTACATCTAGAGAAAATCCAACAGCTAAAAAATTTTATATAGGTAGTACAAAAAATTTGTTCAAAACTTGGTGGTATCAACACATCATCTTTCAAAAACAGTGTATACCGTAACAGAACGTCTCCTACTAAATCTTAAGTTAACAAAACTTCTATGGTAAAATAGAAAATATTAAAAATAACTAGAACCAGTAAATCCTTATATGATCCATGTCACTTATGTTTACAAGAAAAATTGCATATTAAATTTCCTAAAAATAAAAAACTGTTAAACCAAAGAAATGAATTGTGCTATGCTGCCATTGTCTGCTTTTCACCTTTAAAATATAATTAAAAAATTTTTTACATAATTATAATTGTATTGTCATTATTTTATTAGTATATAATGACCCAACATTTATTTAATTTATTCAACTATAATATTGCTATGTTTTACTGTCTATTCAGTATAATTAACAACTTATATAGTCGTTTCCACATTTTAGACCCCTTTAAGAAGCTTCCTGAGTATATTAAAAAGATTTTTTTTTTTAAATCCATTTCTAATAAATTTATGTCTACTTCAACAAATTGCCAAATTATATTTGGATACACCAATAATACATATATTTGCTGAAACTGTTCCCTAGTATCATTAAGCATCAGTCTTCTTGACATGTAATAATAACCCACCCACCTCCACCCTGACATTATTTCTATGTTACCGTAGATGTGACATTCATTGGTTAATCTAGACATAACCATAAGTATGTTTTTAATTCCAACCATATACCCGCCTTTAAAAGTAAAGATTTATTTTTTTAAATTTCCCTAACAAATCATTTTTATCACAAGTTATTTGCCATCGCCTGAAGAGGTACCATCTTAGTACTGAAACATGAAAGTTTTTGTGTAGCAATGTAAAATGGTTTTATTGTAATTTATTATAATAAAAATATTATTTTATATATATGTATGACGATAACAGTCTAATAATAAAGCCACTACATATATATTGGTTTTACTACAACCACGCTCTCCCATAGGCTTACCTGTCACCTTTCTGATCTTAGTTCTATTATACAACATTTCTTAGAAAAACATAGTCATGTACATAATATTAGACAGATATTAGTTGATAAGCACAATAATACTCACACATACACACAGTAAAAAGGACCTTCAGGTATTGGACACCATCTACTTTAGAACAAAGCAACCCACACTCAACAAGATTACATTTCAGACTAGTCACAACACATTACATTGCATCTAGACATGTGGTACGACGTCATAGAACCGCATAATGAATTTACGACCTATGTCTGCTATTCCGCAACCATTATCGTCGCATAGCAATCTTCTATGTCAACAAGACAGAATATCATCTTTGATGAATATCTTTGTTAAAATTTCTGCATAGCCACTCTGAAAATGGCTCATGTGAGCTGAAAGCTTAAATCAAGGAACAACATAATAAAAAAAATATCCAAATGTTGGACGGTTTTTGTCTTTATTTTCTTCCAAAACTAAAGCCACTATATGAAGCTTAGAACGGCTCATAATCTAACATAATAGACATTTGTTGTCTGTTATATTTAACGATATATGTTTGAATAATGAACTGCTGCCCCCCATATATATATATATATTATAAATTAATTGATTTAAAATATGGTTTTTCTGCTACACAGTTCTAACCATTTTTCAAAAATGGAAGGTCCAAATTTAATTTTGTAATTAAATTAAAGATATTAGTTCCATTTCATCCTCAAGCGAATTTTGGAGTAACCCAGTAATTTTAAAAGTTACTCCAAAATTCGCTTGAGGATGAAATGGAACTAATGTCTGTTATTTAATTACAAAATTACATGGTTAGAACTGTGTAGCAGAAAAACCATATTTTAAATCAATTAATTTATAATATTAATGCTCTGTAAATTTACATTGAGCACTATTTTGTAAAAATAAAAATATCTATAAGAACACCGGATTATATATCTTACTGTTCTTTCTTTTTATATATATATATATATATATAATACCTTACATTAATTGTAGTTATGAGTTTCATGCCAAAGTAATTCACAAAAAACCAGTGTCACCAAAAATAAAAATAATAAATTACAGCACTTGAAAATTGCTTCAGCATGAAATTTGGAGTTGTGAAACTAATGCAAGGTATTGTGTGTATTTTTTAATATATATAAAGAACAAGTACAGCATACCTTTCTGAAAGATATGAATAATTTTATCAAAATACGTATATATTTTCTATTTCAATTCATTTAGTTTGTATCAACAGAGGTTGAAATTAAGTTAAAAATGTCTGAATGTTATTTGAAGATTAAAGTTGAATAAAATCAAGTACTCAGTTTGAATTCCAGTCAAGTTTGTTATAGTCATTTTTGTACATATACTGTTGTGAAAAGTATAAATCCAGCTTTCTGTAGAATAGCAGGACAGACTGGAAACCAGTCTTTCACAGAAAGAAACTGTAGGAAATGTTTTACCTAGTCAGTCATGAAACAAAAAATAAATGATTGCCCAAGTGTATATCTGACTCATTCCTATATGTCATGTTTATGAAGAGCCAGGAGAAAGAAAATATGAACAAATTTATCATCCCTTCTTCCCTAAATGACACAGATTGTTTCCCCGTCTACACTCCTGTCATGCCTTTTCTATGGTGAAATCATGGCAAGAATCAAAGCCAATTTAAAGTCTAAATAAAACGAGTCATTTTTTTTTATTGCAGCTCTTATTCTTGTCTGTATTTTTGTTTTCTTTAATAGATTTACGAAGAGCACAGAGAGAGAGAATGACCTGACCAACTTGTTTAAAAATGTTGCTTTCTCAAGTGAAGTGTGGCTGACACTGTTTAACATACAAGCCTGACCTTTTGTTACTTCTCGTAGAAGGAACCAGAAAATAAAATCTCTCAAACTTACTTTTCTCTCCAGAGGATGAAGTCTCAGCTGGCCGATCAATGTTACCAGACCCACCAACATCTGGAATAAAAAAAAAAAAAAAATTTAGAAATTTAATTTTACTTTTTATTTTACATCAACATAAGCAAGGATTTCCCTTTTCTTCTGTAAAGCAACTTTTCAAGTAGCTTTCATTGGAAACTGGGAAAAATAATTTTTCCAATAAACTTTTCCAAACAAAACTGAATAAGAACTTCAATCTGGTGCCACATTTTAACCAATACCAGTGTTATATATTATCCTTTTTTAGGTAAATGGAGGGACAGGATCAAGGCAATATTCGGTATTCATTGGCTAAACAACCAATATTGTTTTCAGATCATTATCTTCTTAAAACAATTTTTTTTGTTTTTTAATCATTTCACCCCCAAGCAAGACAGGAATGCCACCAGTATGCTTTCTCAAGTCCAGTAGCTGTTATAGATCTTTCCAGCATTGATAAGAGTTTCCTTTCTAACCTTTTTATTTGAAGTAGTGCAACATCTTGATTATATTATTATCTTCTCTTTGAGTTGATATGTTATCAGTTTTAGTGTGATACTATTTGTCGTTGCCGCAGTAAAACGGAAGAAAGTCTTGTTAAAACATGAGAAAGTGTTATGTTCTGAGAGACATTGAAATGAGAAGAGTTAATACCAAAAACCTATGGGAAGAAATGAGGATTTTAATTCACACATTAACAACTTGAATTGAATGTCGAGCAATTTGAACAATGGAAAAGTGACCCAGTGAACAATGGAAAAGTGACCCAGACTTAGGGTGCAATGTTGATTGACACACAGCTGCAA
This sequence comes from Acanthosepion lycidas, assembly GCA_963932145.1. Lineage (NCBI taxonomy): Eukaryota > Metazoa > Mollusca > Cephalopoda > Sepiida > Sepiidae > Acanthosepion > Acanthosepion lycidas. The sequence goes on along the minus strand of OZ010602.1, from coordinate 6,981,221 downwards.
ATGCAAACTGTAAAGCAAAAATTTCATTTTTCATAAACAACGGATTTTGAGTTGATTCTTCTGGTTGAAAGTTGAGTTGAAATACCAGGAGGGGGTGGATAAGCCACCAATGCTCACTGAGGATATTTAGTGAGATAATAAAAGACAGAGAATTCTCCAAAGTTATGACATAAGCCAGAGGGGAATTCACAGAAATGCTCCTACCTCGCCATACCCCCACCCATGCCAGTTTGGGCAAATGTTCTTAAATATGAATGCGCAAGATGAGTTACAGAAGAGAGGCTCACGTGATTATCTGCCAACGAAAGCCACCAACTTCAGCCTTGTGCCAAACTTTACCAACAACAGCAAACCAGATTTTGCCAGGACAGTCATATCACTTTTGATTTAGATGCGGTTTGGGCTGATAATTAATTGCATGCAAACTCTGATATAAGCAATTATTGTATAAAGGACCGATATAAAAAAAAAAACTAATTACTTTTTGTTCAATTTATTAATGTGTTTTTTTGGGGTTTTTTTTTGTCCATCTTCACCTTGCTCGGACTCACCCACCACAGAGATACTTGTAACAATTCGGTCTTGGCCTCCTTATGATCAATCTTAAATCACAAACTGGGATAGGACAGGTCTGAGATCGAAGCGATCTTCAATCAGACGCTGTGTTGGAAGTCTTCGACAACAAGGGTGGGGGAGGATGTACGTTTACATTAGTTGTTGCTGCTCAAGTAATGTTGTTTCTTTTATTTGATATACTGTATTTGGCGGCACATAAGGCACCCTTTTTTTTTTCTTTTACTAAAAATATCTTTTAAAATTCCATTGTGTCTTATATGCCATATGTAGGTTTACTAATTATATGTCCGTTATATATATATGTCTGGGTAGAGAGTGAAATTAATTAAAAAATCTTTTCCCTTATGGAAATCACGTATCAGGTTGAAATAAAACCCAAGAACAGTGTTCATTTGCACAAATGCACCTCTAGCTATACGACTGCAGTTGGTACCTTAAACACTAGCAAAAAAAAAAAAAAAAAAAGGTATCTAAAGTGCCTGGAGGAACAATTCCAACATGACCCTGAAGAAATCTTCAAGTTCTGGAATGAACTAATATTTTAAAAGATCTCCATACTAAGATATCTTTTTTTTTTCTATTTTTTTTATTGTTTGTTTAGTAGCATATCAATTCCTTATGGGTCATTTAATGCTGAAATTTAATTTAATTTCTGTGGAGAATTACGAACTTCTTTTACAAAAATGTATTGCTGGTTGGTAATTTTTTTTTTTTTTTTACTATGAAAATTTATTTTATACTTCCATAGTATTTTGAGGGTTAACTATTTTTCGATAGCTGGGACCCTAACAGGTGCTACCACCTTAGGTCAGAGTGAACCTGGGAACAACAGCAAAAGAGGTGGTTCCATGCTCCTCAAAACCTTCTGATCAAAGTCCTTGCTGCCAGATTTATTTTATTGTAATAGTCAGGATAACTTTTTTTTTAACAAAATTACCAAATCCAATGAGTAAGATTTCTTTAAATTCCAGTCAAAATCTTACAACTAAAGTAATTCGAGGTGTCAAGTTAAGACATATAAAGAAGCCATAGTTCTACATGAATAGGTGCAGATCTACATCCAGATGGTTGAGACTTGAAGAAACTTTATAATTGTTTGTTTTTTTTTACAAAAGGTAGTTACAGTCACAAGGGAGGAAACTCTGTCAAAACAAAATGGCTAATTCTTCTCTCACCAAGTGAGTGTTTTACAAATATACCATCAAAAAAATGATGGAGATCCAAGTTCAATTTTGGCAATCATATTTAAAGAAAATCTTAAAATATCAATTGTAAATATTGTGTTATTTGGTTCTTCATGGTATGTCAGAGGGCAAATCAAAGTTACAAGGCAATACTCATTATCTCTCCAATTGCTAATGAAAAATCTCTAATTTATCAAGTATTGTGACATGCAAGTATCAAGACCCTTAACCAGAACACAAGGGAGGGATAGATTTATATTTTCCTCAAAAGGCAAAGATGAAGTAAAGTGAACACTTGAAAATGCTAAACAAGATAAAAAATCTTTCCCCATATTTTTCATAATATTGAAAATCAAGACTGTACAATACATGTTACATACCTGATTGAGGTTTCGTCTTCCCTAATGATAACAATGTATGAAGTTCATCTTCCTCTGAGATGGGATCAGATTTGACCTGTGGTGTAACACAAGGGGACTTTTTCATGTTGACCGATTTACTCCCCGGTTCTTGTACAACATCGGTCAGCTTAGAGTCTTCTTTGTCAGGAACCACAGTTTTTTCTTTTCCTTCTTCCACTGGCACTATTTCAGTACCATTTTCTACATGCGTTGGCTCAGCTTTGACCGTCTTCAGAAGAACCGGTGCCAAGTGCATGGCAGCAGAAAGTACAGAATGTATGGCTTTCACATCTAATGCTGTTTGTTGTTCTTGAACAATGGCACTGCAACTGTCAGGATTGTATAACATCCTGCTTTTCTCGGCTTCAGCATCAAAATCTTCTAACTGTTCATCCTGAAAGAATATATAGTTATTAATTTCACATCAACATCTATGTAAGACATTTGGTACCGAGAACATTTCTTTTTGAAATGATAGAGTTTCTTTTGCGTGATTGGTTGGGTCACTGAAATATAAGAATCTTAAGTTGCAAGAACTGATGCTCCATGTCTCATTTGTCAAAGTTTGTTAACATTAACTAAACATAAAATTCTTCAAATGGAAGCAAAATAAAGAACATTTGTAAATATTTGTAGCACTCAGCTAAAACTGACACAAGGCAGTGTGATATGAAGCACCCAATATGAAATTAATTTACTTGTAATGGCCTGAGACAAGCACCACCCGACAGAAGATGATACTCCAGTTGATCTAATTATAAGAAATCTGACAACTTGATCTATTATAAGTTGAAACTTATATTCAATTTAAAAAAAATTTTCAAAGTTTTTAAGTGCCAGATTTCTATTAAGAAACAAGTTTTTCATTCTTACTAAAAAATATTTCTTTCTGGAATTAAAAAAAAAAAAACTCTCCAGTGGCATACCCATAATAGTCTGACTTAAGAGAGAGAAAAAAATTGGTAAAATGCAGTAATAAAACAAAAGGCCTTTTTCTTTTTTTTTTTTTTTTTGAAACAACAATGAAATATTCCCACAATAGCATAGACATTTTTATTTTGTGCCATTATTAAGAGTAACAGACATTCAGAAAAAGACCTAATGGTAAAATTTTGGTAATACTTTATAAATCAGTTCCTTTTTGTTATTTTAGACAATTTTCTTAAAATTAAAAATCCATTAAGCATATTTCTATAATGACAGCTTCTTTTGGTTATTTGTATTTTCAAAACTATAACTGTAATTCTAGAAATCAATTCCTGGCCAAAATGAAGGTATTTCTAATTTGTCATCTGAAGCACCCACTTTTCTTTTCTTTTTTTTAAAGAGAGAAAAAAAGAAGAGATCTGAGGATAACCAGCTATTGTTCTAAAACTGAAAGTTAGTACAACTTTGTGATATCCATGGTGAAGGATTTTTATAACCTTATTATATTGGCCAGAGATTTCCAGAGACAGCATTTGAAAGTGGCAATAACCCACCATGAGGCATATGGATTGATGGTATTGAAAGTGACTCCACACAACATTGTGGAGAGGTTGATTTTTGTTTAGTGACATATCAACTTCTCTGTGATATTTAATGCCAAAATCTAAATATTTTGAACACAATTTTATGGTTTCCACCTATATATTTTGAATGCAATTGTATTCCTTCAACAACAGTTAAATGTATTTTTGGTAATTTTGCTATAAATATGTACTGCTAGTAATTTTTTTTACTATTTAAATTCATTTTTATATTTTCATTTTCATAGTGTTTTCTTTTTGTTTGGTGAGGGTTCCCTATTTGCTCATAGCTGGGACCTTAACAGTTGCTAATATGCCAGATCAGAGTGGACTTGGATAGAACAGCAATTAAGTTCCACGCTCCTCAAAACCACCGATCAGAGGTCATGCTGCCAGATACCCAGGATTCCACCCACCATTGTTCAAATGTTTGATGTGAAACTAATCATACTTTTCATGGGCATCTTCATTTTACACACACAGTTGCTTTCAACTATAAAATATATTTGCCCAGATTTGTTAGATATTTACAATCTTGACCCAATAATCAAATATTTTTTGTCAGTTGCTCATGATCATTTCTAATAGGCAGGAGATTTCAAATTAAAGCCTGAATTTCTATTTTAAAGTAACAATGATTTTTTTTCAGACGTCCAGTCATGTTATTCTCTTTTTATGCCTGTCACCCAATCAAAATATCATCAACTCTATTCAACCAGAATCTAACCATTTTTCAGTGGAATCTGTTGCCTCTAACCTGTCAACTACTTTACAAACAACTTGCTGTACATTAGTTAACTGTAAAATTATTTAGCTAGAGGACCAAAAAAGAATGATCCTGACAAACAAGTCAGACCTTTGATTACTAATAACAGGATTAATAAAAATGCATTTCATTTATGTTAAACAAATAGATTTCTGTTGGTCCCAAGTAGTGGTCAGTACTTACACTGAAGAGAGTAGCGTCCAATCCAAGCCTTTCATTTAAGGGCAGGCACTGAAGGCTGTTGGCTAGAGCCTCACAGTCAAGAGCCACAAAACTGGAAGAAAGTAAAGTTTTGTCTTCTTCCCATTCTTTTTCATCTTTGAAACGAAACTGAGACAAGGCATCAGCTGAAAATAAAAAGTTAAAAACAAAAATAAACAATTGCTTTCAAGTGGGGAACGGTTTGTTTGGTTTGGTTTGTTTTATGGAATATCAACCTCAATGGGTCATTTAATGCCAACAACTTTTTTTTTTTTCCTGGTAATATTTTTGTTTTGTCAAAAATCTATATCTGTTAATATTTTTTTGCTCACAAATTTATAGCTGGTAATAGTTTTTCATCAGAAACATATTGCTGGTAATTTCCACCCCCCACCAAAAAAAAAAACATATTGCTGGTAATAGTTTTTTTTTTCTTCAAAAAAGTATTTCTGGTATTAAAACCTATTTTTACACTTTTACAATGCTTTTTACCTCAGTTTCGGGGTTAACTATTTGCCCTTAGCTGGGACCCTAACAGGTGCTATCACCCCCAGGTCAGGGTGGATTTGGGAACACCAGCAATTAAGAGGTGATTCTACACTCCTCAAACCTCCTGATCAGAGATCTTGCTGTTGGACGTAGTTTATTGTCTTACCCTGGACGCGGTTGCAGTTTATCATCATGCCCAGGACAAAAGTGGGGAAGGGGTGGTGGTGAAAAAAAAGAAGCTCTTTGTGAATAATATATCCCCATATTAAACCTAAGGGGGGTTGTGAAAAGTTCTCAACCCAATCCACTTCTCAAAAATCAATTTTCTCATGTTTAGTCATTGAAATACTGATTCTGGTAAGTGAATCTTGCTGTCAAGACCAATGAAACAGGCTTTTCCAGAAGCAAATGATGAGTAATTCCAAAGTGCATCAACCAGGATTTAAGGCTTGGAAGGATTGTTTTAATCTGGTGCTTCATAGCAATATGGCAGGTCATAGGATCAAGTCAGATTTAATGTACAGAGTCAACCCTCTCTCTGTCCTTAAGAAAAATAGCAGAAATATACTGCTAGAGATTCTGGCAACAAAACAAGGCGGCTTGATGAGGGCAGTCGTGGCATTTTTGTTAATCAATAGGTTCGACCACTCTTTTATACCTGAAGTGAAGAAATACTTCAAGAAGAAGGTGGCTTCTTATCGACAACATTCCAGGCCTGATGTATGAGGATGAAAATACCTTAATGTGTTGTCCCTACCTCTAAACCTGTTATTGCTGCAACCACTCAAACTCAATATCTTGAAGTACAGATGGTTTACTTCTGCCAGAATTTATGCAGCACTTGATGCAAAACCCAAATTACAGCATCATGCAGTTATGAAACAGTTTCACACTACCTGAAGATGCAATTGAACTTATATCTGCATCTGTTGATGCCCAAAACCCAAGGCAGTCAACGAATTCAATGCTTTTCTTTTTCCTTTTTTTTTTTTCAAAAAAACCAAAACATGTGCAAATGTGAAACCTCATTTTACTCATGAAACTCCAAAACATCAACTTTTATGCAATGGTCTTGAACATATGTGGTTTGTAAACAACACGTGGAATTCATGAACCAATTGACTGCATAAAATGTGAACACACTGTATACACATATAAAAATAATTGCTGAAAAGTTCTCAGTCAAAATCTCTTTCCAAAATTTGAACAAACATTAGAATTTTTTTTTCTGGGAGGGCTTTTCAGCACTCATACATATATATATATATATATATATATATATATATATATATATATATTATACACACACGCTGTGTCAAAAATACTTATACAAACTTTAGGGGTGGGTTTCTCACACCAAAACAAGGGCAAAAATCCATATAATCATATGTCTGCAAATCTTTTGTTTGTGTGTATATATTTCATTTTACAAGATTTACTTGTAAAGATTTTCAAACCAATCAAGGTAATAAGATAATCTAAACCTAGGGCTAAAGCAAATTTTAAAACAAGGCAGAGGAAAAGATGGGAAGAAAAAAAGGAAAAAGTAAAAGAAATAGTGAAAAGACAAATGGGGGAGAAAGAATAGTAAGGTCTAGACATGGGGATAGTGGCAGGAGACAGATACATATAGACGTGACCTCAAGTTAGAATATTCACCTCAGTTTCTATCAGAAAAATAGACATAGGAAATTAGGGAAGATTTTTTTATCTTATATTAACAATTCTCTTATTTCAATATTAAGAAATATAATTATATATTTATAAAGAAAATATATAAAATTATTTCAAAATTATTTATATATTAAAAAACATTGTTGTAATTGTTTACTTTTTAGGAAATGTATTAATATTCTTCATTTTATATTAAAAAGAACATATATTAATAAAACTTACCATCTGTAAGGAAATAAAAATAAAAAAATCAGAGAAGGTTCATTAGAATTCTTGCATTTATATTGGTTAGTATTATTAATAGTATTTATCTTAGAATGTGTATTACTATCCAAATTTTTAAATTGGTTTAAAATTTTATTATGTTTCTTTATAATCGTCTCAAGATTATCAGTGCAACTATAACTTAGTTTTAGTGTGTTTCTGTTAAATATTTTACTCAGAGGGATACTTTTAGGGAAATGTTTATCAATTCTAACTTTGTACTAATTAGTGAAATGAAGCTGTGTACCAAATGATTTCTTATTTCTTTTACTTAGATCAATATTATCATATTTTCTATATTTGATTTCAGCGTACTTGTAACCATTATTTTTTAAAGAAGTATTATAAACACCACTGTATTTATCAAACACAAAATTGTCAGATGATCCTACATTAGGAGGTATATGAGGGTATATGTTTGATATTTAACAGTTGCATATTAATTTATCAAAGTAGCTATGTATTTTTGATCTGGTATTTTATTTTATTTTATTTTTTTCAATTGGTTAAATTATTTCCCAATTTCTTAAGGAGTCTTTTACTTATCAACTACAAAATTTTATATAAGCTGAACAAGCATATAACTGGTTAGCATTATGTTAAATTACTTCCCTATCATTTTCATTTTTACTCCTTAGGAAAGTTGAACATCAGACTTCTACACATGGAATAATGTAACCACTTGTGTCTGTCCATAAGGAAATTGTCTAGATTTATATATGGACAACTTTGTGTCATGACCTACATTAACAAATTTGGTGGGTGAGTTTGAATTTAGCAATAACCACATTCGATTGGTTAATCATGGTAAAGCCCACAAGCCTATTTTTATTGGTCTTTTTCTTTTTTTAAAAAAAAAAAAAAAAAAGAAAGAAAGAAAAAAAAAGAGGAAGTATTCTGCTTTTGAAATTAAATTAATCATTCACTCACCAGTAGTTTAACATCTGAGGAGATACATTTGTAATGTTGAAGCATAATTGTAATTGTGTAGCGATTTTTAACAGTTTGGTTTTAATATCCTAAAATAAATAATTTTATATATATATATATATATATATATATATATATATATATATATATATATATATATACATGCATGTATTTCTTGGGAAATGTATAAGTCCATCTCTTCTCTCCCCAACTATGGGTAAATAGCAGGACAGACTGGTTTCATAGCTTTGGGTGATGAACAGTCTTAGAGATGGACAACTCTAAATTCAAAATATGTAAGGTCATTTGGGGACCTTGTGACATACTGTGCACCAGTTCTTTGTATTCATGTGGTTGGTTCTGTACAAGACTTCACCACTACAATCAAATGATATGTGCACTTAGTCTGGCTGTTGGTTCTAAGAATAGAATTACTTGACTCATATGTCAAAAACAGTGGGAGAGTACAGTATGTAAGTGTGTGTGTGTATATATATATATATATATATATATATATATAGGATAAATATGATTAAAAATTTGTCACTTAGCTGATTGAGGTTACCTTCAGCATCCCAACTCCAGTTTTGTAGGCAGACCTGTCTGCCCACTGATTTATATATATATATATATATATATATATATATATATATAATACAGTTGAGTGTTGGTGGTAATACAAGATGTAAAATAAAAGCTTATATTATACAAATAATGAATATACGTTTTGCTCCTCACTGTTTAGTACAACTCCAATTTTATGCACAAGGCAATCATCAGACACAGATTGATGATTGTCACATGTGCATGAAACTGTAGATTGTGCTAAACTGTAAGGAACAAAATGTATGTTTATTATTAGTGTATGTGTGTGTCTCTCTACATGTATATAAATAAAAGTGGACAATGAGGTCAACATGGCGTGGCAACTGTTTCATGCAATCTTCTGTTCATGTGTGTCATGTGATAACTTGACTATTTATATGTGTTGGTCAGTGGTGTATTATGAGTAGTAAGGTCAGGTATTATATCCAATAACCATTAGCATAATACTATAAACAGGAAATACCTAATCTTGCTACCCATAATGCCCCACTGATCAGCGTATATAAATAGTTGAGCTACCACTCAACACACATAGCAAACAATAAATTGTTGCCACTCGTTGACTTCAATGTCCACTCATATATATATATATATATATATATATATATATATATAAAATTGTGTGTGTGTGTGTGTTTCAAATAGGATATCAAATCCTGACAAAGCTTTTAAGAAATTTGACAAATGGATTTCATCAAAACTAGATTTGATTATGTGTTTCAACTTTCCAGGCTTCATCAGATCTAAAAATGAAAGAAAGAAATGTCTGCGTGCATATATGCTTAAATAATGAATCATAGTACTTTTTCCCTAAGCTGAAATTTTTCATTTTTTTTTTTTTTTTTTTTTAAGCATTTCACTCCAAGCAAGGCGGGAAGCCACTAGGATGCAAGGGGTTACAGAAAATATAGAGCGAGATCAGATAGAAGTGATAGAAGACAGTATGAGGAGAAGGGTAGTGGATAGATCAAGGCAACTGGAGATGTTGATTGACATTACACTTGAATAGCTGGAGATTATAGCTCTCAGGGAAACTGGAATAGGGAAGGGAGTTCCACAGGCGAGAGGTGCGAGACATGGAGCTATTAGAGTAGAAGAGACGGCTACAGTTTCGACAGTGAAGGGGTGAGAGCGGGATGCCAGCCTTGTAGGGCACTTGAACTCATGAAGTCTGGGAACCAGCGAATGCAGCTCCTTGGAGCAATTACCGTGAAAGTATTTGTAGAACAGAGAGAGAGAGGCAACGGCGTATCTGTGAGAAAGTGACTAGATGAGATGCCAGAGCAGGGCCAATTATATTGCATATCCATCTCTGGATCTTATCAATAACCCCGAGGCAAACAGAAGGGGCACCAGACCATATATGGCAGCAATACTCCATGCAAGGGCAAATTGTTGATTTGAAGATCTGGAGGATCGATTCCGGGGAGAAAAATTTCCTGATGCAGCACAGGGAGCCAACTTTCCTTGCGGTGGACAAGGCAATTGACTCAATGTATCTGTTCCATCTCAGGTCAGCAGTCAATGTGAGACCAAGCAGCCGCAGAGAGTTGCTCTCGAGAAGTTGAGCGTCAGACATTCTAATCATGATGGGGGGGGGATGAAAATAAGTGACTTTTAAAAAAGACATTAATATTTATTCTGGATCTTTTCTTTACAATTCTTAGTCCATGTTGAAAGTTATTAATATAGTTTTTTCAAATCTTTTTGTATCAAATTAAAGGTAAATCCTCATTTCATTTTCAGAATAGCTTGGAAACAAAAAACAAAAAAAAAAAAAAAAACACATCTTTTCCTTTCAACCCATTCTGAAGGATTGAATGAGGATTTGCCTTGAATTCATTTCAGAAAAGGTAAAATGAATTTCTCACTTTCGAGCTATTCTGAAAATCTAGTTTCAATGAAACATTTTTCATTTGTCAAATTTCTTAAAATATATGCGTGTGCATATATAGATATTTTTTTCCTCACTAGTAACATGACTTTCATGCACAACACAATCTTCAGGTGCTGACTTATATAATTTAAATTTTAATAAATACATCTGGTTGGCACAGTCAATATATTATATGGGGATTATGGTGCGTTTTTTTAAATTTTGTATTTAAAATAAACAGGGTTTATATTTTATATTTGAAATAAACTGGGATTAATTTTTTTTTTAAATTTTGTTTTGAAAATAAACATATGTATAGCTATAAAAAAAAAATATCAAGACATATATACAAATTGAGGCACAGTGGAGTAATAGCTAGCAACTGAGATTGAGTATTTGGAGAGCCGAACTCAAATTCCAATCGCATCCATTACATTCACTTACATGCTAATACCATTGGGAAGAGTACAAATCCATCTTCTCTTCTCCAGCTATAGGTAAATAGCAGGGCAGACTGGGTTCTATAGCCATGGGTGGCAACCAGTCTAGGAGAAGGAAAAACACTGAATTCAAACCAGCCTGGAGAGGGTTGGGCTCTGTCAGGCTATCTTGCCCAAGAAACACCACTTCTACTGTGGTTGCAGTACATGTGGTGCCCCTATGGGTCACAGGATAAATATGTGTGTGTGTATATATATATATATATATATATATATAAGAAATATAGTCTTAAGATGTGCTATATTTATGGGATAAAGTGCTCAATATCAGAGATAAAGCGTGTGTAGATATATGTATGTATATATATATATATATAATTAAGTTATAAGGAACTTGGTAAATCCAAAGAGGATGAAATCCTGAGAGCTCAATGTGAGGACAGAGCTAATATGTAATGAAAAACAAACCACTTTAAGGTACCATTACGATAATTTATTTCACCTAAATCCTTTTTTAAGGATTCAGGATCATCAGGTAAAACTTCCAACAACGAATTGAGAGGAAAAATGGGATTAGAAATTGGTGGGTAGTGTAATTTTTGTAATTTAATAGAGGAGGTTGAGAGTGGTAGTTAAACAGACAATAGTCAAAGAATGATATATTTAAATTTAAATAATGATAATTTAAATTTAAATATACCATTCTTTGACTATTAATAATAGTAATAATATTAGCTAAATTCCTTTAAAATGAGACACTTCCGAAATCACCTAAAATTAAATTTTAACTATGGAATTTAACCAAAATCTATATATATTTCAAATATTAAAATATAGATAAAGATTGTAAAATGTATATATAGTTTATGTACGAGGATAAATGAATTTTTGTGTAAATTATCTCAAGTGTTTCTATGTGTTTTTTTTTGGACTTGTTAATGATCGTATGTATGTAAGGATTCACATGAATACATTTGTGAGACATATATGAATAAATGAAAATTAATATTACCCTCGAATACTATTAAATAATGAAACCTAATCTTTAATTTAGTTTACCAATATAATAAATAAATTACATTCATAAATTAATTTTAAATATTAAAATAGATGTTACTGTTATTTTTTTTTTTTTTTTTTTTATATATTGTGGAAATACAATTAGTCGGGTGAATAAACTATTAAAATTTTAAATATTTCTTTATGTCCTAGATAAATATGTTTATTACAATAATAGTTATATTTAGTCCTGAAACTATTTACTTAAAAAATTAAAGATTTAAGTTAATAACAAAATTTTTTTCAGACATCGAATTTTCTATCAAACATTGTAAACTATCTTTTAATTTTGTTAAAACAAAATTATAACAACTCCATCTCTCTTTCACCCCCATCTCTCTTTTTTACCATAAGACTCACTTGTATACATTTTCTACATTTCATTTCCGTTTTATTAACCATCTAAAGAGGTCAAGGTTCTGTCACTCCTCCTACTCCAATATAAAACATACTTAAGAGAGATATAAAATTAACCCCTCCCTATACTTTATATTGTCTGTTTAACTACCACTCTCAACCCCCTCTATTAAATTACAAAAATTACACTACCCACCAATTTCTAATCCCATTTTTCCTCTCAATTCGTTGTTGGAAGTTTTACCTGATGATCCTGAATCCTTAAAAGGATTTAGGTAAAATAAATTATCGTAATGGTACCTTAAAGTGGTTTGTTTTTCATTACATTTATATATATATATATATTTTAAGATATTTTATGTTTATACATTCTTTTTATAGATACAGATATTTAAGTAAATGCTCCGTTTATAATAAACAGTATCAAACAACATTTACCGGTCTGAATGTTTAATACTGTTTATTATAAATAGAGCATTTACTTAAATATTTGTATCTATAAAAAGAATGTATAAACATAAAATGTCTTAAAATAATTGTCAGACTTTGTCCATTTCATAATATATATATATATATATATATATATATACACATACAAATAGGTAAAAATAAATAATCAGAGCTAATGGAAGTCATTCACATAAAAAATTATAATTGCTGGAGAATTGTGTGTGTGTATATATATATATATATATATATATACACACACACACACACACTGAGTGCCAAATTATTATTGAGATAACTTTTCTCTAATATTTCAAAAGCCGTCCAATCAATTCGCACAAAATTTTCACACAATGTTGGCTGATAACAAATATGGCGCCAGTTTGTTTACATTGCGCAGATCAATACGAAAATTTCAGTGATTGCGGAAGTCAGTGTTGCCAACATTGTGTGGAAATTTTGTGTGAATTGATTGGAGGGTTTTTGAAATATTAGAAAAAGAGTTATCTCGATAATAATTTGGCATGCAGTGTATATGTGTGTGTGTGTGTGTGTACACAAGAAGGATTATGATGAGAATTGTCTGGCAGGCATGACACAGTAAACCAACTTTCCTAGTAGTAGACCTAGCAATTGATTCAATATAATCACTCTACTTCATGTTTAGTGGAAAACATGAGACCAAGAAGGCAAAAAGTGTTGCTATCCTGGTTTAGCAAGCAAGCAGGCAGAAAAGGTTCTGTGCTGATTAAAGCAGTTTTGTTTTGGAGTTGTTAAAATTTACAAGCCATGCTCCAGTTAACCACTGATTATTACTAAGACAGGAGTGAATAGTTGTATCATCTGCATAGATACCCAGTTGGCAACTGATAGCATAGTGAAGGTTGTTGATAGAGATCAGAAACAGCTCTGGAGGGGCCCCCTGCATTCATATGAAATGACACTAGAAGCGTGTTCATTCAACATGACCTTCATTACACAATCTGTTAGGAATGATTGGATTGTAGGTTGGAGAAGGCTAGCCTGCCAAATCCTATTGAACACCTTTGATGTGTGTGTATGTATGTGTGTATATATATATATATATATATATATATATATATATAGGGACACAGCCCAAGCTTCACCTTTCTTATCTGAAGCTTGATAGACAAATTCAGTGATAGCTGTTAACACATTGTCAGTAGACCTGGAGAAACAGAAGCCATATTATTATTATTATTATTATTATCCAAAGGGAGATCATTTTAGGTAAGTTGCTTAACCAATTTAGTGTTAATTAGAGCCTCTAGAACTTTGTCAAAAAGCAGTAAGAGACTATTAAGGTGATAATTCGAGGGGTGAGATGGTTTCCCACAGTTCTTAAAGATAGGAATTTCCAACAAGCTGGAAAACAAGTAGTAGTGAAGCATTTATTATAAACTAGCTTAAAAGCTGCACTCCATGTGGACTTTTAAGCTAGTGCCTGTAGAGGGCTAACTCAGCCTCCAGCCCAAAACTAAAACAGACCTTTGGTCTAACTTAGAAAACAACAATATTAATTTTGATGAAATAAATTTCACTTCATCAATTTAATCAGTGGAACTTCAAAATCTTACTTTAACTTTAATTTGGACTATAATTCCAATTATAGCCAAAATTCCAATTCAGGTTGAAAACTGAGTTCTTCAAATCACAAACTCTGCGGAACTTCAGAACCTCACATCATAAAACATCTCACTTTTACTGACTCTTTAGCATTTGGAAGAAATAAAACTGATTTCCTCAATTCAAAGTTTTTGTGTTACTTTAAACTCAATATAAATTAAAAAACTTTTAAAATCACTAATTTTTTCAGTTATTTTAATATTTGAATTTTTAATCTATTCTTTCCTCATCCAGATACAAATGCCAATGCTAAAGGTTCAAGCACCAGATGGAGGGCATATTTTCAATTCCTGGACCATCCTTATTTCAAAAGGAATGATATGTCTATGTAGGGCAAGTGTGACTCAAGTTAGAGGGGGTTTCAGACACATGGACAAACAGACAAAGTTTTCTATTTATTTATTTAGAATAAGAAGATTGGAGAGAACAGGAGCACATTTTTCTTTTTCTTTTTAGGGACAACTGCAGAGTTACTGTCAAATCTGCAAACCTTGGGAAAATCTAGTTTAAAAATGACATCAGAAATCATAGGAGTTATGTGCATATCAGTCAGTATGGGCTTTGTTCTAAGGGGAAAATCAGGCAGAGATATTCCAGATGAGTAGAGTTGGAAGACAGTTACCAAGTAAAACACTCTGCTTTATCTGCAGTTGATGACAATACTTTAAATTGATTTAAAAGGGGAAGAACTGAGGATTTGCTCTTGTTCAGTACACTCTTGCAGAGCTGCCAATAATCTCTTGAACCAAGCTTGTGAGAGACTATATGGTATCTCATATTGTTAGCGACTATTCACTATGAGTGGTGACAAAAGATATCTGGTACAATTGGACTTGTTGTTCTGGTATAGATGGAAGAAATGATTCCTGCAGTCTATGATGATTGAACAGGCAGGCGAGAACCAAGGAGAAGATTGTAGTTTCATTTTGTATTTCTGTATTGGCACAAAAACCTTCATGCCACCTTTCACCCAAGAAAAGACTTCAGTTGCAAATTTCTCAACAGGATGATTAAAAATATCAATAGAAGGAGCATCAGGAAGAAAATCACAAGACAAATCCCAATTAGTACGTGTTGATAGCTGAAAGGTGTTAGTAGGGGGTTCTTGCTTGATGGGAGGGTGGAAAGAGATATTTATAGATACTACTGCATGGTTGGAATGGTGTAAGCGTTCTGAAAGCAAAGGAAGTATTTGTTGCAGATTATTTCCACGGCACAAAGAACAAATCCCTGTAAGTACAGACTCGAATATCAGGGGCAGAAAGAAATGCCAAAAACTTGATTCGCCGGTACTATCTCACAAGTCACAAATATAACTCACTCTCCAACAAATGCAGGAGCCAAAATACACCATCTCTCCCCGATTTGAGAATACCAACTGCTTTTATCGGCCAAGCATTTTTTCCATTCGTCGACAGCTGGGAGAGAACGTTCAATTATTGCATATCAAAATATTCTTATAGCAACTACTGTGACGGACTTTCTTTTTTTAAATATTCCGTCTTCAGCATGTCATGCGGAATATGTGCCCATTTTTTGGTAAATAATTTTCTTTTTCGCAACATTTTCTGTCGTAGGATACACGCAGCTTGCTGTCACTTGGTTTGATGAGATAAGTCACAGTTTTCTTGACTATACTCTCCCCTGATATTATTATCAAAAATAGAACAGCCAGGAGCAGCTCTCTTTATCCTAGTGCTTCGTTGTAACGGAACTACCTCCTTTACGCGTGTCGGAGAATCCTCTCCTGAGGAGTTATCCACAACACAAAGAACAAATCCCTGTGACTCGAATATCAGGGGCAGAAAGAAATGCCGAAAACTCAATTTGCCGGTACTGTCTCACAAATCACAATGTGTGTAACCAGTCAGAAAAATAACTCACTCTCCAACAAACGCAGAAGCCAAAATACACCATCTCTCCCCAATTCAAGAATACCACATGCTTTTATCAGCCGAGCATTTTTTCCATTCGTCGACAGCTGGGAGAGAACGTTCAATTTTTGCGTATCATACATGTGGACACTGGAGTCCTTCTGAAAAAGAGGAAGATAACCAGGAACAGGGAATTCAGTAGAAGAGATTGAAGACTTCAGTTTAGTTTCACAGAGAGCTTAGATGTCTGGAAAATGTTCCAAGATGAATGATTCTACACTGCACCTTACACAGGAATTTATCTGAAATACAACTTTCCTACAAAACTGATTCCATCAAAAAATTCAACAGTTTTTGTTTTTTTTTATATAACCCACATCTATAGTTTGTCTTAGGTAAAATGATAAAAATTATATTTAAAATTCAATCACACACACAGCTTGACACTTTAAAATATTGTCTGAAATTTCAAGGTTGTTATCATTTTTGGTTATATTTTCATTCATTCTTTTTGCATCACATGTCAGCCATTGTTTTTGTTTTGGTCTTCCATGGCAACATTTGACCTTATCAGGTTCTTTTTTGCCTTTTATAGATGCTTCTGGATTTGGGTTTCAAAACTCCTGCAGACAGAAACAACTCAGTTGCTATTCGAAAAGAATTTTGATTACATGATTAGAACTGTATAAATGCTAATTTTATGCAACACATGAACAAAATGAGGACAATAACATTTTTCATATGGAAAGATGTAATAATTATCTATTTTTGATAAATAGCACAGCTATGAGCATTTACACGGAATTCCATACTGGCTTTGATATCAACTTTGATCCTCTTAAGTTCTAAATGAATTAATAAGACAAAAACGTCACTGTCAACTAAATTCATTTGACATCTAAGGGAGGCTGAATATCCCATTGGCTGAAATATTATAAAAAAACAGCCAATAATAGTATATTAGGCTGAACACCTCATATATTCATCAAATATTATACTAAATATTTTTGTACAAAATGTAGGTATCTTAGACTGTGCCATTCATTCTCACCTGTTTGGCTAAGTAGTTTTCCAAAATCAGCACCAATTTCAGACAGATTTTCATCTTCATTCTCAGGTGGCAGTGATTGGTAACGATCCCAGTTACTTACAATCTTTCTTCTGCGAAATGATGCTGCCAGTACGTCCTCCTCCTGAACAGAAAGAAAAAAGAAATCAGTCACGGAAGAGAGAATCCATCCTGAGATAGAAAAGAAAAGTGAATCAATAATCTACATATGGAAAAGGATTTGTAACTGATTAACCACAAACAATAAGTTCTTTGTGGAAACCCCAGATTGTTATTTTTGGTCTCTTAATTTCATGGGAAATTATCTGATGGTAAAAAAAAAAATAAATAAACAAGAAAAAGTTATGATTTATTTCTTTATTATGGTCTAACCATTTAGCATTCAATCCGCTTTGTAAATATGGGCTCTCAATGTTCAACCCACCCCATGCCATAATAAATGGTGATATATTTGCAAACAACACAGAAAATCATGCAAACAGTGAGACTTTGAGAGCTGATATTTGCAGAGATGGGTTTGAGTTTATTGAATGCTAAAGGGTGACTTTATATATATATGACTGTATATTAACATGGAACTCAACTGTAAGCAGGTCTGTTTGCAAGTGTTGGTATTAGGTTGGTGCAAAAATAATGACGTTTTCTCACATATGTTACTATGTGAGAAAATGTCATTATTTTTGCACCAACACATTAAAAAGAGAAGAATTGACAATTAGTTTTTTGTAACTACAACAATAATTTTTTAAATTTTGATTTGCATCTTTTTTTTTCCAATAATGCACACTAGAAGTTTAAATTCAGAATTTCCAAAAGTATGCAAGCCTTAAAAAAAAGGGAGGTGGAGAGGAAAAAGCTGCATTTTTTTTTATTTTGTTTTGTTTTTTTATATTACTCCTCACTGAACATTTTACTGCTGAAAAGATAGGAAGGTAGCTTTAAAAAAACCAAAAAACTTTTAAATTTTACAGAAATTAGATAAAAATATTTTCTACTATTTTTTTCTAAAATTTCTTTTTTATATCAGCTGGACAATTTTTTTTTTTTAATACGACTGAACACATTGAAATTTTTGGTTGCTTGTTTTTGTAAATTGTTCTTGATTAAAGTTACTCCCCCCCAACAAAAAACAAAACAACTTCTTAAAAAAAAAAAATTTTCTGAAATAATTCATTTCTGACAAAGTCCTGAAAATTCCATTAAAATTCAATAATTACCTGATTTTTGCAAGAATTTCCAAATTAATGTGTTTTTCAGCTCAAAAAGAGATGCTAAAATTACCTATATTGATTTATGATAACCCTTTGACACAAGAAAAACAAAATTTCAAAGGTTCTAAAAAGGATTAAAAAAATAAAATTTAATAATTAAAAAATCCTTAAAAATTCCTCTTAACATATAATGATTTTGTTTTGGCAAGAAACTCAAGGACATATGGCTCTGGATAAAAGTGTTGGTTTGATCCAGTTTGTTCAATACCTGGCTACTGCAGTAGTGAACAAAAACTTGGAGAGTTGAGTTAAAGGGAGATAACTGAGATATCTGGAAAAGGTATGGCATGTGGAACTATATCTTTTCAACTTCAAAATGATAATAATCAACTTCAAAATGGACTTATTTTCAGGTAAAAAAATTAATCAACTTCAAAATGGATCAATCAACTTCAAATTGAGAATTAATATAATACTAATAAATTTAATATTTATACTTTTATTTTTACTTAAATGGGATATAAAAAAAAATATAAACGTTCCTAAGAAATTTATTTAAAAGATTACATCATCTAAGTTAATTACAGAGGGAAGTAATCTCTGTATTCCAGATACGAAGTTAGTGCAAGTCTCAGGGGAAATATTATCAATTGCCTCGGAGATCATCGCTTCTAACTTGCTGAGGCGGAATTCTTTAGTAGTTAAAGATCCCTGGCCATCACCTCTTAAAATCCCAACAATTGAGTCTGCCATACTTCTTTTTATGTCAGCTTTAATGACTGACCAAACCTTTTCAATGGGATTTAACATCGGACTATAGGGGGCAAGTCTGAAAATTTGGTGTTGCCTAAATTCATCCTCCTCCACAACTTCTTCAATTGAAGTATGGCAAGGAGCATTATCAATAACTAAGACAACTCCCCTATCATAAATTTCATTTGCCTTTCTAAGGCACTCCCTGGTCCATTCTTTTGCATCCTCTTTTTTGAAAGAACCTCTTTTAATTTTATGATGAATTAATCCATTATTACTAATAAACCCGGATATAAGAGAGTTGCCGGGACAAGATAAGAAGTCTCTTATATCCGGGTTAGGTCTATTTTGTTTAGGTAAGTATGGCTCTCATTTGGGACCAGGTAAAATATCTCTTATATCCGGGTTACACTTACATCCAATAACATGGATGTTATTTCCCCTGGATCCGGCTGTGACTGTAGTGCACCTCGTGCCTTTTTTAGAGTGACCTTCTCTTCTTGAAATATCGAGATTAAAATTGGTTTCATCCATATAAAGAATTGGCACACTTTGGGACTGAAATTCTAATAAAGCTACTGCATAATCCTTACATTTCGCCTTATTGACATTATTTATTGGCAACTTCTGGTTCATAATGAACCGCTTTTAAAGTAAAAGCCATGGAGTCCAAGTGCTTTCTTTCGTCACACAAACCTCATACTTTTCGACCAACTTATTTACAATGTCTTGAAGAGTGACCCTAGGAGAGTTTTCAATTAATTTGGCCATAAAATTCTTATGCTCTTGCGTAATTTCATATTTTCTTGCTCCTCCCTTAGAGTCACTCTTATCAGCTTCCTGGTCTAATCAACGGTACGCTGTTGGCAGAGGCACACCAATTGTTCTTGCCGGGTCTTTCCAATTTCCTGCTGTGGCATGTGCAGCTAACTAAAATCTGGGCCTTTTTTTTTTTACCAGCCACAGTTTTCTTGAGGTAAATCCTCTTTGGAGCTGTTGCTAATTCTTCTTCAGCTTCTTTTGTAGAGGTTTCTTCGGCATCATCATCAATCATACAGGACTTTCTCTTCCTACTTTTACTGTAGACTCACCCAATGATTTCTTGGCCTCTAAGTTGTTTGTATTTTGGTTTTTTCTTCATCTATATAATGAAGAACAGTCAATTTCCTTACTCATGGGGTAAATTAACTGAAAAAATAATTTTCAATTTACCAAAAAAAAATATATCTCAATTTGAAGTTGTTTATTCTTATTTTGAAGTTGATTGTTTTTAGGTTTTTGAAATTTTCTCAATTTGAAGTTGATTAAGCCATTTTGAAGTTGATTAATTTTTTTTTACTTGAAAATAAATCCATTTTGAAGATGAAAAGATTTCTGGACGAAATAAAGGCTTCAGTTCGTAATTCCAATCACCTGAAGAAGGCTGGAATGTTGTGAATATGACAAAGATGAGGACAACAAAATAATGTAATTAAAACTTTGTTTCTAATCATTAAGTTTAGGGCACTTTTTCAACATGTATGCTCATTTTTAGCAAATCCTTTAACTTCATCCACTTGAAATGTTTATTGCAGAGTTTGTTTTATATTTATTTTTAAATTTCCAGATATCGAATTTTCAATAAATTTTTAAATATATTTTATAAATTGTACTAAAACAGGACCAAAACAGACACGCACACATCCTTTGAAAACGTATTTTTAATTCTTTGAGGTTAAACTTTAGGGTTTATATTTGAAAGATAGCCTTTAAAAAGTAATTTATTTAGAGATTTCAAACATTTTTAAAACAACGACGTAAAAGCTGAATAGGGTTTGAAACATTTTTTAAGGCTTCGTCTGTGTTACTGTTAATTAATTTAAAAAGGGGAGGCACGGTGGGGTAATGAATGGCACGGACTGAGGAATCGGAGAGCAGAGTTTGAATTCCACTCGAATCCATTACATTCACTTACATCCTAATATCCTTGGGAAAAATCCTCTTCTCCGCAGCTATGGGTAAATAGTAGGATAGATGGATGGCAACTGGTCTATCACAGAAAAAAAATGGAAACTACTGCGGGGAAAAAAAAATCTGCCTTGTCAGTCATGTCTCAAAAAAGATACATGATTGCCTAAGCGTGTATCACGCATAGCACATAACTGACTGAATCTAAAAAGCTGTTACCGTGTAATAATGTAACTGTGAATAAACAAGAATTATTGATTGATTTAAGTCAAGATTAGGTTAACCAGAGTAAGAGATTTTTTTTTTTTTTGTATTGTTTTTTAGTTCAAATATGACATTAATTTTTTTTTTTTTTTTTTGAAATTTGTTTTCATTTTTGAAAAAAATTTGGTATTAAAATAGAATCGCGTAGAATGGTTCCAAAGCAGCGTTTCAGTTTACAATATAAGCACAATGTCAAATTGAACCCGGTCTTTGTGTCCGAATTTGCAACAGCTGATGCCCAATTTAAGGTGTAAATTGAAAGTAGAAATAGACCCTGACTTTGTGCCCGATTACATAAATAATTGCGAATAGTTAAGCAAAACATTCAATTGGAATAAAATCAATATTTATTTTGAATTTGTTTCCGTTCTTTTTAACAGTGACACTTTTTTTTTGGCAACCATATGTAACCATATTTTTTTTTTTACGTAAACACTAAACAGAAACCTGAAACCAACACAAAAAAATCAGGGTCCAGTTTACACTTTAGTAAAGTGTAAACTGGACCCTGATAAACAAAAACGGTAAAGTGACTTTACCGTTTTTGTTTATTTTTTTATTGCGAAATCATTCTTTATTTACTCGATCTCACTTTTTCTTTTTAACTTCAAAAAATGAAAATCCTTTGATTTGAATAAAACAAAGAGTTGTACAAGTTAAGTACAATAGGCACTACGAACAGAATTTTTTTTTTTTTTTTTTTTGTCATTAATCACTCCAGATCACTAATATTTTTTTTAAATTAAATTTATAAAAATTATGGGGGTGGGGGATCTAGTTTGCTATGTAAATTTTTATTGCAAATAAAAATTGATCCTGAACCAAAAAAAAAAAAAAAAAAAAAAGAATTTCTTTAGCTTTTTTTAAAATGTGAAAAATATTTTTTTTTTTAAATTTAAATTCGTAATGGATAGTAATTTTTTAATTTCAAAGAAAGTACTCCAGATTACGAATTTCAAAATTTATTTTAAAATGAATTTTTTTATTTTAAGAAATCGCATGGCAAGTGCATATTTTGTTTTGGTTTCCGTAAGGAGATCATTTTAGCAAAGTGGACTCCCTCCTAAACTTATTGAATAAGAAAAAAAAAAAAAAATAAAATTCTGGTTGCATTGCCTTGTACAATGAAATCAGAAATTCATTTGCGTTTCTGTCTGAAACTAAAAAAGGTGTTTTTATTTAATTTTTTATCTCTTTAGTTTATTGAAGTGAGTGATTTTTTTCTTTTTTGTTTTTTTATTAACAAAAAAAATGAACTTTTTATTTCGAGAAGCTTTTTTAAAACTAAACTCGTGTTTTTCCTCCTAACTTAGGAGTCCTAAGTCAATTTTTTATTCCAACTTCGAAAAGCTAAAAACAGAATACATTTTTTTTCAAAAGAAATTTTTCACACAGGTTTTAAAACAACGAAAATCCGTTGTTCAAACCAAAACTGTCATAATGACTGACTAAACAATGAATATTCAAGAAAAAAAATTAAAATCTTATAAACTTTATTATTATTATTATTATTATTATTTCTTACCTCAGCCGAAGATTCATTCTCTTTGCTATTATTTTCATTCTTGGACGTTAAAGTCTTAGTCACATCTTTTGTATTGTTCACTTTTTCAGGTGCTTGCCATTGAGTAGAACCCTGACCAGAACCGGCTTTTTCTTTATTATTTTTGCTGTTGTTATTGTCGTCATTCTTTGGTTTGTCGCTGATGCCATGTTTTTTCTTATACTGTGTACTTCGTTTCTTTTTGTGTTGGTCAGGCCTCATGATTAAGGACCAACTTTTTTGCTGTTGTGTTTTGCCTGACTTCTCGAATGGACGAACACCGGCAAATCGAATATCGAGTTATCTGCCCTTGCACTTTGTAGATTTTAACATGACTGTTGAAAACCTGTAACACTAACAGTTACACTAATAATTAGTGTTATTGTTACAAATTACATCTGTCTGCATCAAGCTACTCTTCTAGATGGTTTTTAAGTAGATCAATAAGTCTATATCCTATCCTAGCATGTAAATATTACCTGAAATTTGATCTGAAGTTTTCACTGTATATTGATGTTTTGTAATAATTATTCACCATCAATGATACATTCATTAAAAAAAATAATGATTATGCTGTAAAAAAACAAATATTTACTGTGTAAGTTTTTCTTTCATCAATAGGCTTTTACTAGTAGTTTTCAACTGCATTTATTTAGTTTTTCGTTTCAAAATAGTACAGGAAACGTTTGCACAGATCTTACAGTAGTAGAATTAAATGAATGGATTTATATTTTTAATCTGGCATTTTTATTACTTTGCAAATGTTATTATAACGTGTGAGTTAATAAAAATAAGTAAGTAATGAACAGACTGGGATAGATAGCAAGAAAAATTAGAAAGTCACTTTTTTTTTGTCTATGCCTTCGTTTCTTTGCTTCTGACTTGTGCAGCACAAATCTTAATAATTTAAAATGTATTAAATATTGTCTTTCGTTAAGTTAAAGTCTTTGGATTGTTGGTTTACAGAACAAAACTGTAATTGAAAAAAGACTTTTATTGTTAGCAAAAATTCACTAACCATCTTTGTAGTTGTTGGAGATGATTCATTTGAAATCACTGACATGTTTCTTTCAGCATGTGCTGGAGAGAGACAGTTGCATATTTGCTCTATTGTGTTCAGCTTGTAGAAAGCCACTTCTCTGATCCTGAAAGTTAAAATATGGGGGTTTTGTAAGAGATTTTTTCCAAAAACTAGGCTTGGATAAAATAGGGTTTAATTTTCTCTGGTCAAATATTTCACATGGTGATGTTAATTTCTAACCAATAAACACTTTGATTTAAAGGGCACTTGTTTCGTGAAATCTTTTTTTGCTTGTTTGCAATATTGTCTGTTATTGGATATAAAATAAAGTTTGGGTGTGTTTTTATATGGTATGTATGTGGGTATGTAATTGTGTTGAAAATAGCGTTTCTTTCCTATAAGAGTAAAAAAAACAAAAAACTATTCCAGTTGTGAGGCAGGTGATTTTTCCTCCTTCATTATGTGTGTAACTTTAGTGTTTGTGAAGAAAAATAAACTTTAAAAATCTATATAAATTAAGATTTGGTGAAACAAAGAAATTATACAGGTTCAAATTATAGCAGGCCCATTATTTGAACCTATCTGTTAATCTGTTTGTATTGAAAATTATTAAGGAAATACAATATCTCTACTAAGTGGATATCAATTTAAAATCAAGTTTAATTCACTTATAATTTATGGAGAAAGATAAAATTTACACAATATTTAAAACTTATATCAAATCTGCAAAGTTTCAACTTTTAGGAATTTATGGTTATTAAGTTATAATAGATGTTATACTTAACAATTAAGACATTTTCAAATAGAATTTAGCATATTTCTGTAAAATATTTGTGCAGATCCTTGTAACTTTTAGTCGGTCCATTCTTTTAGTATAAATAAAGGACAACATATCAAGTAACGAGTCAAAGTAAAAATGTCTTCTCTTTCCCATGTCTATTTCCAGCAGCACAAAAATTTTGTCTTCCAAACAAAAACTTGACTCAAAGCATACTTTGAAAAATCACATCAACAATTTCACTTCATCTGCTTTCTTCTTTTCCTTCTTATTTGTGGACATTTTGTATATTTTAACTAAACCAAATTGTCAGCCCTGTCTCAACTTTCTACATATCCTAGAGGAAGATTTTTTTTTTGTTGGAGATGATTAATTTAAAAATTGATTCTCCTGACTTCTTTCACCCCAATCTAAATTCCAATTTCTTTTCCTCGAAAATATCTTCATAGATCCAAAATAAGAGATAAGGCTGGTGTAATGGTTAGCTGATTGCAAAAAGAAACCAATGAGCTAAGTTTGAATTCCAATCAAGTTTGTTATATTCACTTTCATGCAAATACCCTTGGGAAAGGTCAGCATCCAGTTCTTTGACATCAATGCATGAATTATTTAAAATGTGGATATTTGAACAATTCCAATAATGTTCATTCAATTCAATACATTCAAAAAATATTTCTTGTAGCAGAGTCAAATTATGATCAAATTCAGATACAATAAACATTGCATTTTCATTACAACATTGTGTATTGTTTTTAAGATTAAATTTGTTTATGAAATGTGCAGCTAAAAGTGTATGCAGTGAATGTGAAAAATTCAAGTCTTTAAATAGTTTTACATCATCATTGGTGAAAGAAGATTTGCAAAAGATTATTTTGAAAAAACTGTTGTGTCTCATTAATAAATGGAAACAGAAGTTATAAATGGAGTGATTAAATTGCTGATCATTTAAGCATCCAATGAATGGACTTAGTAGAAAATAGATTATTTGGTGCTAACTTTTAATCAGAATAATAAAAGAATATGGTTTCTTTCAACATCTTAAATACAAGGAAAACTTTATAGGCTAACTATAAAGAAGTGGGGCTAAAACCATGAAATCTTGCATGCATTAATTTCAACCAGGGCTAGTACATACTACCCCTGAATCCTCTGACTGGGGTGGAGGAGCCTGATTGGGGGTCCCTGAGCAGTACTTTGTGACCATCTTTATTTTATTAATATTTGCTTTTTTCTACCTACACTTATATACATTACAAATTACACTAGCCACAACTATTAAAGGATGAAAAATTTTCACAAATTTTGACCTCATTCAGGGGTCTTCTTTTTTTTTTGTTCAAATCCGTGAATTTGTTTTGCTTATGCTAAGTCTTGAAAAAAGACACTATATAAAATTCATTATTTTTTATCCATAATGTTGAATGTATTAAAATTATTCAACATTTTAACAAGAAAAATTTTGAGTTGATGTTAAAAATTGCTACAAAACATTGTTGATTTATTTAAGATGAAATGATCTATTATGTCTCTAATTTGTATTTAGATACATTGGATTAATTTTCAATTTTTCTTGTTGAATTGTTCACCTATATTGCATGTGATCCATTATCGTACATAATTAGGTTACAATAAAATTTCTATTTTATATGAATACTACCTTATGAAAATTGAGATGTAGTAGTGTGTGTGTGTGGGGGGGGGCATATCATAGTTTCAGGCCACCTTACTTATTATTTACACAACCTATTTTGTGTAAATAATTCACACAACCTATGTAACAACTTCTTGTTAATTTTTGTCATTGTAAGAATTTGATTTGAATGTTCTTGGCTTCATGGTTAAAATGTTATTTAGAAAAATGTACCAACATTGTGACTAAAAAAGAAACTGGTAACAATACAATATTGTCAGTTATTTTTAACTCGTCTTTTATCTTCTAGCTTAATATTTGTGAAGAAAAACTTTAAAAATTCATATAAATTAAAATTTGGGCAGATGAACAAATTAAGATCTATATAAACTAAGAGCTATATAAATTAAGATAAACAAATTAGATTCATTTTATAGTGGACACATTATTAGAACATATTTGATTAATTAATAATTTTCAAACAAAATAAAATGTCTTTTTTTATGAAAATTATTAAGATATGATATTCCTACTGAGTAGATATCAACTTAAAATTTTCCTTATATTTTATGCAGAAGATACAAATTATGCAGTATTTAAATGCTGTATAATTTGTAACTTTATTTATAATTTACATATATCAGTTTATTAATATTAAAAGTTAATTACATACACTTGAAATAACAGACTTTAGAATTGAACCAAGTAGAATTGAGCCAAGTAGAATTGAGCTAAGTAGAATTGAACCAAGTAGAATTGAGCCAAGTAGAATTGAACCAAGTAGAATTGAGCCAAGGTTGTCAAATATTCATATACATTTTTTGTCTACTATGATGTCTACACATAAGGTATAAATAAAAGGAGATGTATCAAGTAGTCAGTCAGGGTTCAAGCAGTCTGCATGGTAATATGAGTAGCAGCCAGATGTAACAATCCAAGTTGTCAAGAAATCTTCCTATGTCTTGTCTATTCCCTGTCATATGAAAACTGACTTTATTAGAAGAAATTGGACTAAAGAAAAAACGATTTTTGTAAATTGCCACAACTATTTGTAGAATATAAAAAAAATTAATTTAAACTTTATCTGCTTTTTTCTTTTCCTTTCTTTTTTCATTGTGGATGAATTGAATATTTTTGCAGGGCCAAATTTTCACCCCACAATCTTCTCTTGTTTTTACACTTCATAGCAATAATCTTAATTGTATGCTTTGCTATTCTCATCTTGCTTGATATGCTCACAATGTTTCAACTATTGTACTCTTCAGACTTCTTCAGGATTCTGCCTTTGTACTGAGTAACCTTCTTGGGATTTTGAACTGAATCCTTTGAAGAATAAGTGGCCATTGTTAAAAATGTAAATAAATGACAGAACTGTCCAACAGACAGAATTGACGATGTTTGCAATAAACAATTACAAGAAAAAGAAAAGAACAGGGCAAAAATAATATAAAGCAAGCAAATAATATATGCATGGCAAAGTAACAGTAATATGGCAAAAAGTTCACAAACTAAGAATTGGGGTTGATACACAAGAGTTAGTTTGGATAAGCGAACGCAGCATTCTGACTTCAAGACAAGGCAGACTGGGATTGAGTCAGATGAAACCAATTATTAGCCTATTTTATTGGCTAGGAAGAAGTCCCAACATGCATTTGTGTGCTTCTACATATAAATTGGGGAGAAGCAAGTGTTTTGTAGTCATTCTCTTTGGAGATTAGAACCAACACTTTTCATTTCCTCTGCATTCACGCAGTTCAATCATCTGAGTCATTGATTAATTTGTTTTCTACAGCTTATCAACACCTTGCAGGTTATCTAAAGCCAGAAAATATATTTTTTAGATTGTAAAAAATTTGGGAGGGAGATAATGATTTAGTGATACAAATCTAATTAACCCATTGTTGGGGGTGAGGAGGTGGATTCATATCTTTCCCAAGAGTATTTATGCGTAAGTGAATATAATGAACCCAACTGGAATTGGAACTTGGCTCTCTGATTAACAATTCCGTGCCATTATCCATAATACCACACGCACATCCAATCTTACAGCACCTGGTATTCCCAAGCAGTCATCCATCTAGGTATTGACCAAGCTTGATGTTGCTTAACTTCTGTAATCATATGGGGAACTGGTGTGTCAATGTGATGTGGCCATAAACCTTCTTGCCTGACAATCATGCAGTCCCAACACCAGACTAGGAACATTAGGTTTAAAGCACCAGAATTTCCAACACTAAATTTTCCAAGTGATACATAGCCTAATGGATTAAAACATTGGTCAAAATATGTCAGTGGAACAATGTTGATTGAATAAAGAATTTGCATAAGGATTCAAAATACAAAGATGGACACATGAAGAAGGCTGGAATTTTTGTGAATGAAACAAGACAATTGTGTTTGAGTGAATAACAACATATAGCAAGGATAATTCCACATTTGAAAAATTCCAATAATGATCTGAAGACATTTGAATTTGTTGAAGTCTTGTTAATTTTTATTAATTTTTTCCTGCTATTTCTTTTATTTTAGGCTGCAACACTCAAACTGCATTCAAACCTGGAATACATTAGCAAACTTCATCTAACCTGGAACCATTAAGAATTTTACTGCTAACAGCATTTGAACCTGGAATTCATTCACAAATTTACTGCCAACTGCATTTGAAGATATGAAACATTAGCAACTTTATTTTTTTTTAATCAATTCACCCCAATCAAAGCAACAATACCACTAAAATGCAAGGGGGTTTACAGGGAATGAAAGAGAATGAGAAGACTTTAGAACAGTGATTCTCAACATGCACCCAAGAAATATTTAAAATGGGCCTGGAGACATAATTTTGTAAATAAAATGCATTTCCCGTTACATGGAATTTCTGTTTGTCCTTATGTAGGCGTAGAATTCTTTTGACACCAAAAATGGGCCACAAGGAAGAAAAGGTTGAGAAACACCACCTTAGAAGAAACTGGAAACCCAAAACAAACCTGTTTCTTTCCAAAAGACTGGGAAGAAAATGTGGCACAAGGCCCAAAAGTACTATTCAATCATAATAATTCTAGCAAGACAAGCTTGCTAACCATTACACCACGTCAAAATGTTTTTCTAAACGTAGCCTAGTTGAGGCACAAGGCTGCAAGTATGGAGCACCCAGTGAGGATCGTATTCACTACTCTGTCATAATTGATCTAACAAGACAAAGTTGTTAACCATTAGATCACAGCAAGGTGTCCACAACATCTTAGTAATGAAAAACAAACTGTTTTACTAAAACTAAATTTGACTTGCATTTAGAAAAAGTACTATATATACTTGCATATCATGCAACTATTGAAGACCTTATTTTGAAGCTAATTTTAAGTTGACCAAACTGTATATCCATTTACTGTAGTCAAAATGTACAGTTGTATTTAAAATAAACATGATTTTCATAAAACTGATGTTTTACTTAACTGCACCCAATAATAATGCATGTAATATTCACATATTAGTATCAAATTATAAAATACAAACATAGTGAATATGCATCTTTTCCATTGTTTACATTTATAAGATGTTAGTTGTTTCTCATTCGGTTGTTTATGGCTGTACACATTTACACAATGAGTATAGCATTACTAATGATACTTTTATCATTCTCTTTTTCTTTTTTAATTTATTTAACTAGAAGATAGGATAAAGAGATAAAGGAAAAAGGTTAGTCTATTGTAATCTAGTCTCTCAAGAAAGGAACTCACATGATATACGAGATACATAAAACCATTTTTTATAAGTGAAAATTTGGGGGCCGTGTGTTGGGCGCAAAAGATTTCTGACTTCTCAACGATCACTTACCTTTTTAAACATTCTTGCCAAGCCAGAAAATTTGCATATTGAGCACGTTGCCAGCCTTGATCAGACTCAATGAAACATACACCGCGTCATTCCAGTGCTGATGCTCAGACGGTTTGCATCGCTAGCAATTTGCTTGTCCTATACTCACATTTAAACTACATTTCTCTAGACCTCTTGGACCTCCGAGGGAATTCTCCAGCACACAAGTACATACAGTAATTATCATATTCATAAGAAAAACTACAAGATAAAAAATAAATAAATATTACACGGCGTCTACCATATTTGGTATTTTAATAGTTGTATATTTGTGCAGCAATCCTTCTCTGATACATGTATTGTTAAAAATGACTGACAAGATGCTTTAATTAATTTTTTTATTATTGATTTTTCCTTGTATGTGACCAAGAGTTTCCTTTTTTTGGACATGGTAGAAATTGTCCAAATGATTATTCATTCTGTGTTCTTTCAGCTAATCTATTTGCTATTTCAAGGATTTTGGTTGTGTCCTAGTGTAATGGTGTGAAAGTTCTATTGTAAATAGTCTAAAGATTGCTGAAATGTAGACGTATTCTTAATTAATGAATACAGCTATGTTCATAGTTGATGTCTTTAAAGGTTGTTTATATTTGGTTTTTCGTGATAAGAGCTTCTATTATTTTTAGACACTTTTTGTTCAACATTACAACCACCTGAAGAAGGCTGGAGCGTACAATGACCAAAACCTTGTAATAAATATGGCAACAAAGATGAGGACAATAGTCCAAATAATGTAAATAATGTAAGTTTTTATATAGTGATGTAAAATGCTTTTATTGTAATTTATTATAATAAAAATATTATAATATTTTGCTCTACTTTGTATTAAGCACTTTTAAAAAATAAATGCTACAAACTGGATTTTTTTACTTCAGCTGTTCTTTCTCTCATTTGGATATGTGTGTGTGTGTGTGTGTGTGCATATATAAGTGTGTGTGTACATATTTGAAAATTTTATTGGTGGTACAAAACTTTATAATCACCATAAAAAGACAACTTATTTTTAATATTACCACACATGATAACAATTAAAAGAAATAAATAAAAAACAGGCTAGGCGAACTGGTTTCAAACACAGAGCTAAATCAAGGTTAATAAATAGGTATATATTATCAATAAAAAGAATGGGGAATGTATGGGGGGGGAAGTTATATGGAAACCACTTGGAGGCCAAGGACAAAATCCTTCTGTTTACAGAGAGAAGGTTTCATAGATTGAATGTATATGGTCTCCAGTATTTTTAAGTGGTAATTAGAGTGAAACCTACTCAAGATGGAAAACAAATTCACACTGAAATTAGCAGCCCAACTGTGGTTATTCATAAGTTCGACAAAAATATCTTCTGGAATAGGAGGAGGAGGCAATTGACTACAGTATAAGGTATCAGCACATATATCGATAGTCTTTTTATGAAGAACACAGGTGAAAAGGCTGGATATATCAAAGAAAAACATAAACCTGTCAGTCTACAGGTAATTCTGTATAAAATCAGAAAATTTAGAAGAATCTTTGATACAGAACAATTTTTAACTTTCTAAAACTGGCATGCCACTTAGCCACACCATGTTGGGAGGACCCTATCATGGACAAAATAGGTCTGAATGGAACCCCAACGTCATGAGTTTTTAGGAAAACTATAGAGATGGGGATGAAGAGAACCAGAGGGTTTAATCAGATTAGAAGTGTCAGTAGGCAAGACCCCATTTTTAAACCACTTGACTGGATGTTTTTGAACAGAAATGAAATAGAGGCAAATATTCTGATCAGACCAATCCATTCACAGTAACCCACATAACGCAAACAATTTAATTATTTTTTTCACCTTATGCATATCAACCTGAAGAAGGAATCATGACTTTCCCTCTTGTGGTTTCTAAATAAATTAAGTGCTGCAACTTATTCAGATGTTTTGATGCAAGTCTAGAATGACTGCATTCATGAATAAGTGTATTGTGGACAAACCATATCCAATCAAAGAAAGAAAGCAATCCTATAGTATTACTCCATAATTAACAATATTTCCTATTAAATCAGACAAGGCCATAAGAAAGCTTAAATAGAAAATTGGAAATAAATCCCTCTTCTATTTTCTGTCCTGTATGTAAATTGGCCTTTTTAATTCTGAAAGAAATGAAAGGGTGACAGACTTTGTTGGTCAAGCACAAATGGAAAAAGGACTTGTTAGCCACAGCAGTTCTAATTTTACTTTTAATTTTTAATAAAGAATTTAATCTGCTCATTAAGCCAGGTTTGTACATAGTCTTAAAATATTTGAAAATCTAGGATTGTACCTAAGTATTAAAATATTTGAAAATCAATCTGTAATTAGAAATAAAATTTTCGAAGTTAACAAAGACAAATCTGCTTCTGTCAAGAGATGTCTTATGTACCTACGTCTTCCTTGGCTGTGGAGCATTAGTGACAGATATGCTAAACAGGTTTCTTCGGTAGTTCAACAATGCCATTTTTCTGCTAACATGCGTGGTTTTCTCCACTAAACCTATCCTTGCATCTATGTGAAAAGATGTTCTTCCACTTCACCAAAATAGTCCTTTGATTTATTTATTTAAAAGTAGTTGCATTTTGCACTACATAGGAAGAAATAATCAAATGCTGGATGTCAGGACTAACCAACATGTGCCTACAAAAATCTGGAACTCTAATTATTTACCTTCAGATTTATCAGACTAACATATAGAGGGCTTCCATCACAGAGCACCTTATAAATAATTGCAATTGTGCTGCTAATATCAGTGTGTTCACGTTTTCCATCTTGAGTAGGTCCCACTCTTATTACCTCCTAAAAACATTGGAGGCCATATATATTTTCTCTTTGCAAGCAGGATTTTATACTTGGCCTCCAAGTGATTTCCATTTGAATAATTTTTTTATCACATATTCCCCCATTCCTTTTATTGATAATGTCTACCTATTTATTAACCTTAATTTAGCTCTGTTGAGCAAGGTCCGAAACTGGTTAGCTATCCCGTTTTTTATTCATTTCTTTTAATTGTTATCATGTGCGGTAATATTAAAAATAAGTTGTTTTTTTGTCTGTTTTCTCTCAATCTTTGAAAAAGCTTTAATAAAAGTGAAACATGTTAGATTGACACACATTTCCTATTTGTTCTTTATTTTATTATCCTGTCGGATTCCAATTCGTATTTTATTTTTAACTCACATTATATATATATATATATATATATATATATATATATATATATATATATATATACACACACACACACACACACATACATACATACATGTGCATGTATGTGTGGTTTATCCATCGAAAATTTGTTACTGAGTTTGTAGCGAAATTTTTTTTAGTGTCATTCTAAAAAAGCAAATTGACTACATTTCTTGCATTTAAGTCAATTTTTTATTTCTCATTTTACAAAAAATGATGTCTTTTAAATTTGACAACCACCAATTATATTTATAATCAAAACATTTTTTCCTCTCCCCTTAATGATTTCTTTCATTTTAATTAGCAATGATTAAACACTAAACAGCTGTAAAAGGTTGTACACAAGAGAATATGAAAACCCAGAAGTCATACAGCAAATGTACAATGAATATTAATCAATATTGCAGAAAACTCATATACATTTATTAATATTACAGATAAAAATAATTTAACAATGAAGTAATTCAAGTAATCAGAATGTTTGTAAAATTCCTGTTGTAAAAGAATGGTTAGCTCATCTTTATTACAATTGATAAAGTTCAATGCCAGGTTTGGTTTGGTTTATTTTGTTTTACAGCCTATCAACCGATTTAATGCCAATAAGATTTTTAGAATATATTCATATGAATAGAACATGTATTCTTTGTTAGAAATCAGTTTGTAGATCGGGTTTCATTGACATATTTTGAGTTTTTGTCAAGCGTCAAATGTATTGCTGGTAATTTTTCTTCTCAAAAATGTATTTCTAGTACTTTTTTTTTTTTTTCAAAAAAGTACTTCTGGTATTTTTACTATAAAAATCTGCATTCATACTTTCATAATGTTTTCCCCCCTGTTTGGGGATTAACTATTTGCTCCTAGCTGGGACTCTAAAAGGTTGTTATAAAATAAAATAAGACATATCTCAGCTGATTTACAGGCAAATACTCAAGTGCGAGAGCCGGATGTGAACGGGACAAAGCCCCGTCACAAAATAACCATTATCTTCGTTTTCAAATGCTCCCGACACACGAGTTCCGGTCGAAAAATAAAATAATATTTAAAGTGTTCTATTTTTCGTCCAATAAAAATGCTTCCCTCCTAATTATACTCGCTTCGTTTTTCGAGACTGATTAAGCCATGAAAAAAAACGCTATAAAAGGGGTCACACGGAAGTTCAACTGGCAGTCACAGGTGGCCAGGCAGCACCACCGCCCTCGGCGAACTGACTTGTGACACCACCATCGGCAGTCGAGACTCACCCACATTCAAAAAGGTTAACGTGCTGGTAACTACCCAAATCACACCGATCCTGATCGGCCAAAATATCCTATGTCACAACACGCTCGATTCCTATCTAATTGACAACCAAAATGCGACTATAGAATTCAGACGCTCACTTTCCTCAGGATACACAACACACACAGCCGCAATCATATCACCGTCATCGTCAACCAACGATCCAGCATATGGCGCCCAAGCTGACATCATCCAAAACCAGCCTACTATGGAATTACAGCCCAACATCCAGACACTGGATCAAAAGCTAACCTGGCTAAAGCATAACACGGGGTTATCGCTACCAAACCACCCGAACCGAGACGAACTAGTGGCCACTGCAAACTTACTCATTCGCTACGCTGACATTATTGGCACAGAAATCAGCAGCAAAGGCACATTCATCCGACCCATTCGCATACCAACCAACGGCCAGTCTCGCAGCCAGAAACAACACCCGATAGCCCAGGCTTTGGAAGCAGACGTAGATACCGAAATTAAGCGTATGGCTGATGAAGGTATCATTGAAAACTGCAGCGACCCAAAAGGCTTCAATAGCCCTGTATTTGCCGTACGCAAGAAAAACGGATCGATTCGTGTCGTTGTTAACCCTCGATCTACGCAGCGGCTACTGGCAAATTGAGGTCGACAAGCATGACCGATACAAAACAGCATTTACATGGAAGGACCAATGCTATCAATACACGCGCCTGGCCTTCGGCCTTACATCTGCCGGACAAATCTTCTCCCGTTGCATAGCAGAAGCCCTAGCCACGGTCACATCCCGTGACATTTCCTCCTATATCGACGACAACCTGGTCCACGCTAGGACATTTAGGGAGTACATACTCTCCCTCGAACAATTTTTTACTGCCCTCCGAAAATTCGGACTCAAGCTGAATCCCGATAAATTTTCCTTCCTCGCATCAGAGGCAAAATTCCTCGGACGCATAGTAAACAGCGAAGGATTCAAGGCTGATCCAGAATACGTTCGTGCCATCAGGGAAATGAAACCTTCAACATCAAAAAAGGAATTACAAAGCCTTTGTCAGATGCCCAGAAATTGCTATCGCTTTCTGTCAGCAATACGTCACGTCTCGTCTAAGCCTAGAAGAGCCGTGCCCTCCCACGTCCACTCGCCTGGTTTTTAATTGTAGCGTTGTTCTCTTATGTAAATAAGCCTGCTGCATAAGAATGGCAGTAGGCGTACGCACGCGCGACCGACTCTCAGAGAATGGTTCGACACGCGAGGCAGCGAATTCGCTTTGCTCCTGGTAAGTCACTGTCACTTCTATTACAGCCTTAAGGACCGTCTGTCTTCGCCACCCGTCATCTCGTTTCCAGATTTCTCCAAACTTTTCACACTCACCACCGACGCCAGCGACGTCGCATGTGGAGCAATCCTAATGCAAGAAGCCGACAATGGGAAGAAAGATATCATAGCGGTCGCTTCCCATACATTCAACTCCACGGAACAGAACTGGTCCACGACGGAACGAGAGGCATATGCAATAAAGTGGGCAATATTGAAATTTGATTATTTCTTTCGCAACCGCCCCTTCGTCATCTTCACCGACCACAGATCGCTGACATATCTGGACCAACGAGAGTTCAATAATGCCAAAATACGACGATGGCAAGAAGAAATTTCATGTTATAAATTCGTCTTGGAATATGTTGAAGGCGAATCAAATGTATGGGCTGACATGCTCAGCAGAGGTTGCGGACATAAGAAAACGAAAGCCCCGAACAACCCTACACCGGCAGGCAGGACATTCAAAGTAAGTGGTTCAGACATCTGCGTATACATCCCATTTTGGTGCCTCGGCGAGTTTAACGGTTTACAGCTCATTCCCAAAACTCACACACCACAAAACGCCCGCACCCACAAGCGCGTCACCAACGCATTCTTCGCCTATCACTCCACCACCACTACCACCACCATCCCCACTAAGAGAATCTGCAACCACCTCAGCATCGCAAATGAACAACAGAAGGACGACGCCCTGGCAAAGATCAGCGCCCTCCAGTCAACCACTCCAAGCGAACCTCATATCGATCCTGACGACCACCGAGCTACGCTTTTCAAAAAACATTTGCACCAATTTTTTCTAGAACCAGGCACCTCTGTTTTGATGATAAGAGACAGTAAACACTCTCCGAGATTGGTTGTACCATACAAATTACGACCCAGATACCTCTATCAGGCACACGAGGGCAACAACCACTCAGGTGTTACCCATATGCGAGAACTCCTTTCCAGTTACTGGTGGGAATTCAAAAACCGCGACATCAAGGCCTATGTCGATTCTTGCGACACGTGTGCTAAGTGCAAGGGCAACTACGGTAGACGTACCCACTGGCCCATTGGCCACTGCAAACGAGGAAAGAGACCATTCGATCTCGTCTTTATAGACTTTGTCACAATGCCCAACTCAAAGGGAAAACGCTACATCCTAACCATCTTGGATAGCTTCAGCCGACATTTCACAGCCATACCATGCGCGAGAGATCGTGCTATCGACGCCGCCCGCGGATTGTACCATTTCTTCCTTCGACAGAGAGAGATTCCACGCATAGTATCCTCTGATCGAGGCACACACTTCACTGGAGAAGTCTATCAACAATTCTGTAACCAGATGTCAATCACGCAAGAACTTCACTGTCCTTGGCGCCCGCAAAGCTCAGAAAATATCGAGAGACAATATCGCACAAAGAACGCACTTTATATGTTATGCGAAGACAGGAACTGTGAATGGACAGACGTTCTAGAATCTGTCGTTTGGTCCATGAATGTCACGACCAACAGTGCCACCGGTGTCTCCCCGCACTATGCCATTACCGGCCGTCACCCCAAAATCGGCCTACCTACACTACACAGAAAAGAAATCACAAGCGACGATCCTGGAGCATATGGAATGCAAATGAATGCCCTGCTAAAGCAGGTTCACTACCACGTCACCCTGGCCAACGATGAAGCTGACCACAAACTTGAGACTAACTTAAATCGCCTCACAGACAAGGACCCAATACAAGTAGGCGACAAGGTTTTACTTCATCGGCCACACTCAACTGTTGCCCAATCCTCTCATCTGCCCTGGATAGGAAATTACACCATTATAAAAACGAACAATATGATGTGTCAGGTGCAAAACGATGATGGTGATACAATCTGGATTCACCCTGCACATACCCGACGACTGGCTCCACGCCCAACACATCTTTCTAATACATTCCCTCTGCCACCACCATGTAACAGTCACCAGGATCATTCTCCTCCACATCCCTCGGGGACACATAATTCAGCAAATAATTCCATACCAAAACAAATGCCAATAAGAACACGAGGACAACTTCCCACTCGCTTCAGAGACTTTATGATGAATTAATCACCAAAATATACACGAATAACGCTCACTGTAAATCAGACCGGGATCTGGGGGAGCCTGTCGTGGACCAGTTAAGCGTATGGTTGCAAGAAAGAAATACGACAACAGCAGAAATAGATTTACGTGATTTATTTCATCAGGAACGTGAGGGTTTGGGACGGCTTCGGATCTCGGTCGATCTTTCATAGTAGTTCACACGTGTTGACGGTGGGACTCGCTTGCTGACAGCTACTGACCGCTCGGGCTGACCGTGATAGGTCTGTTCCCTGGCCACCTGTGACTGCCTGTTAAACTTCCGTGTGACCCCTTTTATAGCGTTTTTTTTTTTATGGCTTAACAGGCTCGAAAAACGAAGCGAGTATAATTAGGAGGGAAGCATTTTTATTGGACGAAAAATAGAACACTTTAAATATTATTTTATTTTTCGACCGGAACTCGTGCGTCGGGAGCATTTGTAAACGAAGATAATGGTTATTTTGTGACGGGGCTTTGTCCCGTTCACATCCGGCTCTCGCTCTTGAGTATTTGCCTGTAAATCAGCCGAAATATGTCTTATTTTATTTTATAACAAGGTGCTACCACCCTGTGTCAGGGTGAACCTAGGAACAACAGCAATTAAGAGATGGTTCCATGTTCCTCAAAACCTTCTGATCAGAGGCCTTGCTGCTGGATGAAGTTTGCCATCATGCCCAGGAAGTTTGATGCTGGGTTATACAAAATTTATTAAGTAGTTATAAAGGGGCTCCTGCATTGTTACCACATTTAGTAAATTGGAAAGAACTCACATTATTTAACAACCAGTTTGAAACATTACAGCACAAACAAAAGAATTTAAGTCATAATTTTCTCAGTTTGGTAGCATTTCACTTTGATTTCAAGCCAGTTCCCATTTCTGGAATTTATATTATTATTATTATTTGCAAATGCTAATCATCAATAAGCTTCAAAGATTCTCCACTGTGATATTTATTTTTTTAATTAAGGGGGAATCCATTTTATAATTAGCAATTACCATATCTAGAGTTATCTCGCTTGGAAACATGTATCAAATTTATACTTTAAAAATTACTCTGAAACCAGTTGCCTTGTTTTATTATTTTGTTAACAAAAAAGAAAAAAAAAAGACAGGGGAAAAATAATGCTACAATGTACTGTTGTTATGATAATGAACACAGAGAAATTGGATTCTCTCTACTAGTGACAGGAAATTAGGTCATTCAGACCTTAATTTTACATACATTCTTTTGTTAACTAATATACGACACAGTTTTAATCTTTAAATGCTAATGGTGAGAATAACCGTTTCCATAGCGGAAATGTTCACCATTCTTTGACCAAGCAGTTAGCATTACTGTCGGTTGAAATCTATAAAATCTTTCCATTAAAAAGAATAATTTTCAGGAAAATAGGCTTCTCAAATCTAATGTTATAGACCTTTCTAGTACAGAGAGGAGTTTCCTTCCTAACTTTTTGTTTAAGATAGTGTGGAATATCAACATATTGATTATATCATTATTTTCCCTTCTAGTTACATGTACTACATATTTTAGTTGTTGCTGCTGTTGGAAGTCTTCAAGTGATGTGGTTTTTGTTATTTGGTAAAGTCCTTTGGTTCAAGCCTAACCAAATTAAACTGATAGAGTAAACCGGCATTGCAAGAAAGTTAAAACAAAATTCATTGTGCATGATAAGAGTGTTATTGTCACATGTCAACTATTGTAACCTTCTGGGAGACACATCACATCTCACAGGCCTTTGTTAGTTTGCTAATAGTGTATTTGATGCTCACTCTGCACACCATTATTATGATCCTGTTCCAGAATAAGCTGTATAAAGATGTATTTAACTGGAGCACAGGCCCATCTTCAAGATGAATTCTCAAAAAGTAGTGAGTTTGATTCTCACTGACTCTAAGACAATGTTTATAACATTTTGTGACTCTTTTTTATTTATTTTTTTTATTCATCTATTTTCTAAAATAAAAAACAAAAAGTCGGATGCATGAAGCAGTTTCAGATATTTAACACTGAATAAAAAATAAAGCAAAATTAGGAATATCATAATTCTTTTATTTGAAATAAAATTGACATACACACACACACACACACACTAAAAAGAAAAACAACAAATAATTTTAAATCTGAAATATAACTCCAAATGATTAAACTCCAAAACTTTCTGATGAAGCTAAATAAATAGGTAAACACATCAAATTTTTAAAGCTTTCCTAATCATTTAATCATTCAATTTGTTATTACTATAAACATATTTAGTGGATACATATATTTAAGTAGAGATCTGTGTTATTTTAAAATAAATGATGTCTACTTTTTTTTAGAGTCTTTAATAGAGAATGTACCTTTTGGCAAGTATGGAAAATACAATACCCTTATATGGGGTACATTTCCTTGATAAAAAAGGAGCCTCAAATAACCCAAGCTGGTAGATGCCAATAATTCTGTTGACAAAACAAAGATGTCTACTCATGTATCCATTAAATATGTTTATAGTAATGAGAAATAATGTCAGATTAAAAATCCATTAATTCATTAGAAATTTATTTATATATATATATATATGTATATGTATGTATGTATGTATGTCTATGTGTGCAAAAATTCAGATATAAATAAAAGACAAAAGAAAAACTTTTCATTACCAATATATTTTGATCCCTGAGGAATTTTATCAAGGTAAAGATGATTTTTCCTTTTATCATATATATATATATATATATATATATATATATATATAACACAAAGATGTTTAGCTAGACCCACGTCCAAAAAAATCAGATTTTTGATAAGGGCTTCATGGTTGGACCAAGAACATTTCAGCATACTCTCCCATATATATATATATATTATATATATATATATATATATATATATATATATATATATATATAGAGAGAGAGAGAGAGAGAGAGAAATGAGACACAGGGCAGAGATCATAAACATTTTAATTTTTTTAAAGTTATTTCCGACAACTAAAGGTTGACTCAAAGGTTTATCATAAAATGGTGCTGCCATTAACAGCTCCTTAAAAACCATTATGTGATTCAGCAGAATGGTAAAAATTTCCATTAGAATTAATGAAAGATTGAGGTTTTCTACTAAGAAACATTTCATGGAGGAACTCATTGGATATTTTGTTTCTTCCACAACTTTATGATGACATCAAATAAGAAAAGTTCTAAATATAAACAGAAAGATATTCAGCAAATCTGACAAGGACTTTCTTCTCAAGATATTTAAAAAAATTTAAAAAAAAAAAAAAAGAATTAAAAAATAATATCATTTTACAAACTAAAAAAATAAGTTGATTTTTCAGGCTTTTCAATTAGTATCAGTATGACTTAATTCAAATATTTCATAATTTTGTTTTCATTTATGGAAAGGGGTTAACTAACAATGGTTAGCAACCAGACTAAGGAAAGGACAACTCGGAATTCATAATTGTTTTTCATTTATAGTAAGGGAATCAACTGGGCTCTCAAGCTATGGTTAGCAACCAGACTAACGAAAAGACAACTCGCAATTCATAATTTTTTTCATTTATAGTAAGGGAATCAACTGGGCTCTCTAGCCACGGTTAGCAACCAGACTAAGGAAAAGACAACTCGCAATTCATAATTATTTCTCATTTATAATAAGGGAATCAACTGGGCTCTCAAGCCATGGTTAGCAACCAGACTAAGGAAAAGACAACTCGCAATTCATAATTATTTCTAATTTATAATAAGGGAATCAACTGGGCTCTCAAGCCATGGTTAGCAACCAGACTAAGGAAAAGACAACTCGCAATTCATAATTATTTCTCATTTATAATAAGGGAATCAACTGGGCTCTCTAGCCATGGTTAGCAACCAGACTAAGGAAAAGACAACTGGCAATTCATAATTATTTCTCATTTATAGTAAGGGAATCAACTGGGCTCTCTAGCCATGGTTAGCAACCAGACTAACAAAAAGACAACTCGCAATTCATAATTCTTTTTCATTTATAGTAAGGGAATCAACTGGGCTCTCTAGCCACAGTTAGCAACCAGACTAAGGAAAAGACAACTCGGAATTCATAATTCTTTTTCATTTATAGTAAGGGAATCAACTGGGCTCTCTAGCCATGGTTAGCAACCAGACTAAAGAAATTACAACTCCGAATTCATAATTATTTTTCATTTATAATAAGGGAATGAACTTGGCTCACTAGCCATGGTTAGCAAACAGACTAAGGAAAGGACAACTCGCAATTCATAATTATTTTTCATTTATAATAAGGGAATCAACTGGCTCCTCTAGGCATAGTTAGCAACCAGACTAAGGAAAAGACAGCTCGGAATCCATAATTCTTTTTCGTTTATAGTAAGGGAATCAACTGGGCTCTCTAGCTATGGTTAGCAACCAGACTATAGAAAAGGACAACTTGGAATTCATAATTATTTTTCATTTATAGTAATGGAATCATCTGGGCTTTCAATCTATGGTTAGCAACCAGACTAAGGAAAAGACAACTCGGAATTCACAATTCTTTTTCATTTATAGTAAGGGAATCAACTGGGCTCTCTAGCCATGGTTAGCAACCAGACTAAAGAAAAGACAACACGGAATTCATAATTCTTTTTCATTTATAGTAAGGGAATCAACTGGGCTCTCTAGCCATGGATAGCAACCAGACTAAGGAAAAGAACTCGCAATTCATAATTATTTCTCATTTATAATAAGGGAATCAACTGGGCTCTCACGCCATGGTTAGCAACCAGACTAAGGAAAAGACAACTCGCAATTCATAATTATTTCTCATTTATAATAAGGGAATCAACTGGGCTCTCTAGCCATGGTTAGCAACCAGACTAAAGAAATTACAACTCCGAATTCATAATTATTTTTCATTTATAATAAGGGAATGAACTTGGCTCACTAGCCATGGTTAGCAAACAGACTAAGGAAAGGACAACTCGCAATTCATAATTATTTTTCATTTATAATAAGGGAATCAACTGGCTCCTCTAGGCATAGTTAGCAACCAGACTAACGAAAAGACAACTCGCAATTCATAATTTTTTTCATTTATAGTAAGGGAATCAACTGGGCTCTCTAGCCACGGTTAGCAACCAGACTAAGGAAAAGACAACTCGCAATTCATAATTCTTTTTCATTTATAGTAAGGGAATCAACTGGGCTCTCTAGCCACGGTTAGCAACCAGACTAAGGAAAAGACAACTCGCAATTCATAATTCTTTTTCATTTATAGTAAGGGAATCAACTGGGCTCTCTAGCCAAGGTTAGCAACCAGACTAAGGAAAAGACAACTCGGAATTCATAATTCTTTTTCATTTATAGTAAGGGAATCAACTGGGCTCTCTAGCCACGGTTAGCAACCAGACTAAGGAAAAGACAACTCGCAATTCATAATTCTTTTTCATTTATAGTAAGGGAATCAACTGGGCTCTCTAGCCATGGTTAGCAACCAGACTAAGGAAAAGACAACTGGCAATTCATAATTATTTCTCATTTATAGTAAGGGAATCAACTGGGCTCTCTAGCCATGGATAGGAACCAGACTAAGGAAAAGACAACTCGCAATTCATAATTATTTCTCATTTATAATAAGGGAATCAACTGGGCTCTCTAG
The DNA here is from genome assembly GCA_963932145.1 of Acanthosepion lycidas. Taxonomy (NCBI): domain Eukaryota; kingdom Metazoa; phylum Mollusca; class Cephalopoda; order Sepiida; family Sepiidae; genus Acanthosepion; species Acanthosepion lycidas. The sequence continues at coordinate 6,937,364 of OZ010602.1, read as the reverse complement.
CCATGGTTAGCAACCAGACTAAGGAAAAGACAACTCGGAATTCATAATTCTTTTTCATTTATAGTAAGGGAATCAACTGGGCTCTCTAGCCATGGTTAGCAACCAGACTAAAGAAATTACAACTCCGAATTCATAATTATTTCTCATTTATAATAAGGGAATCAACTGGGCTCTCTAGCCATGGTTAGCAACCAGACTAAGAAAAAAACAAATCGGAATTCATAATTATTTTTCATTTATAGTAAGGGAATTAACTGGGCTCTCTAGTCATGGTTAGCAACCAGATAAGGAAAAGACAACTCGGAATTCTTAATTTTTTATTTATTTATAGTAAGGGAATCAACTGGGCTCTCTAGCCATGGTTAGCAACCAGACTAACGAAAAGACAACTCGCAATTCATAATTTTTTTCATTTATAGTAAGGGAATCAACTGGGCTCTCTAGCCACGGTTAGCAACCAGACTAAGGAAAAGACAACTCGGAATTCATAATTCTTTCTCATTTATAGTAAGGGAATCAACTGGGCTCTCTAGCCACGGTTAGCAACCAGACTAAGGAAAAGACAACTCGCAATTCATAATTCTTTTTCATTTATAGTAAGGGAATTAACTGGGCTCTCTAGCCATGGTTAGCAACCAGACTAAGGAAAAGACAACTCGGAATTCATAATTCTTTTTCATTTATAGTAAGGGAATCAACTGGGCTCTCTAGCCACGGTTAGCAACCAGACTAAGGAAAAGACAACTCGCAATTCATAATTCTTTTTCATTTATAGTAAGGGAATCAACTGGGCTCTCTAGCCATGGTTAGCAACCAGACTAAGGAAAAGACAACTGGCAATTCATAATTATTTCTCATTTATAGTAAGGGAATCAACTGGGCTCTCTAGCCATGGATAGCAACCAGACTAAGGAAAAGAACTCGCAATTCATAATTATTTCTCATTTATAATAAGGGAATCAACTGGGCTCTCTAGCCATGGATAGCAACCAGACTAAGGAAAAGAACTCGCAATTCATAATTATTTCTCATTTATAATAAGGGAATCAACTGGGCTCTCAAGCCATGGTTAGCAACCAGACTAAGGAAAAGACAACTCGCAATTCATAATTATTTCTCATTTATAATAAGGGAATCAACTGGGCTCTCTAGCCATGGTTAGCAACCAGACTAAGGAAAAGACAACTCACAATTCATAATTCTTTTTCATTTATAGTAAGGGAATCAACTGGGCTCTCTAGCCATGGTTAGCAACCAGACTAAGGAAAAGACAACTGGCAATTCATAATTTTTTTCATTTATAGTAAGGGAATCAACTGGGCTCTCAAGCTATGGTTAGCAACCAGACTAACGAAAAGACAACTCGGTATTCATAATTCTTTTTCATTTATAGTAAGGGAATCAACTGGGCTCTCTAGCCACGGTTAGCAACCAGACTAAGGAAAAGACAACTCTCAATTCATAATTCTTTTTCATTTATAGTAAGGGAATTAACTGGGCTCTCTAGCCATGGTTAGCAACCAGACTAAGGAAAAGACAACTCGGAATTCATAATTCTTTTTCATTTATAGTAAGGGAATCAACTGGGCTCTCTAGCCACGGTTAGCAACCAGACTAAGGAAAAGACAACTCGCAATTCATAATTCTTTTTCATTTATAGTAAGGGAATCAACTGGGCTCTCTAGCCATGGTTAGCAACCAGACTAAGGAAAAGACAACTGGCAATTCATAATTATTTCTCATTTATAGTAAGGGAATCAACTGGGCTCTCTAGCCATGGATAGCAACCAGACTAAGGAAAAGAACTCGCAATTCATAATTATTTCTCATTTATAATAAGGGAATCAACTGGGCTCTCAAGCCATGGTTAGCAACCAGACTAAGGAAAAGACAACTCGCAATTCATAATTATTTCTCATTTATAATAAGGGAATCAACTGGGCTCTCTAGCCATGGTTAGCAACCAGACTAAGGAAAAGACAACTCGCAATTCATAATTCTTTTTCATTTATAGTAAGGGAATCAACTGGGCTCTCTAGCCATGGTTAGCAACCAGACTAACGAAAAGACAACTCGCAATTCATAATATTTTTCATTTATAGTAAGGGAATCAACTGGGCTCTCTAGCCACGGTTAGCAACCAGACTAAGGAAAAGACAACTCGGAATTCATAATTCTTTCTCATTTATAGTAAGGGAATCAACTGGGCTCTCTAGCCATGGTTAGCAACCAGACTAAGGAAAAGACAACTCGCAATTCATAATTATTTCTCATTTATAGTAAGGGAATCAACTGGGCTCTCTAGCCACGGTTAGCAACCAGACTAAGGAAAAGACAACTCGCAATTCATAATTCTTTTTCATTTATAGTAAGGGAATCAACTGGGCTCTCTAGCCACGGTTAGCAACCAGACTAAGGAAAAGACAACTCGCAATTCATAATTCTTTTTCATTTATAGTAAGGGAATTAACTGGGCTCTCTAGCCATGGTTAGCAACCAGACTAAGGAAAAGACAACTCGGAATTCATAATTCTTTTTCATTTATAGTAAGGGAATCAACTGGGCTCTCTAGCAACGGTTAGCAACCAGACTAAGGAAAAGACAACTCGCAATTCATAATTCTTTTTCATTTATAGTAAGGGAATCAACTGGGCTCTCTAGCCATGGTTAGCAACCAGACTAAGGAAAAGACAACTGGCAATTCATAATTATTTCTCATTTATAGTAAGGGAATCAACTGGGCTCTCTAGCCATGGATAGCAACCAGACTAAGGAAAAGAACTCGCAATTCATAATTATTTCTCATTTATAATAAGGGAATCAACTGGGCTCTCAAGCCATGGTTAGCAACCAGACTAAGGAAAAGACAACTCGCAATTCATAATTATTTCTCATTTATAATAAGGGAATCAACTGGGCTCTCTAGCCATGGTTAGCAACCAGACTAAGGAAAAGACAACTCGCAATTCATAATTCTTTTTCATTTATAGTAAGGGAATCAACTGGGATCTCTAGCCATGGTTAGCAACCAGACTAAGGAAAAGACAACTCGGAATTCATAATTCTTTTTCATTTATAGTAAGGGAATCAACTGGGCTCTCTAGCCATGGTTAGCAACCAGACTAAAGAAATTACAACTCCGAATTCATAATTATTTTTCATTTATAATAAGGGAATGAACTTGGCTCACTAGCCATGGTTAGCAAACAGACTAAGGAAAGGACAACTCGCAATTCATAATTATTTTTCATTTATAATAAGGGAATCAACTGGCTCCTCTAGGCATAGTTAGCAACCAGACTAAGGAAAAGACAGCTCGGAATCCATAATTCTTTTTCGTTTATAGTAAGGGAATCAACTGGGCTCTCAAGCTATGGTTAGCAACCAGACTAACGAAAAGACAACTCGGTATTCATAATTCTTTTTCATTTATAGTAAGGGAATCAACTGGGCTCTCTAGCCACGGTTAGCAACCAGACTAAGGAAAAGACAACTCTCAATTCATAATTCTTTTTCATTTATAGTAAGGGAATTAACTGGGCTCTCTAGCCATGGTTAGCAACCAGACTAAGGAAAAGACAACTCGGAATTCATAATTCTTTTTCATTTATAGTAAGGGAATCAACTGGGCTCTCTAGCCACGGTTAGCAACCAGACTAAGGAAAAGACAACTCGCAATTCATAATTCTTTTTCATTTATAGTAAGGGAATCAACTGGGCTCTCTAGCCATGGATAGCAACCAGACTAAGGAAAAGAACTCGCAATTCATAATTATTTCTCATTTATAATAAGGGAATCAACTGGGCTCTCAAGCCATGGTTAGCAACCAGACTAAGGAAAAGACAACTCGCAATTCATAATTATTTCTCATTTATAATAAGGGAATCAACTGGGCTCTCTAGCCATGGTTAGCAACCAGACTAAGGAAAAGACAACTCGCAATTCATAATTCTTTTTCATTTATAGTAAGGGAATCAACTGGGCTCTCTAGCCATGGTTAGCAACCAGACTAACGAAAAGACAACTCGCAATTCATAATATTTTTCATTTATAGTAAGGGAATCAACTGGGCTCTCTAGCCACGGTTAGCAACCAGACTAAGGAAAAGACAACTCGGAATTCATAATTCTTTCTCATTTATAGTAAGGGAATCAACTGGGCTCTCTAGCCATGGTTAGCAACCAGACTAAGGAAAAGACAACTCGCAATTCATAATTATTTCTCATTTATAGTAAGGGAATCAACTGGGCTCTCTAGCCACGGTTAGCAACCAGACTAAGGAAAAGACAACTCGCAATTCATAATTCTTTTTCATTTATAGTAAGGGAATCAACTGGGCTCTCTAGCCACGGTTAGCAACCAGACTAAGGAAAAGACAACTCGCAATTCATAATTCTTTTTCATTTATAGTAAGGGAATTAACTGGGCTCTCTAGCCATGGTTAGCAACCAGACTAAGGAAAAGACAACTCGGAATTCATAATTCTTTTTCATTTATAGTAAGGGAATCAACTGGGCTCTCTAGCAACGGTTAGCAACCAGACTAAGGAAAAGACAACTCGCAATTCATAATTCTTTTTCATTTATAGTAAGGGAATCAACTGGGCTCTCTAGCCATGGTTAGCAACCAGACTAAGGAAAAGACAACTGGCAATTCATAATTATTTCTCATTTATAGTAAGGGAATCAACTGGGCTCTCTAGCCATGGATAGCAACCAGACTAAGGAAAAGAACTCGCAATTCATAATTATTTCTCATTTATAATAAGGGAATCAACTGGGCTCTCAAGCCATGGTTAGCAACCAGACTAAGGAAAAGACAACTCGCAATTCATAATTATTTCTCATTTATAATAAGGGAATCAACTGGGCTCTCTAGCCATGGTTAGCAACCAGACTAAAGAAATTACAACTCCGAATTCATAATTATTTTTCATTTATAATAAGGGAATGAACTTGGCTCACTAGCCATGGTTAGCAAACAGACTAAGGAAAGGACAACTCGCAATTCATAATTATTTTTCATTTATAATAAGGGAATCAACTGGCTCCTCTAGGCATAGTTAGCAACCAGACTAACGAAAAGACAACTCGCAATTCATAATTTTTTTCATTTATAGTAAGGGAATCAACTGGGCTCTCTAGCCACGGTTAGCAACCAGACTAAGGAAAAGACAACTCGCAATTCATAATTCTTTTTCATTTATAGTAAGGGAATCAACTGGGCTCTCTAGCCACGGTTAGCAACCAGACTAAGGAAAAGACAACTCGCAATTCATAATTCTTTTTCATTTATAGTAAGGGAATCAACTGGGCTCTCTAGCCAAGGTTAGCAACCAGACTAAGGAAAAGACAACTCGGAATTCATAATTCTTTTTCATTTATAGTAAGGGAATCAACTGGGCTCTCTAGCCACGGTTAGCAACCAGACTAAGGAAAAGACAACTCGCAATTCATAATTCTTTTTCATTTATAGTAAGGGAATCAACTGGGCTCTCTAGCCATGGTTAGCAACCAGACTAAGGAAAAGACAACTGGCAATTCATAATTATTTCTCATTTATAGTAAGGGAATCAACTGGGCTCTCTAGCCATGGATAGGAACCAGACTAAGGAAAAGACAACTCGCAATTCATAATTATTTCTCATTTATAATAAGGGAATCAACTGGGCTCTCTAGCCATGGTTAGCAACCAGACTAAGGAAAAGACAACTCGGAATTCATAATTCTTTTTCATTTATAGTAAGGGAATCAACTGGGCTCTCTAGCCATGGTTAGCAACCAGACTAAAGAAATTACAACTCCGAATTCATAATTATTTTTCATTTATAATAAGGGAATCAACTGGCTCCTCTAGGCATAGTTAGCAACCAGACTAAGGAAAAGACAGCTCGGAATCCATAATTCTTTTTCGTTTATAGTAAGGGAATCAACTGGGCTCTCTAGCTATGGTTAGCAACCAGACTATAGAAAAGGACAACTTGGAATTCATAATTATTTTTCATTTATAGTAATGGAATCATCTGGGCTCTCAATCTATGGTTAGCAACCAGACTAAGGAAAAGACAACTCGGAATTCACAATTATTTTTCATTTACAGTAAGGGAATCAACTTGGCTCTCTAGCCATGGTTAGCAACCAGACTAAGAAAAAAACAAATCGGAATTCATAATTATTTTTCATTTATAGTAAGGGAATTAACTGGGCTCTCTAGTCATGGTTAGCAACCAGATAAGGAAAAGACAACTCGGAATTCTTAATTTTTTATTTATTTATAGTAAGGGAATCAACTGGGCTCTCTAGCCATGGTTAGCAACCAGACTAACGAAAAGACAACTCGCAATTCATAATTTTTTTCATTTATAGTAAGGGAATCAACTGGGCTCTCTAGCCACGGTTAGCAACCAGACTAAGGAAAAGACAACTCGGAATTCATAATTCTTTCTCATTTATAGTAAGGGAATCAACTGGGCTCTCTAGCCATGGTTAGCAACCAGACTAAGGAAAAGACAACTCGGAATTCATAATTCTTTTTCATTTATAGTAAGGGAATCAACTGGGCTCTCTAGCCACGGTTAGCAACCAGACTAAGGAAAAGACAACTCGCAATTCATAATTCTTTTTCATTTATAGTAAGGGAATTAACTGGGCTCTCTAGCCATGGTTAGCAACCAGACTAAGGAAAAGACAACTCGGAATTCATAATTCTTTTTCATTTATAGTAAGGGAATCAACTGGGCTCTCTAGCCACGGTTAGCAACCAGACTAAGGAAAAGACAACTCGCAATTCATAATTCTTTTTCATTTATAGTAAGGGAATCAACTGGGCTCTCTAGCCATGGTTAGCAACCAGACTAAGGAAAAGACAACTGGCAATTCATAATTATTTCTCATTTATAGTAAGGGAATCAACTGGGCTCTCTAGCCATGGATAGCAACCAGACTAAGGAAAAGAACTCGCAATTCATAATTATTTCTCATTTATAATAAGGGAATCAACTGGGCTCTCTAGCCATGGATAGCAACCAGACTAAGGAAAAGAACTCGCAATTCATAATTATTTCTCATTTATAATAAGGGAATCAACTGGGCTCTCAAGCCATGGTTAGCAACCAGACTAAGGAAAAGACAACTCGCAATTCATAATTATTTCTCATTTATAATAAGGGAATCAACTGGGCTCTCTAGCCATGGTTAGCAACCAGACTAAGGAAAAGACAACTCACAATTCATAATTCTTTTTCATTTATAGTAAGGGAATCAACTGGGCTCTCTAGCCATGGTTAGCAACCAGACTAAGGAAAAGACAACTGGCAATTCATAATTTTTTTCATTTATAGTAAGGGAATCAACTGGGCTCTCAAGCTATGGTTAGCAACCAGACTAACGAAAAGACAACTCGGTATTCATAATTCTTTTTCATTTATAGTAAGGGAATCAACTGGGCTCTCTAGCCACGGTTAGCAACCAGACTAAGGAAAAGACAACTCTCAATTCATAATTCTTTTTCATTTATAGTAAGGGAATTAACTGGGCTCTCTAGCCATGGTTAGCAACCAGACTAAGGAAAAGACAACTCGGAATTCATAATTCTTTTTCATTTATAGTAAGGGAATCAACTGGGCTCTCTAGCCACGGTTAGCAACCAGACTAAGGAAAAGACAACTCGCAATTCATAATTCTTTTTCATTTATAGTAAGGGAATCAACTGGGCTCTCTAGCCATGGTTAGCAACCAGACTAAGGAAAAGACAACTGGCAATTCATAATTATTTCTCATTTATAGTAAGGGAATCAACTGGGCTCTCTAGCCATGGATAGCAACCAGACTAAGGAAAAGAACTCGCAATTCATAATTATTTCTCATTTATAATAAGGGAATCAACTGGGCTCTCAAGCCATGGTTAGCAACCAGACTAAGGAAAAGACAACTCGCAATTCATAATTATTTCTCATTTATAATAAGGGAATCAACTGGGCTCTCTAGCCATGGTTAGCAACCAGACTAAGGAAAAGACAACTCGCAATTCATAATTCTTTTTCATTTATAGTAAGGGAATCAACTGGGCTCTCTAGCCATGGTTAGCAACCAGACTAACGAAAAGACAACTCGCAATTCATAATATTTTTCATTTATAGTAAGGGAATCAACTGGGCTCTCTAGCCACGGTTAGCAACCAGACTAAGGAAAAGACAACTCGGAATTCATAATTCTTTCTCATTTATAGTAAGGGAATCAACTGGGCTCTCTAGCCATGGTTAGCAACCAGACTAAGGAAAAGACAACTCGCAATTCATAATTATTTCTCATTTATAGTAAGGGAATCAACTGGGCTCTCTAGCCACGGTTAGCAACCAGACTAAGGAAAAGACAACTCGCAATTCATAATTCTTTTTCATTTATAGTAAGGGAATCAACTGGGCTCTCTAGCCACGGTTAGCAACCAGACTAAGGAAAAGACAACTCGCAATTCATAATTCTTTTTCATTTATAGTAAGGGAATTAACTGGGCTCTCTAGCCATGGTTAGCAACCAGACTAAGGAAAAGACAACTCGGAATTCATAATTCTTTTTCATTTATAGTAAGGGAATCAACTGGGCTCTCTAGCAACGGTTAGCAACCAGACTAAGGAAAAGACAACTCGCAATTCATAATTCTTTTTCATTTATAGTAAGGGAATCAACTGGGCTCTCTAGCCATGGTTAGCAACCAGACTAAGGAAAAGACAACTGGCAATTCATAATTATTTCTCATTTATAGTAAGGGAATCAACTGGGCTCTCTAGCCATGGATAGCAACCAGACTAAGGAAAAGAACTCGCAATTCATAATTATTTCTCATTTATAATAAGGGAATCAACTGGGCTCTCAAGCCATGGTTAGCAACCAGACTAAGGAAAAGACAACTCGCAATTCATAATTATTTCTCATTTATAATAAGGGAATCAACTGGGCTCTCTAGCCATGGTTAGCAACCAGACTAAGGAAAAGACAACTCGCAATTCATAATTCTTTTTCATTTATAGTAAGGGAATCAACTGGGATCTCTAGCCATGGTTAGCAACCAGACTAAGGAAAAGACAACTCGGAATTCATAATTCTTTTTCATTTATAGTAAGGGAATCAACTGGGCTCTCTAGCCATGGTTAGCAACCAGACTAAAGAAATTACAACTCCGAATTCATAATTATTTTTCATTTATAATAAGGGAATGAACTTGGCTCACTAGCCATGGTTAGCAAACAGACTAAGGAAAGGACAACTCGCAATTCATAATTATTTTTCATTTATAATAAGGGAATCAACTGGCTCCTCTAGGCATAGTTAGCAACCAGACTAAGGAAAAGACAGCTCGGAATCCATAATTCTTTTTCGTTTATAGTAAGGGAATCAACTGGGCTCTCAAGCTATGGTTAGCAACCAGACTAACGAAAAGACAACTCGGTATTCATAATTCTTTTTCATTTATAGTAAGGGAATCAACTGGGCTCTCTAGCCACGGTTAGCAACCAGACTAAGGAAAAGACAACTCTCAATTCATAATTCTTTTTCATTTATAGTAAGGGAATTAACTGGGCTCTCTAGCCATGGTTAGCAACCAGACTAAGGAAAAGACAACTCGGAATTCATAATTCTTTTTCATTTATAGTAAGGGAATCAACTGGGCTCTCTAGCCACGGTTAGCAACCAGACTAAGGAAAAGACAACTCGCAATTCATAATTCTTTTTCATTTATAGTAAGGGAATCAACTGGGCTCTCTAGCCATGGATAGCAACCAGACTAAGGAAAAGAACTCGCAATTCATAATTATTTCTCATTTATAATAAGGGAATCAACTGGGCTCTCAAGCCATGGTTAGCAACCAGACTAAGGAAAAGACAACTCGCAATTCATAATTATTTCTCATTTATAATAAGGGAATCAACTGGGCTCTCTAGCCATGGTTAGCAACCAGACTAAGGAAAAGACAACTCGCAATTCATAATTCTTTTTCATTTATAGTAAGGGAATCAACTGGGCTCTCTAGCCATGGTTAGCAACCAGACTAACGAAAAGACAACTCGCAATTCATAATATTTTTCATTTATAGTAAGGGAATCAACTGGGCTCTCTAGCCACGGTTAGCAACCAGACTAAGGAAAAGACAACTCGGAATTCATAATTCTTTCTCATTTATAGTAAGGGAATCAACTGGGCTCTCTAGCCATGGTTAGCAACCAGACTAAGGAAAAGACAACTCGCAATTCATAATTATTTCTCATTTATAGTAAGGGAATCAACTGGGCTCTCTAGCCACGGTTAGCAACCAGACTAAGGAAAAGACAACTCGCAATTCATAATTCTTTTTCATTTATAGTAAGGGAATCAACTGGGCTCTCTAGCCACGGTTAGCAACCAGACTAAGGAAAAGACAACTCGCAATTCATAATTCTTTTTCATTTATAGTAAGGGAATTAACTGGGCTCTCTAGCCATGGTTAGCAACCAGACTAAGGAAAAGACAACTCGGAATTCATAATTCTTTTTCATTTATAGTAAGGGAATCAACTGGGCTCTCTAGCAACGGTTAGCAACCAGACTAAGGAAAAGACAACTCGCAATTCATAATTCTTTTTCATTTATAGTAAGGGAATCAACTGGGCTCTCTAGCCATGGTTAGCAACCAGACTAAGGAAAAGACAACTGGCAATTCATAATTATTTCTCATTTATAGTAAGGGAATCAACTGGGCTCTCTAGCCATGGATAGCAACCAGACTAAGGAAAAGAACTCGCAATTCATAATTATTTCTCATTTATAATAAGGGAATCAACTGGGCTCTCAAGCCATGGTTAGCAACCAGACTAAGGAAAAGACAACTCGCAATTCATAATTATTTCTCATTTATAATAAGGGAATCAACTGGGCTCTCTAGCCATGGTTAGCAACCAGACTAAGGAAAAGACAACTCGCAATTCATAATTCTTTTTCATTTATAGTAAGGGAATCAACTGGGATCTCTAGCCATGGTTAGCAACCAGACTAAGGAAAAGACAACTCGGAATTCATAATTCTTTTTCATTTATAGTAAGGGAATCAACTGGGCTCTCTAGCCATGGTTAGCAACCAGACTAAAGAAATTACAACTCCGAATTCATAATTATTTTTCATTTATAATAAGGGAATGAACTTGGCTCACTAGCCATGGTTAGCAAACAGACTAAGGAAAGGACAACTCGCAATTCATAATTATTTTTCATTTATAATAAGGGAATCAACTGGCTCCTCTAGGCATAGTTAGCAACCAGACTAAGGAAAAGACAGCTCGGAATCCATAATTCTTTTTCGTTTATAGTAAGGGAATCAACTGGGCTCTCTAGCTATGGTTAGCAACCAGACTATAGAAAAGGACAACTTGGAATTCATAATTATTTTTCATTTATAGTAATGGAATCATCTGGGCTCTCAATCTATGGTTAGCAACCAGACTAAGGAAAAGACAACTCGGAATTCATAATTCTTTTTCATTTATAGTAAGGGAATCAACTGGGCTCTCTAGCCATGGTTAGCAACCAGACTAAGGAAAAGACAACTGGCAATTCATAATTATTTCTCATTTATAGTAAGGGAATCAACTGGGCTCTCTAGCCATGGATAGCAACCAGACTAAGGAAAAGAACTCGCAATTCATAATTATTTCTCATTTATAATAAGGGAATCAACTGGGCTCTCAAGCCATGGTTAGCAACCAGACTAAGGAAAAGACAACTCGCAATTCATAATTATTTCTCATTTATAATAAGGGAATCAACTGGGCTCTCTAGCCATGGTTAGCAACCAGACTAAGGAAAAGACAACTCGGAATTCATAATTCTTTTTCATTTATAGTAAGGGAATCAACTGGGATCTCTAGCCATGGTTAGCAACCAGACTAAGGAAAAGACAACTCGGAATTCATAATTCTTTTTCATTTATAGTAAGGGAATCAACTGGGCTCTCTAGCCATGGTTAGCAACCAGACTAAAGAAATTACAACTCCGAATTCATAATTATTTTTCATTTATAATAAGGGAATGAACTTGGCTCACTAGCCATGGTTAGCAAACAGACTAAGGAAAGGACAACTCGCAATTCATAATTATTTTTCATTTATAATAAGGGAATCAACTGGCTCCTCTAGGCATAGTTAGCAACCAGACTAAGGAAAAGACAGCTCGGAATCCATAATTCTTTTTCGTTTATAGTAAGGGAATCAACTGGGCTCTCTAGCTATGGTTAGCAACCAGACTATAGAAAAGGACAACTTGGAATTCATAATTATTTTTCATTTATAGTAATGGAATCATCTGGGCTCTCAATCTATGGTTAGCAACCAGACTAAGGAAAAGACAACTCGGAATTCACAATTATTTTTCATTTACAGTAAGGGAATCAACTTGGCTCTCTAGCCATGGTTAGCAACCAGACTAAGAAAAAAACAAATCGGAATTCATAATTATTTTTCATTTATAGTAAGGGAATTAACTGGGCTCTCTAGTCATGGTTAGCAACTAGATAAGGAAAAGACAACTCGGAATTCTTAATTTTTTATTTATTTATAGTAAGGGAATCAACTGGGCTCTCTAGGCATGGTTCGCAACCAGACTAAGGAAAGGACAACTCGGAATTCATAATTATTTTTCATTTATAGTAAAGGAATCAACTGGGCTCTCTAGCCATGGTAAGCAACCAGACTAAGAAAAAAAACAAATCGAAATTCATAATTATTTTTCATTTATAGTAAGGGAATCAACTGGGCTCTATAGCTATGGTTAGCAACCAGACTAAGGAAATTACAACTCGGAATTCATAATTTTTTTTTCATTTATAGTAAGGGAATTACCTGGGCTCTCTAGACATGTTTAGCAACCAGACTAAGGAAAAGACAACTCAGAATTCATAATTATTTTTCATTTATAGTAAGGGAGTCAACTGGGCTCTCTAGGCATGGTTAGCAACCAGACTAAGGAAAAGACAACTCAAAAAATAATATCAATTTACAAACTAAAAAAATAACAAGTTGATTTTTCATCCTTTTCAATTAGTATCAGTATGACTTATTTGAAATATTTCATAATTTTGTTTTCATTTATGGAAAGGAGTTAATTAAGCTTTTTAACAATGGTTAATTTATAATATATGTATATATATATATACATATATATATATATATATCCTATGCCATTTCTGGGAGGCAGAAGAATTTCTTAGACACCATCTATGCCTGGGTGGCCAATATTGCTTAATATAAGAGCCACTTATGATATTTGTTTGAGAGCTGCAAACATGGAGAAAATATACACATGGTTTTGTTACATACATATGAACATTAAATTTATATTTTAATCCATTGGGATTGATCTAAATTCATAGCTGGCAAATAATTATAAAGCTTGAAATTTTTCTTATTCTGTGATGACAAAAGCAGATCAGCCAACATATTATCACAAGTTGCATATTAAAGTTCAAAGAGCTGCATATTGGTTCGTGAGCCACAGTTCGGCCACCTCTGATCTATCAAGTTACAATAAGCTCAATGACGATGAAGGATTTGTAAGCATAACAACATTAGGGTGGTTATCCAATAGCACAACCAATTTTCTTAATTTCCTTACAAAAGTTGACCCTTCATGAGACAAAGTAGATGATAAAAGTTTGCATATATAACATTTCATGCAAATGTGGAAAGAAATGTTATTCGAATCAAGGAATGTGAGAAATTTATATCTAAAGCTGAAGAACTGCAGACCATATGTGAAAGAAGACAGGATTACATTATTCCTTCAGGGTTAAACTCCAAGTACTAAAAATAGAGAATCCTTGATAGGAGAGAAAATTAAAAGACAAGATATACAAAAATAGGACAACAAGCCTGCATACTTTATTATTTAAGCATTAAAATTAATTATGTAAAAAAAAAAAAAAAAATATACAATTTTCCTAACTCAAGAAAAAACTAGAACACTCAAAAATTAATGACAACAACATGTCTATCTAAGCAGAAGTGAAATGCAACAATTGAAAGAAAAGTGGACAAAGACAGAAAAGATCAAGGATTGAGTGTAAAGTGAATAAAAACAAAACAATTACAAAAAGGATAAAAATCATGACATTCTACTACACATATTTACATATGCTCAAGATGGGCGTGCACACACACACACACAATGCAAAAAATAAAAAATAAAATAAACTTACACTAATGAATATAAAAAAGAAAAATCAAGAAGTATAAGCAGGCAATTGCTGATACATGCATATATATATATATATATATATATATATATATATGTTATTTTTTAAATGTTATATTTTACTGGATACATGTGTTTGAATATATATCCCATTTTTTTTAAACAATGTCAATTACATCTACTGGTCCGTACATTTTCGAATCTTAATAAAGAAAATATGTCCTCTGATAGGGTTTGAACCCACATTTCCTCTTGTGGAGGAAATTGTTGTCTGATCTGGCATGCTTTAGATCACTTGAGCAGAGATTTTCACAGCTCAACAAGGTTCGATTCCCCCTTTTAAGAAATATGTATCGTCTTATTCACTTCTGCTTCAAAGTCTGTATGTGCTAACATTATGTATCTGAAACAGTAATTTCTAAGGACTTGGTTTAATCACTATTCATTCAAAACATGATAGCATGCATAGTCAGAAGGGATGTAAGTCATCAGATAAAGTTAAGTTCAGCAGTGAGTTGAGAAGGGGAAGTTAGACTCCTAAGATATCACACAGCCAACCAACAATTACAAGCAACTTATGAAATCATAATACAATCAATTTGAGGCATATGAAACAAGTTTTCCTTAATGATACACAACAACTTATTCATTGCTACCATAATTCTACAAGGCTCTACCAACTTCAACTAGTTTCCCCACAAAGACATTCATTCAGAACTCCTTCCATTCAACTATAGATGCTTCCACTATTGTGTTAACTCTAAACAGCACAGAAAATTAACACCAACTTCTGAACTTTGGTCACTTTTTCTACTGAAGACATTTTTTTTTTAAAACTTTATCAACTAATGTAAGTCCCCACTTCCTTATAAATATTTTTTTCTACTTACCTTAATTTTTGGGAATACTAAAAAGAATATTTTGAGCCAGCCTCTATACTCTTTTTTTCATGTTAATTATTATAAATAAACAAATAATTTCTGTTTACATTTCACAACACAAAAGTACTTTTTTATTGTGCACTTAAAGAGATAATCAACTGATAATTTTTTTTTGTTGTATGTGAGAAAATCCTTATAATACTGACAAAAATTACACAATTTCATCATTGATAGATTTAGCAACCAAACAAATAACAACCAGTAAAATTTGGTAATAAAGGTCTGAGCCTTGTTATAAATTACTCCTTAATGAGGAATTGCTGCATATTTAACAAAAAATGGATTAACTAATATACACATATAATAAATATTATAATTTTAAAATATTACGTTATTTATATAGATATATAATTAGTTAATAGATGTGTACAAAAAAATATATATATATAAAATAAAATATTAGATGTCCACAAAAAAAAAAAAAGTTTCTCAACAGTGTATCCACAGTCACTAGTTTAAATTATTTTGTTATAAAAACAACAACAAAATAGTCCAAATAGTAATATTAGCCATTTCCTTATAAGAAAACATTCATCATTCATTGACAAAGCAATCAGGGCTGTTGTTGGTTAAAATCTTTGTTTTAAAAAATATTTTTAAAGAAAATAGGTTTCTCAAATCCAGTAGCTGTTATTGATCTTTCCAGTATTGACTGGAAGAGGGGTGTTCTTTCCTTGCCTTTTATTTGAGGTAGTGTGGAATGTCAGCATCTTATATTATTATTCCCTCTTTGATTTATACCTGATATCCATTTTAGTTGTTGCTTCTGTTGGAAGTGCTCAAGTGATATAATTAAATCATTATAAAATGAACTTAGTACAGTTATTTTTTTCTGCTCATACATTTTATATTTACTTTCTAAAATTTACCAAAGTTATAAATACCCAACAATTTCGAATAAGCCATATTCACAATATGTGGCTAGAAAAAAAAAAAACCTGACAATTATCAAAAAGTTTTGGACAGCAAAGTAAATTTTATCTGAATTGTACAATAACCCAAAATTTTAAAGCAAAATTTCACTTGGCAAATCCTGATTGTTTAAAAGATGAAAATGAATAGAAATATGAAATGTGCCAAAAAAATCACAAAGTTAAACAAAAATTTCAAATTTTTTCCTAACTATTTACCATTACTAACCATTTGAAACTGTTTCCATCATGAATTCCTAAAGATGATGCAACACACATTATATATATATATATATATATATATATATATATACACACACACACACTTTATAGCTCTGTTATAACATCAAGCACTGTTTAAATAACATCAGCACTTTATGTGCAATATACACACACACACACACACAAAGAGAAACAGTGAGAGAGAGAGAGAGAGAGAGAGTGGATACATGTGTCTTTTTTATTGATATCTGTGATATCACTGGTATTTTAAATAGTGAACTTAAATGTCAAGTAGGCTAGAAATTGAAAAATCCTAAAAAAAAAAAAAAATGTACCACCTGACGGGAATTGAACCTGAATTCCCTTAGAAATCAGTCAGAACAATTTTTGAGATGAAGGGGTGCCTTACCAATATGTCATGGGAAAGCATCATGATAAAGCAAGCTATAATTACCCTACTTGAGGAATGCCTATCTCTTAATCAAACCTTTTCAAATCCAAATCTGCTAGCTTTGTTTTCGTACCCAAAACTATATATATATATATATATATATATATATATATATATATATAATGAAAAACAAACCACTTTAAGGTACCATTACGATAATTTATTTCACCTAAATCCTTTTTTAAGGATTCAGGATCATCAGGTAAAACTTCCAACAACAAATTGAGAGAAAAAATTAGAAATTGGTGGGTAGTGTAATTTTTGTAATTTAATAGAGGGGGTTGAGAGTGGTAGTTAAACAGACAATATAAAGTATAGGGAGGGGTTAATTTTATATCTCTCTTAAGTATGTTTTATATTGGAGTAGGAGGAGTGACAGAACCTTGACCTCTTTAGATGGTTAATAAAACGGAAATGAATTGTAGAAAATGTATACAAGTGAGTCTTATGGTAAAGAGAGAGATAGGGGGAGGGGGAAAGAGAGATGGAGTTGTTATAATTTTGTTTTAACAAAATTATGTAAAAGATAGTTTACAATGTTTGATAGAAAATTCGATGTCTGAAAAAAATTTTGTTATTAACTTAAATCTTTAATTTTTTAAGTAAATAGTTTCAGGACTAAATATAACTATTATTGTAATAAACATATTTATCTAGGACATAAAGAAATATTTAAAATTTTAATAGTTTATTCACCCGACTAATTGTATTTCCACAATATAAAAAAAAACAAAAAAACAATAACATCTATTTTAATATTTAAAATTAATTTATGAATGTAATTTATTTATTATATTGGTAAACTAAATTAAAGATTAGGTTTCATTATTTTGTAAATTATTTGAGGGTAATATTAATTTTCATTTATTCATATATGTCTAACAAATGTATTCATGTGAATCCCTACATACATACGATCATTAACAAGTCCAAAAAAAAAAACCAAAAAAAAACCATAGAAACACTTGACCATAAACCTAACTTTCAAAATAATATACAGTCCAGATTAATAAATCCCTCCAAATCAGAATTAGGACTAATTTCTAGAAACATTCTTAAAAGAATAAACGTATCTATATTAGAAAATTATCCCTTAAACCTTTGGAAAGATTCATCTGACACCATTAAGTGGTTCAAAAATATAAAATCTAAAAATAAATCCACCTTTATCCAATTAGACATTATCGATTTTTACCCCTCCATTTCCAAAGATTTATTAGAAAATAGCCTAAATTTTGCTAGAAACTATACTGAAATCACTGACGAGGAAATTAAAATCATAATGGATTCCAGAAAATCTGTACTTAAACTTAACGACACTACTTGGTTTAAAAATAACAGTGACAATTTCGATGTCCCAATGGGAGCGTTTGATTCTGCTCAAATAGCGGACCTAATAGGGATGTATATTTTAGATATTCTGAGCAGATTTCTTAACCCCCAAAATGTAGGGCTTTACAGGGATGATGATCTCATTATTATACCTAACTCTAATGGACCTCTTACATCCCAACTCTAGAAGAAAATAATTAAGGCTTTCAAATATATAGGTTTTAAAATAGAAATATCATCTAACCTGAAAATAGTAAATTTTCTAGACGTAACATTTGATCTTGAAAATAACACTTATAAACCTTTCCAAAAGGAGAACCAATCGCCCATATACATAAATATCGACTCAAACCACCCTATAGCAATTATGAAACAGATCCCTAACACTGTAAATACTAGAATAAATAAACTATCCTCTAGTAAAAGCATCTTTGATCAAAATAAATCAACATACAATCAAGCCCTATTAAAAAGCAAATTCAAACAAACACTCACTTATATAGATAAATCTACTAGCGACACGTCTTCTAAATCTAGAAATAGAAATAGGAAAATTATATGGTTCAACCCACCCTTCTGTAAGCTGTCGAACATTAATATAGGAAAATATTTTCTCAAACTAATAGATAAACATTTTAATAAAGATAAGCTATTAAAAATGTTGTTCAATAGAATGAATTTAAAAATTAGTTATTCCTGCATGAACAACATGGAAAAAATTATTAGCTCCCATAATAGTAAAATTTTAAATGAATTTTATAATCAACTTCAAAAAGATCCTAATACAAGCCCAAAGACCAAATCTACCTGTAACTGCAGGGAAGGATCTGTCTGTCCAGTAGAAGGAGTATGTTTGTCCAAAAACATAGTATACGAAGCTACGATTTTCCCCAAAGAAAATATTGAACATAAGAAGATCTACATAGGAATTTCGGCGGGAAGTTGGAAACAACGATTTTACAACCATCGCCAATCCTTTTATAATGAATCAAAAAAACACCAAACTGCACTTTCAAAGCACTATTGGGAGTTATTGGAAAACAAATTAACCCCACAAATAGAATGGAAAATTGTCTCAAGAGCCAAAACTCCGATTAATTTCAGAGACCAATGCAATTTGTGCATTATGGAAAAAATACTAATTATAAAACATAAGGATCCGGACATACTATTGAACAGACATAATGAGTTGATTTGTAAATGTAGGCATAAAAATCACCTCATTTTAACAAAGTATGTGTAGATATATAAATAGAAAATATAAATTGTTTTAAATGAATATATGAAAATACTGACACTGTGCTCTTTGATAAATGTGTTGTGGAACTTAAAATTTTTTTTATATGTGAACTTATTTAGATATATATATATATATATATATATATATATATATATATATATGAACATTATAGATAAGGGTAACTATGTATTTATATTGTGGACACATATGTATGGTAGTATGGATATATATGTATAAATAGATATACACATGTGTGAGTATAAATATACTAATATGAAGCATGTTTGAATACTGAATATTTTTTTTTTTTTTAACGTGTATGCTGCATGGGTGTGGATGTATATGTATAAATGTTTTTATGTTTGTTTTGTATGTATATGTATATTATATGTGTATGTACGAGTATATGTGTGTGTACATGTACTTAAACATGTGTGTTTTTATGGATTTAACTACTTGTAATCTATATATGTATATAGACGTAATTACCTTAGAATTTATATTTGGTAAATGTACATATGTATATGTATGTATATATATATATATATATACATATATATATATGTATTCTTTTTATATATTTTTTTGTATGTAGGGTTTTGTGCTTATATATGAATGTATATCTATTTAAGGGTGTGTATGTGTATATGAGTATGTCTCTATATATATGTATATATATATACGGATGATTAAATGGTTAGATTAATTTTTTGATATATAGATTTGTATATGGATATATGAATTTTATATGTATGTATATGTGTATATATATGTGGATGTATATATGTGTGTGTGTGTATGTATATATATATATATATATATATATATATATATATATATATATATATATATATGTGTGTGTGTGTGTGTATGTATATATGTGCGTAGGTGCATGAATTGATTTTAAATGAAATATTGGGTCTTCCTAATGACATTTTAAATTTATTTTCTTAATTTGTAATGTCCTTCTTTTGTAATATTCTATAGTTTAAATTTTGTTTTCTTCTGAAGGGAGTTTCATTTCTAAATTGATAATTTAAATTTAAATATACCATTCTTTGACTATTAATAATAGTAATAATATTAGCTAAATTCCTTTAAAATGAAACACTTCCGAAATCACATTGATAAAATTAAATTTTAACTGTGAAATCTATATATATCTCAAATATTAAAATATAGATAAAGATTGTAAAATGTATATATAGTTTATGTACAAGGATAAATGAATTTTTGTGTAAATTATCTCAAGTGTTTCTATGGGTTTTTTTTTGGTTTTTTTGGACTTGTTAATGTATGTATGTAGGGATTCACATGAATACATTTGTTAGACATATATGAATAAATGAAAATTAATATTACCCTCAAATAATTTACAAAATAATGAAACCTAATCTTTAATTTAGTTTACCAATATAATAAATAAATTACATTCATAAATTAATTTTAAATATTAAAATAGATGTTATTGTTATGTTTTTTTTTTTTTTATATTGTGGAAATACAATTAGTCGGGTGAATAAACTATTAAAATTTTAAATATTTCTTTATGTCCTAGATAAATATGTTTATTACAATAATAGTTATATTTAGTCCTGAAACTATTTACTTAAAAAATTAAAGATTTAAGTTAATAACAAAATTTTTTTCAGACATCGAATTTTCTATAAACATTGTAAAACTATCTTTTACATAATTTTGTTAAAACAAAATTATAACAACTCCATCTCTCTTTCCCCCTCCCCCCTATCTCTCTCTTTACCATAAGACTCACTTGTATACATTTTCTACAATTCATTTCCGTTTTATTAACCATCTAAAGAGGTCAAGGTTCTGTCACTCCTCCTACTCCAATATAAAACATACTTAAGAGAGATATAAAATTAACCCCTCCCTATACTTTATATTGTCTGTTTAACTACCACTCTCAACCCCCTCTATTAAATTACAAAAATTACACTACCCACCAATTTCTAATTTTTTCTCTCAATTTGTTGTTGGAAGTTTTACCTGATGATCCTGAATCCTTAAAAAAGGATTTAGGTGAAATAAATTATCGTAATGGTACCTTAAAGTGGTTTGTTTTTCATTACATATTAGCTCTGTCCTAACATTGAGCTCTCAGGATTTCATCCTCTTTGGATTTACCAAGTTCCTTATAACTTAATTTATATATATATATATATATATATATATATATATATATATATATATAGGTACCTCTACAAAATGTAAACAAAAAGTGCATAGCATGATGAAAAAGACGCCGAACTTGACGAAAACAAAATTTTATTGTCTAATGTTCATATTATTATTAAAGAGGAAAGATCAAAGTATTTGTGGGGTATTTTTTTACATTTTTTAATCGTTCCTAGCACGTCCGAAATTTTCGTTAGAAATCCTGTTTTTTTTTTTTGTCAATAAAAAAAATGAAAATCTGACTGATATTCTTTTAAAAATCAATTATTTTTTCAAAACTTATTTTAATAGAATTAGACATTATAATGTTTATTTAAAATATTTTGAACCAAGCTTAACTTAGCTTCTGCGCCAAAAAAATGTAATTTGAAAATAAAACACAGCAGGTCATAACCTTTCGCGTCTTTTGACAGGTGACGAGAGACACATTCATGACGTTTAGATAACTTACGGGAGGATAATTCTTTCTACGGATGGAAGGAAGTGAAATTATTTAGATTTAAGTGAACAAATTATTTACCTCGTTACTTTTAAGGAAAACTTTCAGCGCTCTAATTTTTTTATTTTGTTTTTGTAGTTAGCTTTCATCTTTACATTTACGATGCTTTATGGAAAATATAAAGAAATTAAAAAATAAGACTGTTAAGAGTGAGATTAAATTTCATAAGAAAGGTATCTAATTAATTTATAGGTACCTTTCTTATGAAATTTTATCAGAAGTGTACATAAAATACCATAATTTTATGTACATTTATTACATTTTACTGTGCTATTTGTATTTCCATTCATTTTATTATTAATTTTGATATTTCATTTATGGAAAACTGTCATAACTGAGATTAATATAAAAATAAGATCATATAAATTAAAGTTTAGCAGTAGTTAAATTTCATAAGATGATACTGATACTTATAGGTACCCTTCTCAGTTGAAATTGAAAAATCAAATTAACTTCTCCATACGTGTTTCGCAAAAGTAAAGGCCTTAACAGCGGAGAACAATGCTGAACTCAAATAATGCAACTAAATTGTATTCTGGTTGGTCTTCCGTACTTTATAATTACCACCCGATTATAAACACAAAATTACATTTCTTAATTACTGCGGATCTTCTGATTGGTCCAAATGATACAATTTTCAAAGTGCTAGACAATGACAATCTCATAAGGACACTTAGAAAGGTTGACGTTGCTTTTAACTAATGTTATAATATTTTTAAAAAGCTTAATGTAAGAATCTATTATAATTAAAGAAATAACAAATAATTGTATTAAAAATTCAATTTTCATTGAAAAAAGTTTTTGCTTCCAGAAAATATTGTCCATATTCATAAAAACAACTAAAAACAAATAAAAGCATTTGAAATTAAATAATATATTTGTTTTATTGAGTTTTGTATGTTACAATTCAGAGCTGATTTTCAGGTACTGCAGCTCCAATTAAAAAAAAAAAAAAAATGATTTGCATTCCTCAAAGCCTTGTGCTTTTAACTATTGTAATCACTAAGGTTGATGTGCTCGAATTTCTAGTTTTTCATAAAATTAGTTATGAGGGTGTTAATAAATATATAAAAAAAATATTTCTGCCATGACTTTAATAAAAAAAAAATATTTATAATAATTTCGATCATCTGTGAATAGTTTCTGAAAGTTTCATTAACATCTGACAATTATTTTTATTTTTGCAAGATTTTCCAAATTAATGGGTGTAATACAAAAAAATGTGCTAAAAATTATCTATGTTATTTACTAGCCCCTGTTGGTACAAAGAGAAACAAGGTTTTTTTTAATCAAAATTTAGAATGTTCTAAAAAGAAGGAAAATTTTTTTAAAATAATTAAAAAAAACTTTGGTCTTTTCTCTTCATAAAACATAAGCATTTAGACGATAAAATTTAGTTTTCATAAAGTTTGGTGTCTTTTTCATCAGACTATGCTCTTTTTTTTTAGCGATTTCATGGAAGTATATATATATATATATATATCTGTGTATGTGGAGGAAAGATATATGACAAAGTGGAAAAAGTTTTTCATGTGACACATTTCATCCTTTAGGACTTCATCAGACAAGGTTTGTTTATATTGATGTGACTACACATGCACATGAATGAGAAACATTTGGAATTTTAAATTTAGAAAAATAATTTTTTTTATATATATTTTGTGTATATAATCTATTCAATTTCATTTGGATTCTTTTTCTTTCTATCATTTTTGTTATTTAATATCCAACTTCAGGATAACAAAAAATCTGCCAAGAATGGTGATTAAAGAACTATAGGGAAGAAAACGGCGACTTAGCGCATCACGCGTATTCTACGACAGAAAATGTGGAGAAAAAGAAAATTACTTACCAAACAAAAGGGCACATATTCCGCATGACATGCTGAAAATGGAATATTTGAATTAAAAAACAAGTCCATCGCAGGAGTCTCTATAAAATTATGTTGATATGCAAATTACTGAACATTTTCTCCCAGCTGTCGACGAATGGAAAAAATGTTTGGCCGATAAAAGCAGTTGGTGTTCTCGAATCAGGGTGAAAAAAGTTGGCTATTTTGGCTGCCACGTTGGTTGCCGAGGGAGTTATTTTTCTGACTGGTGGCGTGCATTGTGATTTGTGAAATAGTACTTGTGAATCGAGTTTTCGGCATTTTCTTTCTGTCCCCGATGTTCGAGTCTGAACTTAGTGATTTATTCTCGGTGACATAGAAATAATCTATGACAAACATTTCCTTTGCAATCCCAGATTGCTTACAAGAACTTTCTAAACATTTTCGTCTTAGTGAATTATTTTCTCTTTTAATAAAAGAATGCTACTCTAATTAAAAGTGAAAACAATTCACTAAGATGGCATCTCTCATTTGTGCACTTGTGTAGTTATATCTATATAAACAAAACTAGTCTGAAATCCTAAGGAATGAAAGACATCACATGAAAATCTTTTCCACTTTGTCATATATCTTTCCCCTAAAACTGTTATATATATAATTTGATATATAAAAATTTATATTATTATGCCATATATATGTATATATATATATATATAGTAAAGGTGATAAATCTGTTGGTATATAATCCAAATGGATACTTGTAATATAAAATATTAAAACTGATCCACAAAAAGATCTCAATATATTTATTATTAGAGAAGAAATTAATACACAATAAAATTCAAAATTACCTCATATGGGGAATAAGCTTATTCTAATTAATGAAAAAATAAAATCTGTCAGTCTTATTCAATCCCAGTATAGACTGAGTTTGTGTTGTAATTAGAAATTTAACTGTGAAAGCTAAAAAAAAAAAAAAACACCATCAAATAACTAATACAGAATTTATCCGTTTCAATGTTTCAGTCAGACGAAAGCCACAAGGCAGTGGTCAAGGGAGGGTGGAAGGTATTAGTCTTACCTTCCACCCTCACTTGACAACTTACTTGTGCCTTTCATCTGACTGAAACATTGAAATGGATAAATTCTGTATTACTTATTCAATGTTTTTTTTAATACTTCATTTTTACTTACATTCGCTAGATAAAAGTAGGCATTTTAACTAATTTGCCAAAATTCATAGCATGATGAAAAAGGCCCCAAACTTAATAAAAACAAAATTTATTGCAAAAATGTTTGTTAGTATTAAAGGGGAAGTATTTTTTTAAATTTAAAAAAAAAAAATTTTAATCCTTTGTAGCATGTTCAAAATTTAGGTTAAAATCTTGTTTTGTTTTTTTAGGTCAGCAGTAACATAATAATTGTTATTAATTGTTTTTGTGCATTTTTCAGTTGAAATGATTGTATATTATTTTTTTAATGATAAAGTAAGTAATGTTGGTTTCAAATCAAATTAATTTAACTTTAAATTTGCTAATTTTACTCAAATCACGTATCACAAATATGTATATTATTTTTGAAAGATTTTTAAAATCGATAAATGTCCAATATTTATGAAAGAAGGTACATTTTAACTATGGAGCACCGAAAAAGAGCCACTTTTTTTTAATGGAGTTGAAAATAGGGAGCATGAGGGGAGCCAACTCCAATTTTGGGTATGGGAGTAGGAGTGGGAGCAGCTCCAAAAATAGTGGAGTGTGTAAAGCCCTATATATATATAATCATTTCATGCCAGCCAAGACAATAATACCACTAAGATGTCAGTGGTTACTTCAAGAGAAACAGAATGAGAAGACTTTAGTGAGGAGAAAGAATAATAAAAGTGTATGTATGTGTATGTATATACATATGTGTGTGTGTGTAAATTATTTTTAGATAGGGCATGTCTGTGAAGGTACAAAATCAATAAAAAGACAAGAGGATATCTATTCTTAGCTGAAGCATTTCGGCCTCTGAGGGACTTTATGAAAGGCACATTTACCTTTATAAGGACGCTCCGAGGAGACAAAACACATTGGCTAAGAATAGTTTTTCCATGTCTTTTTATTCATATATATATATATATATATATATATACACACACACACATATATATAGACATACATACACTTCCACATTCTTTTTATTCATGTTTAATTCAACTCCCCATTCCACCTGATAGGCAATCAAGATTTACCAATAACGTTATAAACATCACCTTCACATTTGGTTGAATGTATAAATCAAAATAAAATTAATAAGATTTTTCTCCACTCCCCCTACCAACTGATTTCATTTTTGGGCTACAATTTTTGACATGTTGATGATGTTCTTTGCCTGTAAGAGTAATGGCATATCTATCATCTGGCCATGGTATGTAAATGCCCCCTGAAAAAAAAAAAAAAAAATGTCAACATAGTGGATTACAGCAAATCAGGTCATTTGTAAGGATGTATTTCCACCTATGCCCACCTATTGTGGCAGACCCTTGCAACAAATATCACATTTTTAAATGTGCAATACCTAATGTAACATGAATGAAAAACAGGAATAAATTTTTCATACATAAAAATAATTGTTTATTCAATTCTAGACCATCTCAAATTATCAGCCAACGAGGATATGTGGTTTTTTGAGGATTTTTTTTCAAACATTCAATCTTCTCATGAGAAGAGGATCCACTTTCCCCATCATAGATTAGGAATTTATATAACTTCCTGTCATCAGAGTTGCAGTGTGTATGTATATCCTAAGTTCAGCTGGGTCCAATTCCTGTTTATGACATCTACTGACATCCTTTGCAGTCCAAATCTGCACTTGGTGATAATGAGGTCACTTTCTATGTCAACCCACTGAGGCACATAGAACTTTTGATGTTCTGACAAAACACCAAGTACAAAGCTTTGGCATCTCTTAGAGTGATCCCAGTACATTTTGGGGTCATCACAAATTAATTCTCATTAGATCAAAGTTTCATGATAGACATAAAATTCAATTCAGACCAAAAGGTATTTTCCTGTTGTGAATCTTATGTTACACTAGAAAGCATGGAATTGTGTTTCAAAACTAGGAACATGGAATTGTGTTTCAAAACTAGGAACAAAAGGAAAAATTTCAAGAGGTCTGAAATTTTTTTATAAGGATGGTGATGTTGTTCGAATCAATAATCATAGATTATAAAAATTTACTCACTTTTCCAGCAGCTACATGATCTTCAAATTGTCTGATGAGATCAGTTGCCCAAGCTACTTTCTCCAGAGAAGGGCTGAAGGCCACTTGGACGACAGGCACTTGTGCAGGGTGGATCACTTGTTTGCCGGTAAAGCCCATTCCGGCACCTTCTACAGATGTTTTTTTAAGAGCATCCAAATCTTCACAAAGAAAAGAGAAATTTTATATTTTATGGCATCAAAATTTGATTATTACCATATTATATATATATATGAAAAATTTCTCAGAGTTAACCTGTAGAAAAGACAATAGGAAAACTAATATTAGCCAACGTGTTTCATCCAATGTGGACTTTTTCAAGGTAAAAACAAAATGAATTTATTAAAGTTATTATTAATTACTTGGTTTAATAAATTCATTTTGTGTTTGCCTCGAAAATGTCCACATTGGACGAAACACATTGGCTAATATTACAGTTTTCCTATTGTCTTTCACATTTATAAAATTATATATATATATATATATATATATATATATATATATATATATATATATATATAATATATAAAAGGCTAATGGTCCAAGATGAATCAGACCAGAAAAAGTGCTCAATACACATGTGAAAAAACAAGCTTTTAACTTTAAAAATCAGGAGATCAGTTGAATCTGCTACCTTTGTTTCAACTTTATGGTATCATCAGGTGATTTTTATTAAATCACCTCTTAATGCTTTTTTATTTTTTTTTTAAAAACTAAAGAACACTCCATTATTATTTTCAAAAATAAAGAAACAAATGCATGATGTTGGGTGTAATAGAATGAGAGGAGGAGGATGTGAAGAAGGAAGAAGAAGGTGGAAGGGAAGAAAAGCAAGTGTATTGTTGCTTACATATCAGAACATTTTTCTTAAGTGTATATGAGGCTGAAAAAAAAAAAAAAAAAAAAAGGAGTTTAACCACCCACCAATATATTTACAATACACTTGCTTTTTAATTAAAGGGGAAAACAATTTATTAAGACAAATATGTATAGAATGTGCTTTAATCGCTAGATCTTCCACAGTAAATTTACATCCAGGTTTTTACATTTTACCTTTCCTGACAGATCTTCTCTTAACACAATATGGGATACTTAATAATTAAAGTGATGAAAATATAAAATATATCCAAACACATAATAAAAAAACAAAAAAAGAAACAAATTTACAAGTTTCAAATTTCAGTGTCCCTTCTCAGTCGTGCACGTGTGTACATATATCACTTTAGTTTGGTTATGTCCTAAAGGACAAAATACAACCCACAAATTTTTTTCCCACTTTGTCTTTAATTTTCCTGTGTAGAGGGTGCGATGGATAAATTGTCGTCTAAATTACACAAAAATTAAAATAACACTGACATTTCATTTTAACAGATATATTTACTAAAATTACACAAAAAATATCTTAAAATACTAAAGAGTAAATTTAAAATTTAAAATTGCCATTGGCCTCAACCACAGCCTCCAGACAATTTCAGAATCACCTGCAATTCTCCTGGACAATCTCTTTGTTTAAGTTGGTGGATGTTATAATCCTTTCCTTCAGTTCATCTTTGGTATTACAAAGAGTTTTGTTAGTCTCTTGCGCAACTGCACCACACACATAATATTCAAGGAGTTTGCAGGCTGGGGGGTAAGGGGTGATGTGGTCACAGAAATTGTCTGACAGCCATGACTGGATTCTCGTGCTTCTGTGAAATGGTGCAGAGTCATGTTACCAGATATAGAGTCTTCCAGCAGCCAACCTCTTGTCCCAGGGCAGCACTACTCCCTCAATGCACAATGTAGGCCTCTGTGTTGAGTCTGAGGCTCTCACAAATAAATTTGGGAGTTATTTTCTTATCTGCTGTACATTCATAATCACATTAGACTCCTGTAACTCTTTCTGAATCCACTGCACTGTCCTCAGATTGACACACAAACACTCTTAAATGTTTGTACTGGAGTTTCTGGTTAGAATGTCAAGCAGTACAGCATGCTATTTCCAAATTTCTAGTGGAGTGAATTGCATCATAGTGCTCTATTTCTCACAGATGGTGCCCAACTGACCCTACTATACTGTACAGTCGACAAAATCAAAAACAAACAATGTGTACATAGGAAATTAAAAATATAAAATGGTGACAATTTATTCATTGTACCCTGTATATATGTCAGATTTAAAATAAATTCATTAATTCTGATATAAATCTATATATATATATATATATATATATATATATATATATATATATATATAGCTCTGTCATAACATCAAGCAATGTTTAAATAACATCAGTACTTTATATGCAATATATATATATATATATATATATATATATACACATACATATATATATATATATATATATATATATATATTACAGCAAAAAAACAAAAATTACCTCAACATGGAGACCGGCTTGAAATAGACTATCTCATGTTGAGGTAATTTTTGTTTTTTTGCTGTAAAAAAATACATATGCTCTGTTATAATAAATGCATTAAGCTCTCTGTGGATCAGTTTTAATAATTGATATTACTAGGATCCACCCAGATTATTTACCAATGGTTCAATTACCTGTACTATATATCATAGGAAATGGATTAAGTCCGAGAAACATTTTAATAATATATTTTCTGTTTATACATTATTTTTTATGAATATACTTATTTGAGTAAATGCTCCATTCTTTTAATAAAACAGAATTCATTACATCTACCAGCCTGGATGTTGAAGAAATTCTGTAGAAAATATGCATCCTCCAATAGGAATTGAATCTGTATCCTATACAGAACCACCATTAAGCCTGGTGTGCTATGACCATTCAGCCATAAAGAACTTCCAGTTAACCAAAGCTCAAATTTCTGCTTTTAAACACACACTCAAATAAGTGTATCCATAAAATATAACATATAAACAGAATATATATTTTTGGATATTACACCAAAAACATGTAAAATTGCTACACAATTGCAGTAATGTTTCAATGCATATAAGTGTGTCTCATCAGGCGATTGTAAATTACTGGCAAGTGAATGATTTATTTAAATTTAAAAGCAAAATACAATCTCTTTTTTTGAAAAAAAAAATTACAAGGTTTAACCAATCAAATATGACCTATATTAAATTTAAACTAAGCAAAAATTACAAAATTATTTTTTATATAAATGGGCCATGACCTGTAGATTGGCAGCCAGACATTAACTTAAAGTGGATACATATGGTTAAATAAAGTATACAAACCCAACAATTCATTTTTCTAAGAAATAAAAGGTCACGGTAGAGAGGTAATTTAACTAAATCCTAAACAAGTTATATGCCTTGTGAATTTCCTACATAAAAAAAATAATCAAATTCCAAAGTTTAATTAAATTGTAAGGTGAAAAGTAAACTATGTTTACAATTTACTGTTAATTCACACTTCTTTGATTTAATAAGGAATTTTCATTAAAAAAATCTGATAATTTCCAATTTTTCATGTAAACACAGGAGACAGGGTTCATATAAAGATCTACATGTCTTTGCTGTTTTTAAATTTTCCATTTCACCATAGGAGTCTTATTATCATCTTTTAAACTCCAAAAATATTTAGAAAGTGATGTATTAATTCTGTAAGTACTATTGGTGAAGGACAAGATATGTTGATACCACCTAGTCTTGAAATAATTCTTAGTACCACCAATATAGCCCTCAAGACTTATAAACTTCTTTCTTTTTTTTTTTTTTTTTTTTGAAAAAAAGAGGTTGTATTTTGTTTTTAAATCCAAATAAATCATTCACTCACTAGTAATTTACAATCTTATCTAAAAAAATTAATTAGTAATAAGTTTTACTGTGTAAAATAAATTTCTCACAACTAAAAAAAATTAAATACAATTTTTGATGGAAATTAAATTTTAGGTCTTTTAATACAAACTTTTGTGTGAAAGAGCTTTTTTTTTTTTTAGGAAACTTAAAAGTTTGTTTTTTTAAGTAAATAAAAGATGAAAATCTTTTTTGAAAACTATAAAATTTTAAGAAATACATGAATTTTGCAGAAAGAAATTTAAGTTTCATACAAAGAATGTTTACTTTTTTTAAGTCTCGGTTATTGAAAAGAAGACTTATTTTTGTTTACGTAATATGATGTGTAAACAAAAATAAATCTTTTCAATAACCAAGACTAGAAATGATTTTATGGATTAAAATTATTATAAAAACAAATTGTTGTAATTTAACTGCCTCACCATGATGATAATTTGGGACAATTTTTTATGTTAAGAAATCAAATGTGACCTTGGTGGGAATTCCATACATTCATTTTCTTTTCTTTTTTATAAATTAAAAAAAAAAATAATAAAAATTATCTTAAAAGAGAGCCTGGCAGAACAGCAATGTGATTTCATTTTGTGCTTATGTTTCATAATTGTAATTATAATTATTAAATTCATTTATGAGTAAATTAACAACGTTTAAAAAGAAATTAAAAATAAAAATTTTCTTTTGAATTAAAACTAGCTTTAAACTAGCAAACTTCATGGAAAGTTTGAGAACTTTTCTATTTTTTTTTTTTTTTTTTTTTTTTTTTTTTTTTTACACAGGTAAAATATACTTACATCATACTTAACTTAGGAGGTGGTATTACGATCTATAGATTTTAGTTTTATTGATGGTTTAAAATCAATAAATATTTATATCTTTTTATTATCCATACCACGAATGGAAAAGTAAGTTTTAAACAAAAAAAAATCCAAAGAATGAAAAATTTAGGTTAAAATACTCCGATTCTGATGTCAATTCCGATACCTCAAAAAGTTCCAATTCCGATTAATCGTCCCATCAATAATTATTAGCTTAGAATATGTTGTGGAAAGAATGAGATTGTTGTATTACTGTATAAAAAGCATAAAATCAAAATAAATATTGAAACAAAAAAAAAAAAAATATGTCCACTACAGTAAATGTCAAAAATGATCCTTTATTTTCTGACATGAATATTAATCTGTAATTTCTCAGTGATAAAAAATATTTTCACAACTAATTTTTGTTGCCTAGAATTCAGAATAACTTCTACTCAGGCAATTTGTTAGAATCAAAAGAAATTAATTTTCTGTTATTTTAGATGGAGAGACGGTCCTGTTTACAATATAAATACAATGTCAAACTGGTCCCTGACTTTTTGAAATATGTGTAGTTTTCTTTCCTTTTGAGGGGACCAGTTGATTTAAGTATTGCTGTTTTAAAATGAAATGTATTATTACTATGTAACGTTTGTATATACATATAATGTTCACTCCATTTCCGATAGACATAAATGTTACAAGACTGAAATAAACTTGTAACATTTGTTGAAATTCCTTTTATTTACCTCTTTTCTTTGAAAATATATCTTCATAGGGCTCTAGTCAAATTTTTTTTTGTTTTTCCCACAACCACCTTATTAAGAAAAACGTTACATTTTTCATTCTTAATTTAAAAAAAAAAAAATCATTTTTTGAATTCGAAGGCAAAAATTGCTGGGGATGTGGCTTGTTTTTTAAGGGCACCTCAGCATTAAATATGGGCACTGTGATCTAAACTCATGCCTATATGTATATATTTCTAAAGAATTTATATATTTGAGCGTGTGTCTTTAATAATAAAAATACATTTTGTTCCTTACTAGTAGCACAACTCTGATTTTCAAGGACAATGTAATCATCAGGTTCTTTTTCAATCAACAACTGACAATTGCACACACACACTATATATATATATATATATATATATATATATATATATATATATATATATATATATATATAATGAAAGTGGAGTCCTTAGAAATCCATAGGTGATAATTTATTTCATGGGATCAGATGCCCATCTCTTCAGACAAAGAAAAATTTTACAACAATAAATGGATTTTAAATTTAACCAGACACAAGCAAAAAAAAAGAAAGAAAAAAAGAAAGAAGAAAAATAAAAAGAAAAAAGAAAGACGGAAAAAAAGAAAAAAGAAAGACGGAAAGAAAGAAAGAAGAAAGAAAGCAGAAAAAAAGAAAGAAAAAAGAAAACAGAAAAAAAGAAAACAGAAAAAAAAGAAAGAAAAAAAAGAAAAAAAGAAAGAAAGAAAAAAAGAAAAAAGAAAGAAAGAAAAAAAGAAAAAAAGAAAGAAAGAAAAAAAGAAAGAAAAAAAGAAAAAAAAGAAAGAAAAAAAGAAAAAAAAGAAAGAAAAAAAAGAAAGAAAAAAAAGAAAGAAAAAAAAGAAAGAAAAAAAAGAAAGAAAAAAAAGAAAGAAAAAAAAGAAAGAAAAAAAAGAAAGAAAAAAAAGAAAGAAGAAAAAGAAAGAAGAAAAAAGAAAGAAAAAAAGAAAGAAGAAAAAAGAAAGAAAAAAAGAAAGAAGAAAAAAGAAAGAAAAAAGAAAGAAGAAAAAAGAAAGAAAAAAAGAAAGAAGAAAAAAGAAAGAAAAAAGAAAGAAGAAAAAAGAAAGAAGAAAAAAGAAAGAAAAAAAGAAAGAAAAAAGAAAGAAAAAAAGAAAGAAAAAGAAAGAAGAAAAAAGAAAGAAGAAAAAAAGAAAGAAAAAAGAAAGAAGAAAAAAAGAAAGAAGAAAAAAGAAAGAAAAAAAAGAAGAAAAAAGAAAGAAAAAAAAGAAGAAAAAAGAAAAAAAAAGAAAGAAAGAAAAAAGAAAGAAAAAAGAAAGAAGAAAAAAGAAGAAAAAGAAAGAAAAAAAAGAAAGAAAAAAAGAAAGAAAAAAGAAAGAAAGAAGAAAGAAGAAAAAAGAAAAAAGAAAAAGAAGAAAAAGAAGAAAGAAGAAAAAGAAGAAAGAAGAAAAAGAAGAAAGAAGAAAAAGAAGAAAGAAGAAAAAGAAGAAAGAAGAAAAAGAAGAAAGAAGAAAAAGAAGAAAGAAGAAAAAGAAGAAAGAAGAAAAAGAAGAAAGAAGAAAAAGAAGAAAGAAGAAAGAAAAAAGAAGAAAAAAGAAGAAAGAAAAAAGAAGAAAGAAAAAAGAAGAAAGAAAAAAGAAGAAAGAAAAAAGAAGAAAGAAAAAAGAAGAAAGAAAAAAGAAGAAAGAAAAAAGAAGAAAGAAAAAAGAAGAAAGAAAAAAGAAGAAAGAAAAAAGAAGAAAGAAAAAAGAAGAAAGAAAAAAGAAGAAAGAAAAAAGAAGAAAGAAAAAAGAAGAAAGAAAAAAGAAGAAAGAAAAAAGAAAGAAAAAAGAAGAAAGAAAAAAGAAGAAAGAAAAAAGAAAGAAGAAAAAAGAAAGAAGAAAAAAGAAAGAAGAAAAAAGAAAGAAGAAAAAAGAAAGAAGAAAAAAGAAAGAAGAAAAAAGAAAGAAAAAGAGGAAAAAGAAACAAGGATAGAAAAGAAACAAGGATAGAAAAGAAACAAGGATAGAAAAGAAACAAGGATAGAAAAGAAAGAAGGATAGAAAAGAAAGAAGGATAGAAAAGAAAGAAAGATAGAAAGGAAACAAGGATAGAAAGGAAACAAGGATAGAAAGGAAACAAAGTAAGGTTTTTTTATGGGGGAAGGGGAAGAGAGAGATATAGACATGAGGGGAAGAGTAAGAGAAGGAAAGAAAAAGGTTAAACAGTCAGTTGACAAGTTGACCTAGAATATACTTCACTGAAGCAATGTTGAACCTGGTCAGTACCTAGAAGGGAATACCAGTTGCTGTAAGCTTGGATGTGCAGGTGGTGTAATGGATAATGGCTTGGAATTGTTAACTAGAGAGCCAAGTTCGAATTTCAGTTGGCTTCATTGGTGTAATGGATAATGTCTCAGATTGATGAACTGAAGAGCTGAGTTTGAATTCTAGCTGATTTCATTGCATTCATTTATGTGCTAATAATACCCTTGGAAAAGAAAAGAATCCATCTCTTCTTCCCCTAACTATGGGTTAATTAGTAAGACTTGCATCACTAAATCATTATTATCCCAGGAAAAAAAAATCTTACACTCTAAAAACATATTTCTGGTTTTACATAACCTGCAAAGGATAGATATGAAAATGAATCAAGAAATCAAATTTTGAATATCATGTTTGTCCAGATATTCAATCGCCATATAATAAATGGCATAACCACAACAGGGTAGGTGGTAGCTTAACAGTGACTTGGAAAGAAAAATTTATAAGCCTAGCTCATATTCTGGCTAAGTTCATTACATTCTTTTTTGCATAAATACCCTTGGAAAGGTATGAATCTATACATTCGCCATCTCACTCTAGCTATGGGTTAAATAGTAGGACTGACTGGGTTCTCTTGCCTTGAATTGTTAGCCCGTATAAAAAAAAGAAAACTCTGAATTCAAAACCAACCTTGAAGAGGGATGGGCTCTGTCAGGTTATCTTGATCTAGATGCATCACTGAAGTATATTTGGCCCTCCCTACAACCCAACACTCATGATGAAGATTAGTCTGCTACAAGCTTATAGAGAGTGTAACAATCCCCAGTGAGTTTCAAATTTGTTACATTAGTGAATGGTTTGCAGAATTGGCTTGTTGACTATCTAGCTTTTAACAGATAATTTGGGAAAAAAGAAAATGTTTAGATGAAAACATAATAAAGAAAATAAAAATAAACTAAAAAATAATAAAAAGCAAAATAAAAAAAACAAAAATAATTTTTTTAATATTAAAAATATTAAAGTAATGCATTAAAACTAGTTCCAACTTGACAATTGTGTCAAATTATGTCAAAAAATAAAATTTGTGGCTAATTTACCATGGAAGTCAATGTCCACCATATCAATGACTTGCAATCTGTATGCTTTAGCTGTTGTTACAACTTTCTGCCTTGCATAGAAAACCTCCATGCCTGTTTTGCTCCGAATTGCACCTGTAAACAAAAAAAAAAAAAAAAATTCTTATCTTAAGGCCACATTTGCTGCTGTTGCTGTTTAATAACCTGAGGATAAAGATAAATAAAAAAACTTTTCAAAAGATAGTTTACTCTATATACAAATTAAAAATATAAAAGCAAACCTTTAGTGTGCAATGATAAATAAAAAAAAATACACAGTCTCTCAGTAAGGTGGAAAAAAAATGAAGCCTGCTCAGTCAAGTAAACAAACACACAGCCCACTCAGACAAGTACAAGAGTATGCAAGACATTTCAGGAATGAATGTTCAAGAATTCCTATAAAATTGTTCTATAAATATAATTAACTGTTTTCTGCAACATTTTGACAAAATGCCTAAATACTTTGCATTGCAATGGGCTTTCACTCTTTTCCATCTTAGTTTTCCACAATTTTTTCATATTTTACATGAATTCTTAAAACATTGAATATGTATTACTCTTTAGAGTCAATGTATTCTTTGTTTTACATTTTTAACATATACTAAAGTTTTTAAGGATCAGACAAAAATATTCCAACAGGTTTATGTAATAAGCATGGAAAATTACTTGCAAATCTTAAAAACTATTATTATTAAGTTATATTTTCATGGGTTGTATATATGCAATTAGGATTGAAAAGGTTAACCATATGAAGCTTTTCAAATTAAGATCCTGAAATAACCACTCACTACCAGTTTCTCCGTGTTGAATAATTCAAAAGAGCAGCCGATGAGTGCTCAGAAGGAACTGGATTTAGGTTGGATGAAGTGGCTGAACAGAAGCTTGTGCCCAGAGATAATAGTGTAGATGGTTACTGCGATCACAGAATGACTGGGAAATCAGATCATAATTCAAAAGTTTCAGCAAGCAAGTCAAAGTCACACCAGGAAATATCAGAGGTCTGAATCAAATTTAATGTCTATCAGGAGACTTTTATCTAAGAAGAGTTGATCTGTGGTGACCTCAATATTTCCAAGTTTACCCTAAGAGATACTAATGTAGGTTTTGTACCTGGTGTCAACTCAGAAATTCAAAAGAACTAGAAGCCCCAAAGAGTTTACTGAGAAGGTGTCAACTTAAAGCTATTAAGTATAGAATCGGGCATTAAACGATGTTGGTGGATACACTAACACAAACAAGGAAGTGAACCCAGCTGAACTTAACAAACACACACACACACAGATAACAGGAAGCTATAAAAACACATGATTTGTGAGGGGAAAAGACAGAATCCCTTGGATCCTCACAAAAAGAAGATTAGACATTCAAAGAAAAAACCTGAAACAACATACTTAAGAGTCAGTCATTGTTAATTTGATGGAGTCTAGAAGTGAATAAACAATTATTTTACATTATTTAGTTTCAATTATTATTAGGTTGGTGCAAAAATAATGACGTAATAATGTTGTTTTTTGACGTTAAAAAATACATCAAAAAATGACATTATTACGTCATTATTTTTGCACCAACCTAGTATTTGATGTCTCTAATGTGGAAACTTGATATTAAGGTTGGTAGGAGAAAACAGACTTCAATTAAAAAAAAAAAAAAAAAAAATAATATAAGGGAAGGTGTATAGTAGGTGATTCTTGCAAGAAAATACCTGAATGTCTAAATTCTTCCTTTTTTAATTATTTCAACCCAATCGAGGCTATAATGCTACTAAGGTGCAAGGGGGCCTACTGGAAGTGAAAGAGAATAAGAAGATTTTAGTGAGGAGAAATGACAATAAAAGAACAGGGGTAAGGAAGACAGAAGATGGTGATTGACATTGCATTTAAAGTTTCCAAGATTGTATTAGGTTGGTGCAAAAATAATGACGTAATAATGTCGTTTATTGACGTTAAAAATATGTCAAAAAACGACATTATTACGTCATTATTTTTGCACCAACCTAATAGTTATCAAGGAAACAAGTAACGGAAAGGAGTTCCACAAGCAAGAAGTGTGAGAAATGAAACTATTAGAATAGAACTTATAGTTACATCTATTTCAACAGTAACTTGCCAACCTAGTAATACACTTAAATAAATGCATTCAACTTAGAAAGGAGAAAAGCTCATTAGAACTATTGCCAAGAAAATATTTTGAATTTAATGTCAATAAGGAACTTTTGTTTTAAGAAGATTTGATATGCAATGTCTCCAATTTGTACTGGGGCTACTGCAAATGACACCAAAATAGACTACACAGAGAGCATTAGAGAAGCCAAGTGAATCAGCAAGTTCATCTGGAAGATGAGCTCCTAGCAACCAAGTGCAAATTTGTACATTCACTAGATGTCAGTCGTTACTCCTGACATGTAAACATAAACAGATGGTCGACCCAGGTGCCCTGAGAATGTGCACATGTAGGTTAACAGGTAGATATATGTTCTCCACCTGAGAGAAAGAGAAAGAAGAATCTGCATTTGAAGAAAGCTGCCATAGCCACATACCCACACACTAATATTAATTGCCAAAGTCTGAAGTTGAATGAGGAATAATTTTAAATATCTCATGTTCTTATTAATCTATATAACAATAACATAAAAAAATAAGAGAACAGGACAAAAGATGTACTCATCAACAGGTTGCATAAAATCCAAGGACAGAATGATGATATTAGAGATAGAGAAAAATGGAACAAATATATAGGAGAACTCTTCCACAATGAAAGAGAACAACTAGCAATACACAGAAATACCGACAACCCAGAAAAATTAAAAACCAAAGTGGAAGCTGACTGGCCAAATTGAATAGAAACAAAGTGGCAGGGCCAGATGGAATTTTAGTAGAGATGCTGGCAGCCTTAGATGACTTTGGCATAGACAAGATCACAGAATAACAAATGAAATCTACAAGAGTGGAAATATACCAGAAGACCTAAGAAGAATTTGTGGGGTCACTCACATCATAGCAGCAGAAATTAGCCTAGTGTTTACGGAGATAAAAACATACTTGACAGGAAATAAAATGTACAGAAATAACAAGAAAACATGGTAAATTTTATGTTAATTTCCTACAATTTATTGATATTTTTTAGGTTAAAATTGTTTCATGGTACATGTAATGAGAGGAAGAAGTTACTTCATATTATTACACACCATATCACAGAGAGAAGTCAGACAAGTGTTGCCCATACAAATGTTTGTGGTGAAGAGATTGAATTTAACATCTTTTGGTGAGATGTTCATATTTCTGGCAGGAACAGTTCTTCTTCTATGCTGGGAGAGTTTTATTATTTTTATATAATTTATTTTAAACAATGTTTAAATATTATTGTTTTATTTTATTTTATTTATAATTTTCATTATTATTTTATAATTTAGTTTTATTTATTTATAATAATAATGTCCCTAGAAATCCAAAGACATATTGGGATGGCCAAAGATGAATTCTAAAAGCTAAACAGAGTATTAAGAAACAGAAAAATTTGGTTAGAAACAAAGAAAAGAGTACTGAACTGTTACATGATATCTGTCTTCCTGTATGGCAGTGAATGCAAGACAATCTCCTCAAAGATGAAGAAGACACCTGAAGCTATAGAAATGTGGTTCTACAGAAAGATGCTGAGGATGGCATGGACTGAACATGTGAACAACAAGGTTTTGGAGAGAATGGAAATGAAGAGGAAACTTGTATTTGACATCAGGAAGAGGCAGTTGAAATTTCTGGAGCACATAATGAAAAAGGAAGGCTTGGAAAAATCTAATCCTCACAGCACAGATAGAGGGAAAGAGGAAAGCAGCACGTAACATACTTGATGGGCTTCAGTAAATGGATGGTGGGAGAAATAACAAAAGGACAACACTACAAGGGACAGGAGGAGGCCATGATCACCTGCATCCCAAAGGGATACAGCACATAAAAGAAGGCTATAACATTATATGATGAGCTTTTCACTATGATACCTAGACTTTATGAATTTAAGTACAGTTCTAGATTGGCAACAAAGTCTCATCAATTTACAGTTGAATTGGCTGCTAGATGTAACCGTAAGTTCTATGCTAACAGTTTCTGTTCTTGCATTTCTTGCTTCTGAAACTCTCTTCTAGCTACATACTTTCTGACCAATTTTAATCTTCAAACATTTAAATGCAATGTCAATCATTATCTACTGTCTTTCTGATTACTCTTCTATTGTTCTCACTCCTTAATAATGTTTCTGTTTTCTCATTTTTTCACACACAGTAACTCCTTGTGCCTTAGTGGCTTTACTGCCTTGCTTGGGGTAAATTTAAAAGACTTTTTAAATTTGCTCTTGTCAGAAATATAAACATTAAAAAGTGGTTATTTCTAAACTTATTCATAAAATTATCATTGTTATTACAATTGTGTTTGGTCAGATGCACTCTTTAAACAATTTCAACAATGCTGGTTGAAATAACATTTTCTCAGAAGTTCACAAAATACTCAAAAATTTTAAAATTGAAAGAAATTGGTTGATGATGAGGATGTTAGTTTGCACAAAGAATTTAATTCAGAGTGAATAATTACCAATATCAGCACAAAAATCATCCGACCCAAATAAAACACCATCCAACCGATATCTGCATCCAGTCTGTGAGAGTTCTTTAGCTCGTTGAAGAACTGCCTGCAAGTTAAGCAGGCCAATACTTGTTTCAACACAGGTAATAAGGGCCGGTTTCCATGATTCAATCTTGTATTGGAAGCAAATATCTTCCAACATAGCAGTGAACTACAAAAAATATCAGAGTTGAAAAGAAATAAAAAAGTCAATTTATACTTTTGATTGGGCTGTCATTATTATCATTTTTGTCATTATTTCAAGGCTTCCATTTTATTCCAGAAATTTAAGATGGAATGAAAAACCAAAATAAAAAAAAACAAAAAAACATACTGTTGGTGAGTTTATTTCCAAATTTAAAATATATATGAGTTTGGTTAAATACCAATGATTCAACTATCTTGATAGTGTTGCAACAGACAACAGCAAATATGGTGCAGAAATCTGAATTCATATAGCAGTAGTAAAAGATCTCTTTCAGAAACTAAGCAAAGTAACAGAAAACAGGAAGATATCATTAGAAACAAAAAGAACATGTGCTGAACTGCTATGTAATATCTAATCTTCTATATGGCAGTGATTGCTGGACAATTACATTAAAGATGATGAAGAAACTTGAAGCAACAGAGATATTGGTCTGCTAACAAAGGCTAAGGGCACTATGACACAACATGTGAGTAATGAGGAAGTCTTAAGGAAAACAGTCACCCTATAACCACACCTGGTCATGGGACTGATGATGATATCAAAACTATTTTCCCATAATTAGTTGTGAGCTTATGAACACTGGGTAAATTTTCATGGTTTCATTTTAGAAAAGGAAAAAGAAAACAGGATTTTATTAAATATATAATAGCAATGTTTTATCAGTAGCACATTATTGTACTATAGGTATGATGATAAATTACATCCAGTAGCAAGGCCTTTGATCAGGAAGGAGTGTGAAATCACCTCTTAATTGCTGGTGCTCCCAGTTCTACCCTAACTCAGGGCAGTAACACTGTTAAGCTACCAGCTATGGCCAAATAGTTAATCCCACCGAAAAAAAAGTAATATAGTAAAAATAGTAGTATTAAAATAGTAAAAATACAAGGAATACATTTAATAGTAAAAAAATTACCAACAATACATTTCTGTAAGGAAAAATAAAACATTACCAGCAATACATTTTTTGTCAAAGAAATTACTAATACTTCCAAGAAAATTAAATTTAGGCATTAAATGACCCATAAGGTGTTGATATGCTGCTAAACAAACAAATTATTAATTCTTGACTCCTGATAATCTTTATCATAAAATTCATTAGCAATGCAATTAGATTAGGTAATATAAAGCACTATTTTCTCAATAAGATCTGCCATAAGTCCTGACCAATGACAATCATTCTCAATGCATTTCTTAAGTAACATAATTTACAAGGTATTTACATTAATGGCAGTTATTTTAAAGAAAAAGAAGAAAAAAAATCATGTACCTCTTCTATTTCTTGGACATAATCTACCTTTGGAAGGATGACAGTCTGTGGTAGGCGTGATGCCTTCAAAACAGCTTTAAGATCATCTCCAATAATTCCACTACTCACTGAATTGACACGTACAGTACAGTCGGCAATGCCAAATTCTATGACACCCAACATCTTGCCAATGTTTTGTCGAGCAACATCCTGTAAAAGGAAGAAAATTAGGATTAAAATTAAAATTCAAAAAGCATTGACAGAAAGTTTGTGGTTAAGCAGCTTTGAACTGAAGGAAATGATTAACCCAACTTCAACATCTCAGAGAGTCTATGGTTATTCTTAATTATATTTTTTGGCACTTGTGATACTCCAACTAAGTTTTACCTCTTCATTGAACTAATCCAGGTTTTTGGCTATCACTGGTTGGCCACATGACATTTTTCAGAGATCCAGTTGTAAAAATGACTGGATAATGTGAAAATATCAATTTGTAGTTGTTGCAAAGCAAAAATAAGAATAAATATTATCATTATTCATTCATTAGTTGCAAAGAAATTCTCATACACTTTTTGTTCAAACAACTTTGCCATTTCTTTTTGCACAAAGCAATCTTTTCTAGTGTTGGAAGTGGTAAATCAGTGTTCTATCTGAAGTTGTCTACCACATGGTCTTTTGCAAGGTCTTTGTAGAATCTACACACAAAACCTTGTTTTCCTCTTCTGCTTCCATGACCAAACCAATTTAATCTCTTTTTTTCTAATGAGAAAAATTATGTTAGTCTTTCTACCTAGCTTTTTTTAATTATGGCAGCCATTTTGATTTTGACTCTTATATTTTCCCTAACCATGGTTCTTTTTTTCTTTTTCAAGAATGAAAAGTATGTGCCCCACCAGAGAGCACATACAGTTGTCCTTCTATATTTTTTGCCAACCACATCCTTTTATACTTCTTGTTCAAAGCAATACTGTCAAGCGTCAATCCGACGTTACTCTGATTTGGTCTTTACATCTCTTAAGTTGTCTACTACATGGTCTTTTGCCAGGGAAGCTATCTTTGTAGGATCAATACACATACCTTTATTCCCCACTACTGCTTCCATAGCAAAACCAACTTAGCCTTCTCCTCCTAATCAGGGAAATTATGTCAGTTTTTACATCTAATTTATTTTTCTTATGGCAGCCATTTGATTCTGTCTCTGATATTTTTCCCAACCATGGTTCTGAGCAGTTGTTTTCAAAGTCTGAGAACTTTTGTACATCCTCTTTTCTCAGTATCTGGGTTTAATTGGCATAAATTGCTATGGAGATGAACAGTATAAGGTAGTAGCTGGTCATGATATAATAAGTAATGTCTTATCTGTCCCAGATCTTTTCCTTCAGG
This sequence comes from Acanthosepion lycidas, assembly GCA_963932145.1. Lineage (NCBI taxonomy): Eukaryota > Metazoa > Mollusca > Cephalopoda > Sepiida > Sepiidae > Acanthosepion > Acanthosepion lycidas. The sequence continues at coordinate 6,894,152 of OZ010602.1, read as the reverse complement.
CTTTCAAAAGCAGTTTGTGGCAAGCGCTGTTCTTCACTTTATAAGGCCTGTTGGAAAAGTAACAGGACTGGGTGTGCTGTTTGAGCTCTGGGCATAAGAGGGATAAGTGGATTGTGTTATCATCTAACATGATATCTTGGGAGTATAGAACTATAATCTTAGCTTTCTATAACCATTCCATTTCTTTTTTTCACATAATTTTGTAGCAGGACAAATTGTGGGTTTTTCACCACGACAATGCCCCTGCTCACAATGCCCTGAGCATCTGGATGTTCCTGGCTGAGAAGGCTGTGACTTTTTTCTTTTCCCCAAGCTCAAGGGGATCATCAAAGGGATCTGTTTTGGAGGTGTGGAGGCCATCAAGAGGGCCATAAAGACAGAGCTGAGAGGGCATACAAGAAGAATCCTTCCAGCAGTGCATAGAAGCATGACAGAGAAGAATGGAAAAGTGCATTAGACATGAGTGGGGATTACTTTGAAGGGGAAACCATGTAGTTTGTTGTTTGGAATTCAAATAAATTGTTTGTGACATCAGCCGTGTTACTTCTCAGACAGACCTTGTATATCATCCAATGAGCTGAGACAAATGATCCTAGAAAGAAAAACTTTTCAACATCTTTAACAGCTTCATTATGTTATCAATTTTCATTTGTTATTACGTTGAATTTGGCTAACTTTACTTTCAATCCCCAATTCTTGCAAGCATTTTCAAGTTCTTTTTGTAGACAGTTTCAGTTTGGGAAATCAGTATTGTAACATGAGCATACCTAATAAGAGTTGAAAGGCTCTAATCAAGCTCTGTTCCCACTAAGTCCAAGAAGACATTGGTAGCTCGACTGCATGAATTTAAGCATACTACTGAATTGGCAATTAGGTCCCATCATTTTACTGTTGAAATAGCTAGATGTAACCATAAGTTGTATTCTAATATTTTCTTTTCTTGCACTTTTTGCTTGTGGAAATCCCTTCTGGTTTATTGCTTCTGTGTTATGTTCTTTTAAAATTTAAATGTGATATCAACTGTCTTCATTTATTTTCCTGAATTGTGTTCTTTTATTGTCCTTTCTCCCCACTAAAGTCTTCTTGTGGAGTAATTGATCATGATAAAGTGTAATTGACAAAATCTTCAACAAAAGGAATTGATAAAGTTCTCAATAAACAATAAGAAAAGGGAAGAAAAAGAACAGAGCAAAATAATACTAAGCAAACAACATATATGAAAGTCAAAACTAGGCAAAGTGACATTAATAAGGCAAGAAGGTGACAAAGTAAGAATTGTATTCACATGCAAAAGAGATACAGTTAAGTGATATTGCAGATGAGACCAAGAATTGGTCCATTTTTATTGGTTAGGAAGAAATCCCAGCATGCATCTGCAGTATTTGTCTATACATTCAAGGAGGGGGATGTTTATAGCAGTCAGCCCTTTGGGATTTGTAGATTTTCTTCTTATTGGTTGGGTTTCTGCCAATGAAGAAGGACAAAAAAAAAAAAAATCATCAGCAACAGAATCAAACACTGGATCCTGACAGGCAGGGCATGAACAAGACTTTCAAACAGGAACACCACACATATGGGACAAACAGAGCCAAGACACTGGAAACACAAACACTGACAAATAACTTTCAAATGATGCTGAGTAACATGGTCAGAAATCCTTGGTAACATACTGCAATCCCATTATATGGTCACCATGGCAAACTGCCTCTTCAGAAAATGTCTGCTTTTATAGAGCCTAAAATTTTAGTGGTTGGCTTGCAAAGGAATCATTTGCATAAATAACACTGCTCAGCTCACTGTTCCGACTAACATGGGGAAACTAGTAGACATAATCAAACCTTCTGGGATTTGTACTGGACATAATCAAACCTTCTGGGATTTGTACTGGACATAATCAAACCTTCTGGGATTTGTACTGGATCTGTTCTGGCAGGGCAGCCATTTGCTTTCTTTCTGCAGAGACAGCACACTAAACGTTGTCTCTTTGACTATTATCAATAGTGGTTGGCTACTCTGTCTGCATTTCATTTCCACTACAGGATTGGAAACAACACTTATTGTTCTCTTTCACTCCTAGTAACCTCTTGCATCTTAGTGGCATTATTGTCTTGCTTGGTGTGAAATGATTAAAAAAAAAAAAAAAAAAATCATTCAAACATCCTTACTTTAATCCTTACTTCTTACCTTCATGGTATAAGCTACACCATCTTCACAGTCAAGAACAATGCAGTCTGCTTTAAGTGACTGAATCTTGTTCAATTTTTTCATGTCACTACCTGGAACATAAAGAACTGCCCGTCTAGGTATGTAGCTGTTGTTGGCCAGCATGTCAACAGGCTGACTGGAAAGGCTACGTTTCACAGTGGCTTTAGGAAGAGTACGGTGTAATTGAAAGAGGTAGGAAGCACATCTTTGACACAGGGACAAACCATGAAGCATCTTTGCAATGGAAGTGATCAAATGTGAAATTTAATCTGAAAAAACCAAAAAAGAATTTCTTTGAAAGATTTTCTTAAAATCTAAATTATAATAATTGATAAAAAAATATTGAAATTGACACTGGTTAATCATCTTAATATATTTTAATTAAATTTTACACTTCTTTAATACCAAAATGATATCTAATTATAAATTGCATTTTTAGTCATAAGTATGTACTATTTTCTTTATCTATACACACTTTGCAAGGTGCTGAGAAATGGAAAAAAGTTCTAGATTGCGATGTGATAGCCATTGTCATATGGCAGTGAAAGCTAAAAAGTCTTCCCACGGCTGAGGAAAAAATCAAGAGGCAGCAGAAATGTGGTTCTACAGAAGAATACGGAAAATTTCATGGATCAAGTGAATAAGCAACAAGGATGTTTTAAAAGAAAATGGTAACAGAAAGAAACACTTTTACTCAAAATTAGGAAAGGGATAGATGAAATTTCTTGGACACAATGAAGAAGGAGGGCTTGGAAAACTTAACCCTCACAGCACATCTTGAGGACAAGAGAGATAGAAGGCAGGGAGTTACTTGCCTGATGAGCTTGAGTGAATGAATGGCAGAATGAGGTTGGGGGAGCTTTAGCAAAAGGAGCAAAACCACTAAGATCTACATGAAATAATAAAGTTGTGGAGAGCCATGATCGCCTGTCCTGAAGAAGATTATTTTTAATCACCATATGTCTTATGTACAAGTGTCATTGATTTCTATGCAGATATTTATATTTTAATTTTATTAACTGTTGAAAATTTTCATATTAACTACAGTGTTTTTATATAACACCGTTGTCATGGTAGCTATATTAAATTTTTTCAGTGATGTTTTGATAATGCTCACATAAAAAGAGCAAAATGTCAACAAGAATAACATTTTCAACTTCCAACAGGTTTTCATGCATTCCATCTTCATGTACAGATGTAGATAAAAAGTAAACAAATTAAAGTAAATTAAAAAATAATCTGTTTCATAATCATTTAATTATGATTTCCATATATTTGCACATTTGTTAATAAGACACAGCAAAAACAGCACATCATAGCAGCATTTAAACCTTCCTCATTACCGACACCATCACCTTGGCAAACCTGACTCACTACAGTGGCTGACTATCCAGCTTTGATATTACCAGGCTCCAGACACCATTATGATTGATAACATCTCAATGTCATCACCATCCAGCTACAAGCCTTCCTTGTCGCCAATGTCATCACCTCAGTAAACTTGACACACTACAGTGGCCAACTATCCAGCTTTGGCACTGCTAGGCTTCAGATACCAACCATTGTTATTGATAGCATCCCAACGTTGACACTACCCAGCTACAAGCCTTCCTTATTGTCACCATTGTCACCTTGGCATAGCAGCTCTGCAAGCATTTGACCCTGTTTCACACAACACGATCCTACCAGCTACACCAATCCCACATCACCTTGGCCACCAATGCACCCTACTATGAACTGACCCACCACTGTGACCTCGATTGACCAACTCATGCAGACCCAACTATATCCGGTGACCCCGGTCAAACCAACCCAAGAAATTGGTTGACTCCTGGTGCTATCCTTACACCTAATCACCGTCCTTATGATCAGCAACAGAAATCAACATATCACCAATTTTCCAACACTGCTGTAAGACACCTTATATATTAAGCAAATACATGTTGTTTAAAAACCTAATCCTCATTATTCCTTTCCTTCTACAACCAAACACATATTATAACATAGCCTTGGAAAAAGTATGAATGCAAATATACTGCAGCAAAAATCTTCAGTGACTGATATCATTAGAATATAATACTCAAAGTGTATACATTGATACACTATATTTGAGAAATACTGCATTCCTGCCAACAATTAAAAACATGCTTTGTGATCCCTTTGAAGGGTATTTAAGCAAAGTTTCTAAACAGGAAAGGGAGTAAAGAGAGACAACGGTAATAGGTCATGATGTTGGAATGAAAAGAAATTCCCTTACACATTAACCCATCTTCCTCACCAAGCTACAGAACACTTACACTTTCTGCCTCTTCTTTCTCACACATACACGCAAAGAAATCACATTTATTTTCATCTTAAAAAACAATTAAAAACAAGGAACTTTAATACTGATACATGCTGAGAAAAATTTAGTTGTAAAAATACAAAAATAAAAGTATTTTATAATTAAACACCTATTTTGCGTTTTTTTTTGTTGTGGGTTGATTCAAATCCATAAGAAATCAATATGGTCATTAAGTTGAATTTGTAGATGGCTACATTGATTTTATTTCATTTATTCTTTTCTCACTGTATAGTGAACAGTGAAACTGAACAGTAGTCTCCAGGTGCAACAAAATAATAATACAAAATGAACACCACACACAGAATCAAATGAAGAAATAAGTACCATAATTCCCCATGTATAATACACCTTTATCCATAATATGCATTCTAAAATTTGTGCTGAAAGTGTGGGAAAATGATTCTTCTCATGTATAATATGCACAGCTTGTTTAGTAATCAAACCCTATAAATTGTATCTCTCCAAATTCATTATGGACATTGTCTTCTACTCTTATTTAAAAAAAAATGGTTTTAAACATAGAATATTATTCTAATTTAGTTTTATGATACTTATTTTATGGCAATTTTTTAAAGATTTTTTGTAGCTGTGCATAATATGCACCCCTTATTGTGCTTATTATTTTTTAGAAAAAAAAATGCATATTATACATCGGGAATTATGGTAATAAATTTCTGTTTAAAATATAACACCCAAAGATAAAAAAAAAATCCCTAAATTGCTTTGTCCTAGAACTTCTTTATGTGCTGTATCCTCTCAGGATGTAGGCGGTCATGGCTCTCCACAATTTCCTGTCTCTTGCAGCTCTAACGTTGAGAAAATGCTCCCGATCCTCCAAACAGAGACTGGTCAGGTTGAGGAAAAATAGCAATAGCACCTACCTTAAATTGTGAAATAGACTGCCATTTTCCACAACATATAATAACAGCCTGATAACTTGGTAACATAGAGGGTATTTTTTTTAAAAAAGAGAGATAGATTTCCTCTCTTTATATACAAATTCAGTGACGCATGGTAAACCAGTCACGTAACCACTGTAACTATAAATGATTAGTAATAATAACAAACCTTTTGCTAAGTAAGGTCTAAGGATTTCAACAATACAAGTATACTGCTTTTTTCCTGCCTGACAAACAGTTCATTTCTCCACACTAAATAAATTTGGAGGCATGGTGGAGTAATGGATAGACGCTCAGATTGAGGAATCAGAGAACCAAGTTTGAATTTCAGTCAAATCCATTACATTGATTTATGTGCTAATACCCTTGAGAAAGGTATGAAGCCTCTTCTTCCCCCACTCCTAGCTATGAGGAAAAATCTGCCTTGTTAGTCATGTATCAAAAGATACATGATCGCCTAAGTGTGTATCATGCATGGCATATAACTGACTGAAATAAATTCTGTCTTTATTTCTAAACTATGTTCTGCCATCCATTTTTTCAAGCTCATCAAGTATGTCATGTGTCGTTTTCTTCTCTCTTGCCCTCAATCTGTCCTGTGAGTAACAGATTTTCCAAGCCCTCCTTCCATATTATGTGCCTCGGAAATTTCAACTGTCTTCCTGATGTTAAGTATAAGTTAATCTTGTCATCATTCACAGGTTCGGTCCATGGATCTCCTCAGCATCTTTCTATAGTACTACATTTCTGTTGCTTCAAATCTCTTTTTCATCTTTTAGGAAATTGTCCAGCATTCAATGCCATACACTAAGACAGATATCATGTAACAGTTCAGGCCTAGAACTAATAACAAAAACGTCACCATGAGGCAGTGACGTAGCTGGGGGGGGGGCGATGGGGCGAACCGCCCCGGGTGCCAGCACAGGAGGGGTGACACAATGTCACCCCCAGCAAAATTTTTCAACCAGGCAAAGGTGCCAAAAATAGTCTGAAAACAGTGCTGGAGACACAGGGTTTCGCAGGCGGGCATATGACCTCTCAGAAATAATTTATGTGATCCCCCAGTTTTGTCCCCCCGTCAGAAATTTTCTAATAAATTGTCGGGAAATGTGTGAGTAGGAAAAATAGCAATGTTTTCAGCTTTCATGTGTTTCAGTTGCTACAATCTTGGTTACTAACATTGTTGTAAATGTAACATTTTATCGGATGATATGGTGTTTTAACTCTGCATCATTAATAACAACAAAGCGAAATACGAAGCCAAAAGTGCAACAATTTCAGTCTTGCCTGTGTATCAATTCGCTGAGATACAATTTTCCATTGAGTGAGCGATATACTTTTTTTTGGGGTATATCTACTAGTCACTAGTGTTGGGACGATTAATCGGAATCGGAAAAATTAGAACTTTTTGGAATATTGGAATCGGAAAACCTTGTGCCTATTTTCCGATTCCAAAAACGATTCTTTTAATTTAAATTTTTAACTTAATTTTCCATTATTGGTACTAATGATAAATATTTAAATTATCACTAAATAATAAAATCAAAATACGATATAAATGTAAAATGTATGTACTTGTAACTTGTATAAAGAAAAACAAAAAAGTAAACTTTGCATAAATTCTCTAGGTAACCTTTTAAAAGAATGCAGTTGACTTACAATGTTCCAAAAAATGCTTAAAAATTAAAAATAGAACATTTTTGTCAAGAAAAATACTTTCAAACATCATTGAAATGGTACCCAGAAAATGATACACCGGAAAATTAGCAACAGAAAATTACGTCAACCATGAGCCAGTCAAGACTGTCGGATCTGGCTGTGCTGTCCATTGAAAACGAGCTTATAAGACAAACAGATTTTTTTGACGATGTCATTGACCAGTTTGCCACAATGAAAACAAGAAAACATTCATTCTAAGACTATATAGTATCGAATGTCATTCTTTTGTGTATTGCCGTGTTTTGTAGTTGTTCTGAAAGTGAACAGTTGCATTTTAAAAATCTTTTGATTTGAACTGGTTATTTTGTGGTATTGGATTTTGTCTTGGATCATACATGTATGTAACGTACCGGTCAGTAGAGAGTAAAAGTAGAGGTAGAGCATGTTTGAAAATTTAGCTACAGCTAACCATTCAGCATAGGGTGAATCGGGGTCATTGGGGTAACATTTGAGCGGACCGCCCTGGGTGACGTTTACTCTAGCTACGCCACTGCCATGAGGATAAGCAAACAAGTAAAACTCTGGATGTGTGTTCTCTCTCATCTTGTTTACCGCTCTGCTGCAACAAAGAGATGAGTTATGTTAGATCTTCACTATTTACCCCCATACTTTTAGCCTTGTGCCAACCTTGTGTAAGGTTAGTAAATAATTAGAGTCCTCGGTATATAAATGGTTAACGAGATAACTTGGTTGTTGATTGCTACTACTGATCAGCGAGCCTTACTGGACAACCGATACACGTGGACTTGAGCCCAAAGTTTCGTAAATAAAAGGCGCCTCATCATGGTATGCCAATGGTCAGCAAGCTACTCGCAAATTATTAGTTGTGAATTCGATCCTGGGCGCCCCATGCTTGTAACAAAGTTATAAAACAAAGTTATGCTTGATAGAAAAGATACAAAACTTCGTTGCTAAAGAAAGAGAATGAGAATTTTGTACAGATAATTTTTAAAGGTCATCATTCATTAAGATTTCTTTTGAGAAAAATTATAAACTTTTTATTTCAATATAGTTTTTTTTTTTTTTTTTTTTTTTTAATTCCAAATGTTTATGTTCATCATAGTGAGTGTATCTTAAACAGAAGTAGTTAAGAACTTAAGGGTTATTCATTTAAAAAGAAAAACAACCAAATTGTTTTAAAAGTGTTCGGCGGTGACTTCGGTAGTACCGATGTCCTTCAGAAATCTGTTATCTTCTTCCCGATTAGGAAAATTTAACGTCACGTTCTGTTCCTAAATAGATTAGGATTTAAAACAATAAAACGTAATTTTTGAGACAATAAATCGCAATCCTCCCAACCGCGTACACAGCGAAAACAGTGACACGCACAAGCCCCCACCACCCAAAAATTCATAATGTAAAAACAAAATATAAAATAAAACAAAACTTTAAAACTTATTCACTTTCAAAACAATAACAAGTCATTTTTTTTATAGTTTCGTAGTTGAGTGAATAGGGGATTATTAATTACGTGACCATATTTCCATAAAAATGAAATGTTTCTGTTCAAAAGCTGGTCTTCTCAGTGTAGACGTTTTAGAAACTACCTATTTATTAAAATCTATTTTTTAAAGAAATAATAATAATAAATTATTAGTAATCAATTTTTAATGTAAGTCTGTTATTCTCAGAAAACAAATAAAAATATTCAAAAATTTCTAACTGGCTAAAAATAAAATGTCTAAAAACTAAAGAAATAAAGTATGAATGAGACCTCCACGTTTTTAAAATTCCATAAAAAATTTAACGGTAGTTAAATTAATTAATATTAATAATGATTTTGAAAACTTTGTTGTGAAAATTCTGCTAAGTTTTGACTTTTTTGCTTTTAATATATTTATTCCTTTTTTTTTTTTTTTTTTTTTTTTTTTTGTGGTGAGAAAGAAATATTTTCTTAGCGAGCTGGGCTTTAAAATATATAATTTCAAAAAGTTTTACCATCTCTCGAAGACCAAACAAAAAGAAATGTCTTTTTTAAAATAAAAAAAAAATACAAAAACTAAAACATCTTAATTTTACTTAAAATTTTTAGTAAAAAAAAAAGTAAATAAAAAATAAGTAGATTTAAATTTTACAATGCAAGTTTATATGTATATAAGAATCTAAAGATTATTATTTTTACCTGAGCCAAGTTGATAATCGTATTTAACAAGAAATTCCGAATCCAAACAAAACCGGTCAAAATCTAAATCATTTGTGGGACTGACACCGAATCAACCTGTCGGTGTAATAGCAAAAGAAGTACTCTGTAAAATAAAGTTCACAATTATTCATAGAAAAAATTAACGTCTTTAAAACAATCCTGGTGCTTCTTGTCTAAGATCAAAGAAGTAGGATTAGAGACATTCCATAGAAAGGCACCTGAACATATGTTATCTAAATAAAATATCAGAAAATTATATAATATACCATGAAGAATCATTTATCACAAAACAAACCATAAGTTAAAAAAAACAAAAAAATATTGGGTCACATTCTCAGGCATGGCAACGATATCACCGCAAATAAAACGATTACTACATTTTATTTTACAATATAAATCGGGCAAAGAAGGCCAAGAATAGCTGTGGCAGTAATATTAAAAATATCTTTAAGAACTTAAAAAGGATATTCTCACACTAAAAGTCGGAAAATAGAAACAGAAGATGACTTTGAAGCATTTCAATTTCATTGACTAACCAGGGATAGAAAATCATGAAACCATCACACACACACACTACTGCTAAATACTGTAAATGTTTTTACTTTTCTTTTTCGATCTATCTGGATACACATAATTATAATGTTCTCTTTTTTTGTAAGTCATGTTATTCTTTATGTAATCTTCCTTATGTTGAATTAATTTATTTCTGACTATCCCTGGAAGACCAAACAACTTGTACCTACCACATCCTATGGGTGAGAGAGAGAGAGAGAGAGAGAGATGTGTGTAATGAGTGTTCAAATAATTTAGTTGAAAAAAAATACAAGTGTTTGGGGTTTTCTTACCTCGAATTTTTGTTGAGTGTTGAAAGATAAATGTTATTATTATGGCCTGAAAAAGGAGATGAAATTTACGTTGACACACGTTTTTACGACCTGTCCAGGTGAACTGCTTGTCCGATAGTGAGGATGCCACGTATTTGTGCGTGTACAGGAGAAGAGTGCGATTAATTCTCATTGGTTTAGAAATAGCGAATTAATGATAATTATAATTGTTATAATTATGTTTTTATAGTTATTTTTTGACACTATAATTAATTTTTTATGGACACGGCACTATCATATAAATATATATCTCCCTCCCACACAAGAAAATATCCCTCTCTAAAAAATTCGTCAAAGCTGCTACAAACCAGTAACCTAATGTCGTTACAGTTATAGAGCTTAACCTTTATATGCCAGTGGATCAGAACTAATTACTGAGTGCACTACATCCTCACTGGACAAGAAATGCTAAAAACATTTCTAGTTTACATTCTCATGTTAGTTATAGATTTTTGTGCAAGCTAAACACAATCCAGGCTCCAGACGCAAGTTTTACAATAATTGCTTCTGATTTGCCAATATATCTCAAAGTAATAACAATGCCTACGCACACGTGTTTAAACAAAATACCGCCCAAAATCTTGAAATGTGTTCGCGAGCCACACACGTGACCAGGAATGTAAATAAATACGATGCACGAACACAAGTTTACCAGTGAGCTTCGCGACGGTTTTTGACCTTTTGTTTGATATTTTTTGACTTGCGACGAACCTTTTTTTTTGCTGCTAACGATTTTCCTTTCAGTGCTTCAAGAACTTTTTGGACGTACTTCTGAGGATTTTTTCTGATAAGTTATTCTTTAAGTTTTATTTTTTTTTTTGATTTTATTCTTCTATTTCTTTTTGTTTGTTTTATTTTTGGGGCTTCGGCCCTCATAATTTTTTATTTTAGTCCGGTTTGACAAAGTCTTACCGGACGATTTCTTTTTTATTGTTTATTTCTTTCTAGTTTTAGAGAAAAAAAAGTCAGCACAGTATTTGAAAAAAAAAAGAAAAAGAAAACTTTATTTTTTCCTTTTTATTAGCGACTTCGGTCGCATTCTCTCGTCTTTTTTGGTTTGACTAGTTTGTTTTTTGTTTTGCATTTTTATTTTCTTTAGCGGCTTTGGCCGCAAACCTTTATTTTTTTTTCTGGTTGTAAACCAGACTTTTTCTTTTTCTTTCTTTTTCTTTTTGTACATTTTCGTGAATTTTTAAAAAAGAGAGAGGAGTTTCTGTTTTTGCTTTTTGCTTTCGGCTGCCTTTGGGCGCCATTTAGATTTTTTTTTCCTGTTTAATTTTTGTTTGTCTTTTAATTTTCCCAGTTTACTTATTTTTTAAAAAAAAAAAAAAAGTTTATTGTCTTTGTTTCTCTTCTTTTAATTTACTGGTACATCCAGGCTTATTTGTTTAATTTTTTTTTTTTTTTTTTTTTTTTTTTTTTTTTTTTTTTTCCCAAAACTCCTTTCCCCAAATTTGGTGATTACATATAAAAAGACCCGCAGGTGGTAGTTTCCACGTTTTTCAATATGGCCGACGGTGCCAGTCGGGCCAATATAAAAAAGGACCTTTTTGGGACGGCTGCTAAAGCCAACCCCACTGATAATGCTGCCAAGAAGCGGGCTGATGGTAGCCCCAAAGCTGACCATACTAGCAGCTCCAAGAAGGGAGAAGCTAGTAATAAGAATTTTGAGGTGCCAAAGGAGGCACAAAAGACAGCCGAGGAATTGCCCTCATGCTGGAAGTCCCCACCAAGTTGTATTCTGAACATGGCGGATTTCCTGGATAAGGCGAAAAGTTACGCCCATCTTGTAAATAAAGATGGGTTCGTCGATGTTGTCCAGGAGCTCGATGTGTTCACAAAAAGAATGGTGACCGTTTTTGTGGTGGACAAAAAAACCAAAAAGATTTGTCGCTCCACTAAAGACACAGTGATTAAATCACTTTTGTCCCTGGGGATAAAACCCCAAAGAGTAATTAAGGGTAGAGGGTTCTTCATGTGGGACATTCTGCTGCCCACACCAGAAGATTGCCTAGACATGGCAAAAAAAGAATTGATCACAAAAGATCTAATACTAAGAACGGAATATGAAGGCCGAAGACGGACCAGGGTGGCCGTGTTCGAGGTTCCTCCTCAAATTTCGGGAGAGCTTCTGGCTGCATTTTTTATGCAGTACGGCCAAATTTTAGGGGCTCTCTCCGACAATTTGAACGGGGGATGGACTTTTGATATCATGCTTGATCAAGAGGCCTTCAAGTCTGTCCCCAACTGTTTGGTGTTTGGTGACCGGAAAATGCCGGTCATAGTGACCGGTAGGAGACCAACTTGCTGGAGGTGTGGAGAGACTGGTCACCTTTCCTCCTCCTGCCCAGGGAAGAAGGCCCCTGGAGTTCCGGTCACAGGCGACCAAAATACCCCCTTGGCCGAGAAAGTAAAATCCGCGGCGCCTGTAGTGGGCCTAGCTGCGGGGCGTACTGTTGGGGAAAATCCCTCGGTTGGGTCCAGACCCACATTACCCTCAAATCCGACGCCTGCCACAAGTGTGGTTAAGGAGAAGGATGAGGGGGAATGGCGCCTCGTGGTTAGGGGCAAGGGGAAGACCCAAACAGCGGTTCCTCAGTCCCAGCATGACCCCGGGGACATTGTCACCTACAGCCCCATTCCCTCTACCAGCTCTGAGGGCGACGCCTCGGCGTCTTATGCTGAAACTGCTACTGCAGCCCAAAAATTGAACGAACCAAGTTGGCAGAAAATTTTGGACCTAAAAAAGTTGAAAGAAAAAGTGGAGGCCAAGCGGGCTAAAAATAAAAAATCGCTGGGGGTACCGGGCCCCCTATCCTCTGCCCCGTCTTCCCCCCCATCACTTAAATACAAATTCACAAAACCACCTCCGCCTAAATCTTTGACAAACTCTCCAGTGAAATCTCTTCGTTCCTCCAAACCTTCACCCGTAAAGACACCTTCCGGCATGACTCCATCAACTACACCGAGAGACACTCCTATGCATACACCCACTCACTCTCCTCAGAAAAAAAGAAACAGAAGTCCGGATACTCAATTAACTACGGACAAGAAAAAAAAGAAAATGAAACCACCATATCTCCCGGGGGAAGACGTCTGCCGCGTATCCCGGGATCAGGCTGACAGGGTCTTCGGGCAAACTAAGAACCCGATGCCCTTAAAAGTTCTCTGGAACTTCCGGCACATCAAGGGTGTAGATGTGGAGGTGCCGGAAAATTTTGAGGCCCAAAATCAACTAACCGTGGTGAGAACTGGCCCGGGTACGCGGGAGATATGGGGCATGATAGAGGAGGCTAAGGCCTCCTTGAAAGTGGTGCCCCCAGCAGTAGTTCTCCTTGAGGAAAACTTAGACGAAACGAAAAAGTGTAAAGGGAGGGTCCCTCTTTATGTTCACCCATCCCTTTATAGGGCTCTTAAGTTAACTTATCCCGCGGACATCGGTAGCTTGTCTCAGAGTGATACTCTCGATACTGAGATGATGTCAGGTTCGATGGGACAAGCTGTCGGTGTCCTCACCCCAGCCATGTTCTATCCTGAAGGACAACCCTAATTCGATTGACAATGTCTCTCTGGTTAGCTACGTTGAATGTCCGGGGCCTGAGGTCCGAGTCTCGCAGGGCGAGGCTCACTCGTGACCTTCAGCGCCTCGGGGTGAATGTATGTTGTATACAAGAGACCCGGTTTTCTTCTCATGATCGTGAGGACATACTGTCTAGGGGGTTCGCCCTTTATTCAGCCTGTTTTGATGGTCGTTCGAGGGGTGTCTCTTGGCTAGTGAGCAGGTCTTTGAAGGCTGCTTGTACCCTTGTCTTCGCGGATCCGGCGGGCAGACTTTGCGTGCTGGATGTTACCATAAAGGATAAGGTTCTACGTCTCATTGGGGTTTATGCGCCCAATACCCATTCCGAGCGGCCTGCTTTGTTTCGGCAGATCGCGCCGTTCTTGACGACGTCTCGTCGGGTAGTTTTAGCGGGGGATTGGAATGCCGTCCTTGACCCCGATATAGATCGTATAGGGCAAAAACAAGGTACTAACAACCCGGATGTGAAACCGTTTCGGGACTTTATCGATGAGTTTGATCTTGTCGATAAGTTCCGGAATGAACACCCTCGGGAGGTAGCATGGACTTGGACAACTAGTGGCAACTCGGCTCCCGGGACGCTTGCGAGCTACCTGGACCGGGTCTTAGTTAGGAGAGTCGACGTAGGGCTCTTAGGGTGTCCAAGTTTCCATTATATAGTTTATACGGATCATAGGCTTGTCCGGGTCCGTGTAAACTTAGATAAGCCTAAGGTTAGATTGGCTGGTTACTGGAAATTGAACTGTTCCCTTTTTGGTGATCAGGGTTTCCGGGACCAGCTTTTACTAATGATACAAAGGGAACTGACGGGTGCGGTTTTGGGAAATGCCTGGTGGGGCAAATTAAAATCTCAAATTCGAACGTTTGCTGCCGATTTTAGTCGTCGACTCAATCTAGATAGATTAGCGGCGCAAACTGCTTTAGAAGATAAAGTCGATCGGGCAGTGAAATCCCGTGTTAGTGGGGACATAGCTTTAGCTAAGGCAGAGTTGTCCTCTTTGCTTATCAAGAAGGATCAAGCTCTGGTAGTTAGGGCTAGGTTAAAAAGAATGTCTTCTGAGGCAACGAATATGGCCGCTGAACTGCGTGCAGAGGAAAATCGAAGCGCGTCTAAGCGACATATTGCATGCGTCACGTTGCCGGATAAGCGGACCGTGACTACAAACGCGGGCATATGTGAGGTGTTTCGGGACTACTTTCAGGATCTTTTCACCAGGGAGCCCGGTCTGAGCTCTGCTCAGTTCGACGCCTATTTAGCTGACTTTCCCTGCCTTTCGGCAGCTGAAGCGGCTAGGTGCGAGGGTCCCATTACAGAGTCGGAGATCTGGGAAGCGCTGAAGCAGGTTGGCCTGGATAAGTCTCCGGGATTAGATGGTCTTCCCTACGAAGTGTACTTGAGGTTGTCGCACGTTTTTGTTCCTTTGCTGGAACTGATTTACAACCACTGGATGAAGCAGGGGTCTTTACCCCAACGCTTCACCAGGGGTGTGATCAAGTTGCTGCGTAAGGACAAGGACGGTGGGGATGGGTTAGGGAACTTTCGCCCTTTAACGATGTTAAACACTGACTTAAAGATTTTGGCGAAGATCTTAGCCAACCGTTTGCAGCTTGTCCTGTCTAGTCTGATTGGCCCTGAACAGACTTGTGCTGTGAAGGGGAGGACTATTCAGGATAACCTTCATATGGTACGCTTGATCTTAGAACAAGTCGACAGTGAAGCCGCGCTGATCAATTTAGATCAGTCCAAGGCCTTCGATAGGGTTGACCATCGATTTCTGGAGGCTGTCCTTTCGGCGGCCGGTTTCAGAGCCGACTTTCGCTCCTGGATCCGACTTTTGTATGCGACCCCCGGTGCGCTGGTGGAAGTGAATGGGGTAAGATCGAAGCCTTTCGTATTGTCTCGCTCCATTCGTCAAGGTTGTCCGCTCTCGCCTCTGCTTTACGTTCTTGCGTTGGAACCATTCCTTCGCAAGTTGAAGGCGAATCCGGTCCTGCGCGGAATTTCCCTGCCTGGGGCTTCCACCTCAGCCAGGTATTCTGCCTATGCTGACGACGTTTCGGTTCTTGTGTCGAGCAGAGCCGAGATTGACGAAGTCAGCAAAGAGATCAGTGGGTATGAGATGGTGACAGGGGCCAAGATCAACCGCGATAAGTCTGTGGGCTTGCGGTTGGGTGCGTGGAAGGGAGTTTCTCTTCCCGGACCTTTCCTCTGGACGGATGGGCCGATCAAGATACTCGGCGTCTGGTTCGGTCCTGATCTCCAGTTGGAAATGAATTGGTCGGAGGTGCAAGGGAAGGCCGAGATCGCGGGTAAACTGTGGTCTCGGAGGAGACTTTCCCTGAAGGGAAGGGCGGAGGTATGTGTTTCACACATATATCCGATCCTCCTTTACCGACTTTCTGTGCTTCCGCTCCCGTATGCCAGACTAATGTCATTAGTCCGGACCTTGTTCTCTTTCTTGTGGAGAGACAAGGCCCCTATGGTGTGTCGCGAGATCTGTTGCCTTCATCCCTCTGAGGGCGGTCTGGGTATGCCTAGCATTGAGATTCGTCAATATATGCTTCGCATTACCTTTCTAGACCGAATGTGTCGCGGATTGGATGAGGTGGGCACCTTTTGGAAAGAAGATGTCCGAAAACATTTCCCATCCCTGAGAAGTGTGCACTCGTGCGAGGTGGAGGCTGGCCGTACACCTCGTGCCGAGTGCTCCTTCTACCGCGAATGTCGTAGTGCTTTGAAGCTCCTCTTGCGGACGACGGATGGCCTCTCCGACGCCCAGGCGTTGTCTCGTAAGGCATTGTATCAGTTGTTAGTTAGGGGGTCCGTTCAAGATGGTCTGATCGACGAGCTCGGTCTTACGAAGCAGGAGGCTCGCTCGATATGGCCTTGGGCGCCTGGGTTGAAATGTCTCAATAATGATGAGGCATCACTCACCTGGCTGATGATTCGTGGGGCCCTCTGGGTCGGCAAGAGACTTTGTTCAGCAGGTTTGGAGAAATATCCAAACTGTCGTCGCTGTACTGGCGAAGTCGAGACCATTGGTCACGCCTTTTTTCAGTGCAAGACGGTAGTGCCGTTGTGCAAGTTTGTTGAAGGCCTCATGGTTCGCATGCTGCAGGGAAAGTTCTTTGTCCTGGAAGCCAGTTCTGTTTGTAGCAATGTGGTGCCGCAATTGACGAAGGCTGAACACTATGTGTTCTGTTGCTTACTAGGGATTATGAGAGTCGTGATTTGGACGACGCGTCAGAAGGGATTCCATGAGGGCGAGAAGTTCACCTCTTCCCAACTGATCTTGTTCTTTGAGCATCAGCTTAAAGTCAAGATTAGGACGGAAAGGCGGCGGCTCCCTTCATCGGAATTCGGCAAAAGGTGGGTGAATCTTGCGCGAATGTGTAGAGTGAAAGGGGCTGACCTAGAGTGGCACTTGGATGTCGGTTAGGTACAGAATTTTGTCCTAACAGGGTTGAACATAGGCAACCCACCCAGATTTTAGGTTAGACTAGGTTTTCGATTTTTGAATCTTTAGTTTTCCCTTTTTCTAGTAAACTTAGCTAGGGTATGCATGCGCATTGGTCCCTTTTATTTCTGTCCCTATTTTCCTTTTGTTTTAATTCCCCATCCCCTCCCTCGTTAGGTGGTCAGTGACTTCAGTTCTCTGGTGGATGCGGGGCGCCTTTCGTTTCGTGTGTGTGCTTTTTCGTATTTGTTGTTGTGTATGAATGTGTGTGTGTCTGTGTGAATGCTTGGAGGAATGAATGTTTTTCTCTTATTTTTCTTAGCCCCGCATTGATTTCGTCTAGTTAACTGATTTTGCTGCCACATTTATGGTTTGTGGGGGGTTTTACTACTAACACAGTTTTGTTTAGTTCTTATTGTAAATACTTAAGTCATATTGTATATACTCATTTGGGGATCTTTTAAAAGTTGTTGTTTTATTGACCCTCCCCCCACAGACAATTTTTGTACATAAGGGGACTAGTTAGGACTTCATAGAGAATTTGAGGCATTATGGTGGACGTAGTAAGAAAGGTAGGTTTGAATGTGTTGTTTTGGTGATTGGAATATTGTTAGTTTGTTTGGGTCCGTGTCTGGGACTAGCTAAGTTTAGATTTAAGACAGAAGAAGACCGTCATTCCCCATCCCCTTTTTAGGCCTTGTGCCACATTTTATACACATTTGTATAAATAAATATTGTGAGCTTCGCGACGGTTTTGACCTTTTGTTTGATATTTTTGACTTGGGACGAACCTTTTTTTTGCTGCTAACGATTTTCCTTTCAGTGCTTCAAGAACTTTTTGGACGAACTTCTGAGGATTTTTTCTGATAAGTTATTCTTTAAGTTTTATTTTTTTGATTTTATTCTTCTATTTCTTTTTGTTTGTTTTATTTTTGGGGCTTCGGCCCTCATAATTTTTTATTTTAGTCCGGTTTGACAAAGTCTTACCGGACGATTTCTTTTTTATTGTTTATTTCTTTCTAGTTGTTTTAGAGAAAAAAAAAGTCAGCACAGTATTTGAAAAAAAGAAAAAGAAAACTTTATTTTTTTTCCTTTTTATTAGCGACTTCGGTCGCATTCTCTCGTCTCGTTTTTGGTTTAACTAGTTTGTTTTTTCTTTTGCATTTTTATTTTCTTTAGCGGCTTTGGCCGCAAACCTTTATTTTTTTTTCTGGTTGTAAACCAGACTTTTTCTTTTCCTTTCTTTTTCTTTTTGTACATTTTCGTGAATTTTTAAAAAAGAGAGAGGAGTTTCTGTTTTTGTTTTTTGCTTTCGGCTGCCTTTGGGCGCCATTTAAATTTTTTTTTTCTTTTTTTTCCTGTTTAATTTTTGTTTGTCTTTTAATTTTCCCAGTTTATTTATTTTTTTAAAAAAAGTTTATTGTCTTTGTTTCTCTTCTTTTAATTTACTGGTACATCCAGGCTTATTTGTTTAATTTTTTTTTTCCCTCCCAAAACTCCTTTCCCCAAATTTGGTGATTACATTTAAAAAGACCCGCAGGTGGTAGTCTCCACGTTTTTCAATATGGCCGACGGTGCCAGTCGGGCCAATATAAAAAAGGACCTTTTTGGGACGGCTGCTAAAGCCAACCCCCCTGATAATGCTGCCAAGAAGCGGGCTGATGGTAGCCCCAAAGCTGACCGTACTAGTTGCTCCAAGAAGGGAGAAGCTAGTAATAAGAATTTTGAGGTGCCAAAGGAGGCACAAAAGACAGCCGAGGAATTGCCCTCATGCTGGAAGTCCCCACCAAGTTGTATTCTGAACATGGCGGATTTCCTGGATAAGGCGAAAAGTTACGCCCATCTTGTAAATAAAGATGGGTTCGTCGATGTTGTCCAGGAGCTCGATGTGTTCACAAAAAGAATGGTGACCGTTTTTGTGGTGGACAAAAAAACCAAAAAGATTTGTCGCTCCACTAAAGACACAGTGATTAAATCACTTTTGTCCCTGGGGATAAAACCCCAAAGAGTAATTAAGGGTAGAGGGTTCTTCATGTGGGACATTCTGCTGCCCACACCAGAAGATTGCCTAGACATGGCAAAAAAAGAATTGATCACAAAAGATCTAATACTAAGAACGGAATATGAAGGCCGAAGACGGACCAGGGTGGCCGTGTTCGAGGTTCCTCCTCAAATTTCGGGAGAGCTTCTGGCTGCATTTTTTATGCAGTACGGCCAAATTTTAGGGGCTCTCTCCGACAATTTGAACGGGGGATGGACTTTTGATATCATGCTTGATCAAGAGGCCTTCAAGTCTGTCCCCAACTGTTTGGTGTTTGGTGACCGGAAAATGCCGGTCATAGTGACCGGTAGGAGACCAACTTGCTGGAGGTGTGGAGAGACTGGTCACCTTTCCTCCTCCTGCCCAGGGAAGAAGGCCCCTGGAGTTCCGGTCACAGGCGACCAAAATACCCCCTTGGCCGAGAAAGTAAAATCCGCGGCGCCTGTAGTGGGCCTAGCTGCGGGGCGTACTGTTGGGGAAAATCCCTCGGTTGGGTCCAGACCCACATTACCCTCAAATCCGACGCCTGCCACAAGTGTGGTTAAGGAGAAGGATGAGGGGGAATGGCGCCTCGTGGTTAGGGGCAAGGGGAAGACCCAAACAGCGGTTCCTCAGTCCCAGCATGACCCCGGGGACATTGTCACCTACAGCCCCATTCCCTCTACCAGCTCTGAGGGCGACGCCTCGGCGTCTTATGCTGAAACTGCTACGGCAGCCCAAAAATTGAACGAACCAAGTTGGCAGAAAATTTTGGACCTAAAAAAGTTGAAAGAAAAAGTGGAGGCCAAGCGGGCTAAAAATAAAAAATCGCTGGGGGTACCGGGCCCCCTATCCTCTGCCCCGTCTTCCCCCCCATCACTTAAATACAAATTCACAAAACCACCTCCGCCTAAATCTTTGACAAACTCTCCAGTGAAATCTCTTCGTTCCTCCAAACCTTCACCCGTAAAGACACCTTCCGGCATGACTCCATCAACTACACCGAGAGACACTCCTATGCATACACCCACTCACTCTCCTCAGAAAAAAAGAAACAGAAGTCCGGATACTCAATTAACTACGGACAAGAAAAAAAAGAAAATGAAACCACCATATCTCCCGGGGGAAGACGTCTGCCGCGTATCCCGGGATCAGGCTGACAGGGTCTTCGGGCAAACTAAGAACCCGATGCCCTTAAAAGTTCTCTGGAACTTCCGGCACATCAAGGGTGTAGATGTGGAGGTGCCGGAAAATTTTGAGGCCCAAAATCAACTAACCGTGGTGAGAACTGGCCCGGGTACGCGGGAGATATGGGGCATGATAGAGGAGGCTAAGGCCTCCTTGAAAGTGGTGCCCCCAGCAGTAGTTCTCCTTGAGGAAAACTTAGACGAAACGAAAAAGTGTAAAGGGAGGGTCCCTCTTTATGTTCACCCATCCCTTTATAGGGCTCTTAAGTTAACTTATCCCGCGGACATCGGTAGCTTGTCTCAGAGTGATACTCTCGATACTGAGATGATGTCAGGTTCGATGGGACAAGCTGTCGGTGTCCTCACCCCAGCCATGTTCTATCCTGAAGGACAACCCTAATTCGATTGACAATGTCTCTCTGGTTAGCTACGTTGAATGTCCGGGGCCTGAGGTCCGAGTCTCGCAGGGCGAGGCTCACTCGTGACCTTCAGCGCCTCGGGGTGAATGTATGTTGTATACAAGAGACCCGGTTTTCTTCTCATGATCGTGAGGACATACTGTCTAAGGGGTTTGCCCTTTATTCAGCCTGTTTTGATGGTCGTTCGAGGGGTGTCTCTTGGCTAGTGAGCAGGTCTTTGAAGGCTGCTTGTACCCTTGTCTTCGCGGATCCGGCGGGCAGACTTTGCGTGCTGGATGTTACCATAAAGGATAAGGTTCTACGTCTCATTGGGGTTTATGCGCCCAATACCCATTCCGAGCGGCCTGCTTTGTTTCGGCAGATCGCGCCGTTCTTGACGACGTCTCGTCGGGTAGTTTTAGCGGGGGATTGGAATGCCGTCCTTGACCCCGATATAGATCGTATAGGGCAAAAACAAGGTACTAACAACCCGGATGTGAAACCGTTTCGGGACTTTATCGATGAGTTTGATCTTGTCGATAAGTTCCGGAATGAACACCCTCGGGAGGTAGCATGGACTTGGACAACTAGTGGCAACTCGGCTCCTGGGACGCTTGCGAGCTACCTGGACCGGGTCTTAGTTAGGAGAGTCGACGTAGGGCTCTTAGGGTGTCCAAGTTTCCATTATATAGTTTATACGGATCATAGGCTTGTCCGGGTCCGTGTAAACTTAGATAAGCCTAAGGTTAGATTGGCTGGTTACTGGAAATTGAACTGTTCACTTTTTGGTGATCAGGGTTTCCGGGACCAGCTTTTACTAATGATACAAAGGGAATTGACGGGAGCGGTTGTGGGAAACGCCTGGTGGGGAAATCTTAAATCTAAAATTCGAACGTTTGCTGCCGATTTTAGTCGTCGACTCAATCTAGATAGATTAGCGGCGCAAACTGCTTTAGAAGATAAAGTCGATCGGGCTGTGAAATCCCGTGTTAGTGGGGACATAGCTTTAGCTAAGGCAGAGTTGTCCTCCTTGCTTATCAAGAAGGATCAAGCTCTGGTAGTTAGGGCTAGGTTAAAAAGAATGTCTTCTGAGGCAACGAATATGGCCGCTGAACTGCGTGCAGAGGAAAATCGAAGCGCGTCTAAGCGACATATCGCATGCGTCACGTTGCCGGATAAGCGGACCGTGACTACAAACGCGGGCATATGTGAGGTGTTTCGGGACTACTTTCAGGATCTTTTCACCAGGGAGCCCGGTCTGAGCTTTGCTCAGTTCGACGCCTATTTAGCTGACTTTCCCTGCCTTTCGGCAGCTGAAGCGGCTAGGTGCGAGGGTCCCATTACAGAGTCGGAGATCTGGGAAGCGCTGAAGCAGGTTGGCCTGGATAAGTCTCCGGGATTAGATGGTCTTCCCTACGAAGTGTACTTGAGGTTGTCGCACGTTTTTGTTCCTTTGCTGGAACTGATTTACAACCACTGGATGAAGCAGGGGTCTTTACCCCAACGCTTCACCAGGGGTGTGATCAAGTTGCTGCGTAAGGACAAGGACGGTGGGGATGGGTTAGGGAACTTTCGCCCTTTAACGATGTTAAACACTGACTTAAAGATTTTGGCGAAGATCTTAGCCAACCGTTTGCAGCTTGTCCTGTCTAGTCTGATTGGCCCTGAACAGACTTGTGCTGTGAAGGGGAGGACTATTCAGGATAACCTTCATATGGTACGCTTGATCTTAGAACAAGTCGACAGTGAAGCCGCGCTGATCAATTTAGATCAGTCCAAGGCCTTCGATAGGGTTGACCATCGATTTCTGGAGGCTGTCCTTTCGGCGGCCGGTTTCAGAGCCGACTTTCGCTCCTGGATCCGACTTTTGTATGCGACTCCCGGTGCGCTGGTGGAAGTGAATGGGGTAAGATCGAAGCCTTTCGTATTGTCTCGCTCCATTCGTCAAGGTTGTCCGCTCTCGCCTCTGCTTTACGTTCTTGCGTTGGAACCTTTCCTTCGCAAGTTAAAGGCGAATCCGGTCCTGCGCGGAATTTCCCTGCCTGGGGCTTCCACCTCAGCCAGGTATTCTGCCTATGCTGACGACGTTTCGGTTCTTGTGTCGAGCAGAGCCGAGATTGACGTCGTCAGCAAAGAGATCAGTGGGTATGAGATGGTGACAGGGGCCAAGATCAACCGCGATAAGTCTTTGGGCTTGCGGTTGGGTGCGTGGAAGGGAGTTTCTCTTCCCGGACCTTTCCTCTGGACGGATGGGCCGATCAAGATACTCGGCGTCTGGTTCGGTCCTGATCTCCAGTTGGAAATGAATTGGTCGGAGGTGCAAGGGAAGGCCGAGATCGCGGGTAAACTGTGGTCTCGGAGGAGACTTTCCCTGAAGGGAAGGGCGGAGGTATGTGTTTCACACATATATCCGATCCTCCTTTACCGACTGTCTGTGCTTCCACTCCCGTATGCCAGACTAATGTCATTAGTCCGGACCTTGTTCTCTTTCTTGTGGAGAGACAAGGCCCCTATGGTGTGTCGCGAGATCTGTTGCCTTCATCCCTCTGAGGGCGGTCTGGGTATGCCTAGCATTGAGATTCGTCAATATATGCTTCGCATTACCTTTCTAGACCGAATGTGTCGCGGATTGGATGAGGTGGGCACCTTTTGGAAAGAAGATGTCCGAAAACATTTCCCATCCCTGAGAAGTGTGCACTCGTGCGAGGTGGAGGCTGGCCGTACACCTCGTGCCGAGTGCTCCTTCTACCGCGAATGTCGTAGTGCTTTGAAGCTCCTCTTGCGGACGACGGATGGCCTCTCCGACGCCCAGGCGTTGTCTCGTAAGGCATTGTATCAGTTGTTAGTTAGGGGGTCCGTTCAAGATGGTCTGATCGACGAGCTCGGTCTTACGAAGCAGGAGGCTCGCTCGATATGGCCTTGGGCGCCTGGGTTGAAATGTCTCAATAACGATGAGGCATCACTCACCTGGCTGATGATTCGTGGGGCCCTCTGGGTCGGCAAGAGACTTTGTTCAGCAGGTTTGGAGAAATATCCAAACTGTCGTCGCTGTACTGGCGAAGTCGAGACCATTGGTCACGCCTTTTTTCAGTGCAAGACGGTAGTGCCGTTGTGCAGGTTTGTTGAAGGCCTCATGGTTCGCATGCTGCAGGGAAAGTTCTTTGTCCTGGAAGCCAGTTCTGTTTGTAGCAATGTGGTGCCGCAATTGACGAAGGCTGAACACTATGTGTTCTGTTGCTTACTAGGGATTATGAGAGTCGTGATTTGGACGACGCGTCAGAAGGGATTCCATGAGGGCGAGAAGTTCACCTCTTCCCAACTGATCTTGTTCTTTGAGCATCAGCTTAAAGTCAAGATTAGGACGGAAAGGCGGCGGCTCCCTTCATCGGAATTCGGCAAAAGGTGGGTGAATCTTGCGCGAATGTGTAGAGTGAAAGGGGCTGATCTAGAGTGGCACTTGGATGTCGGTTAGGTACAGAATTTTGTCCTAACAGGGTTGAACATAGGCAACCCACCCAGATTTTAGGTTAGACTAGGTTTTCGATTTTTGAATCTTTAGTTTTCCCTTTTTTCTAGTAAACTTAGCTAGGGTATGCATGCGCATTGGTCCCTTTTATTTCTGTCCCTATTTTCCTTTAGTTTTAATTCCCCATCCCCTCCCTCGTTAGGTGGTCAGTGACTTCAGTTCTCTGGTGGATGCGGGGCGCCTTTCGTTTCGTGTGTGTGCTTTTTCGTATTTGTTGTTGTGTATGAATGTGTGTGTGTCTGTGTGAATGCTTGGAGGAATGAATGTTTTTTTTTCTTATTTTTCTTAGCCCCGCATTGATTTCGTCTAGTTAACTGATTTTGCTGCCACATTTATGGTTTGTGGGGGGTTTTACTACTAACACAGTTTTGTTTAGTTCTTATTGTAAATACTTAAGTCATATGTATATACTCATTTGGGGATCTTTTAAAAGTTGTTGTTTTATTGACCCTCCCCCCACAGACAATTTTTGTACATAAGGGGACTAGTTAGGACTTCATAGAGAATTTGAGGCATTATGGTGGACGTAGTAAGAAAGGTAGGTTTGAATGTGTTGTTTTGGTGATTGGAATATTGTTAGTTTGTTTGGGTCCGTGTCTGGGACTAGCTAAGTTTAGATTTAAGACAGAAGAAGACCGTCATTCCCCATCCCCTTTTTAGGCCTTGTGCCACATTTTATACACATTTGTATAAATAAATATTGTGAGCTTCTAAAATTCGAACGTTTGCTGCCGATTTTAGTCGTCGACTCAATCTAGATAGATTAGCGGCGCAAACTGCTTTAGAAGATAAAGTCGATCGGGCAGTGAAATCCCGTGTTAGTGGGGACATAGCTTTAGCTAAGGCAGAGTTGTCCTCTTTGCTTATCAAGAAGGATCAAGCTCTGGTAGGGCTAGGTTAAAAAGAATGTCTTCTGAGGCAACGAATATGGCCGCTGAACTGCGTGCAGAGGAAAATCGAAGCGCGTCTAAGCGACATATTGCATGCGTCACGTTGCCGGATAAGCGGACCGTGACTACAAACGCGGGCATATGTGAGGTGTTTCGGGAGTACTTTCAGGATCTTTTCACCAGGGAGCCCGGTCTGAGCTCTGCTCAGTTCGACGCCTATTTAGCTGACTTTCCCTGCCTTTCGGCAGCTGAAGCGGCTAGGTGCGAGGGTCCCATTACAGAGTCGGAGATCTGGGAAGCGCTGAAGCAGGTTGGCCTGGATAAGTCTCCGGGATTAGATGGTCTTCCCTACGAAGTGTACTTGAGGTTGTCGCACGTTTTTGTTCCTTTGCTGGAACTGATTTACAACCACTGGATGAAGCAGGGGTCTTTACCCCAACGCTTCACCAGGGGTGTGATCAAGTTGCTGCGTAAGGACAAGGACGGTGGGGATGGGTTAGGGAACTTTCGCCCTTTAACGATGTTAAACACTGACTTAAAGATTTTGGCGAAGATCCTAGCCAACCGTTTGCAGCTTGTCCTGTCTAGTCTGATTGGCCCTGAACAGACTTGTGCTGTGAAGGGGAGGACTATTCAGGATAACCTTCATATGGTACGCTTGATCTTAGAACAAGTCGACAGTGAAGCCGCGCTGATCAATTTAGATCAGTCCAAGGCCTTCGATAGGGTTGACCATCGATTTCTGGAGGCTGTCCTTTCGGCGGCCGGTTTCAGAGCCGACTTTCGCTCCTGGATCCGACTTTTGTATGCGACCCCCGGTGCGCTGGTGGAAGTGAATGGGGTAAGATCGAAGCCTTTCGTATTGTCTCGCTCCATTCGTCAAGGTTGTCCGCTCTCGCCTCTGCTTTACGTTCTTGCGTTGGAACCATTCCTTCGCAAGTTGAAGGCGAATCCGGTCCTGCGCGGAATTTCCCTGCCTGGGGCTTCCACCTCAGCCAGGTATTCTGCCTATGCTGACGACGTTTCGGTTCTTGTGTCGAGCAGAGCCGAGATTGACGAAGTCAGCAAAGAGATCAGTGGGTATGAGATGGTGACAGGGGCCAAGATCAACCGCGATAAGTCTGTGGGCTTGCGGTTGGGTGCGTGGAAGGGAGTTTCTCTTCCCGGACCTTTCCTCTGGACGGATGGGCCGATCAAGATACTCGGCGTCTGGTTCGGTCCTGATCTCCAGTTGGAAATGAATTGGTCGGAGGTGCAAGGGAAGGCCGAGATCGCGGTTAATCTGTGGTCTCGGAGGAGACTTTCCCTGAAGGGAAGGGCGGAGGTATGTGTTTCACACATATATCCGATCCTCCTTTACCGACTTTCTGTGCTTCCGCTCCCGTATGCCAGACTAATGTCATTAGTCCGGACCTTGTTCTCTTTCTTGTGGAGAGACAAGGCCCCTATGGTAACTCGCGAGATCTGTTGCCTTCATCCCTCTGAGGGCGGTCTGGGTATGCCTAGCATTGAGATTCGTCAATATATGCTTCGCATTACCTTTCTAGACCGAATGTGTCGCGGATTGGATGAGGTGGGCACCTTTTGGAAAGAAGATGTCCGAAAACATTTCCCATCCCTGAGAAGTGTGCACTCGTGCGAGGAGGAGGCCGGCCGTAGACCTCGTGCCGAGTGCGCCTTCTACCGCGAATGTCGTAGTGCTTTGAAGCTCCTCTTACGGACGACGGATAGCCTCTCCGACGCCCAGGCGTTGTCTCGTAAGGCATTGTATCAATTGTTAGTTAGGGGGTCCGTTCAAGATGATCTGTTCGACGAGCTCGGTCTTACGAAGCAGGAGGCTCGCTCGATATGGCCTTGGGCGCCTGGGTTGAAATGTCTCAATAACGATGAGGCATCACTCACCTGGCTGATGATTCGTGGGGCCCTCTGGGTCGGCAAGAGACTTTGTTCAGCAGGTTTGGAGAAATATCCAAACTGTCGTCGCTGCACTGGGGAAGTCGAGACCATTGGTCACGCCTTTTTTCAGTGCAAGACGGTAGTGCCGTTGTGCAGGTTTGTTGAAGGCCTCATGGTTCGCATGCTGCAGGGAAAGTTCTGTTTGTAGCAATGTGGTGCCGCAATTGACGAAGGCTGAACACTATGTGTTCTGTTGCTTACTAGGGATTATGAGAGTCGTGATTTGGACGACGCGTCAGAAGGGATTCCATGAGGGCGAGAAGTTCACCTCTTCCCAACTGATCTTGTACTTTAAGCATCAGCTTAAAGTCAAGATTAGGACGGAAAGGCGGCGGCTCACCTCATCGGAATTTGGCAAAAGGTGGGTGAATCTTGCGCGAATGTGTAGAGTGAAAGGGGCTGACCTAGAGTGGCACTTGGATGTCGGTTAGGTACAGGATTTGTCCTAACAGGGTTGAACATAGGCAACCCACCCAGATTTTAGGTTAGACTAGGTTTTTCGATTTTTGAATCTTTAATTTTCCCTTTTTTCTAGTAAACTTAGCTAGGGTATGCATGCGCATTGGTCCCTTTTATTTCTGTCCCTATTTTCCTTTTGTTTTAATTCCCCATCCCCTCCCTCGTTAGGTGGTCAGTGACTTCAGTTCTCTGGTGGATGCGGGGCGCCTTTCGTTTCGTGTGTGTGCTTTTTCGTATTTGTTGTTGTGTATGAATGTGTGTGTGTCTGTGTGAATGCTTGGAGGAATGAATGTTTTTTTTTTGTTTTTTTTTCTTATTTTTCTTAGCCCCGCATTGATTTCGTCTAGTTAACTGATTTTGCTGCCACATTTATGGTTTGTGGGGTTTTTTATTACTAACACAGTTTTGTTTAGTTCTTATTGTAAATACTTAAGTCATATTGTATATACTCATTTGGGGATCTTTTAAAAGTTGTTGTTTTATTGACCCTCCCCCCCACAGACAATTTTTGTACATAAGGGGACTAGTTAGGACTTCATAGAGAATTTGAGGCATTATGGTGGACGTAGTAAGAAAGGTAGGTTTGAATGTGTTGTTTTGGTGATTGGAATATTGTTAGTTTGTTTGGGTCCGTGTCTGGGACTAGCTAAGTTTAGATTTAAGACAGAAGAAGACCGTCATTCCCCATCCCCTTTTTAGGCCTTGTGCCACATTTTATACACATTTGTATAAATAAATATTGTGAGCTTCGCGACGGTTTTTGACCTTTTGTTTGATATTTTTGACTTGCGACGAACCTTTTTTTTGCTCCTAACGATTTTCCTTCAGTGCTTCAAGAACTTTTTGGACGAACTTCTGAGGATTTTTTCTGATAAGTTATTCTTTAAGTTTTATCTTTTTTTGATTTATTCTTCTATTTCTTTTTGTTTGTTTTATTTTTGGGGCTTCGGCCCTCATAATTTTTTTATTTTAGTCCGGTTTGACAAAGTCTTACCGGACGATTTCTTTTTTATTGTTTATTTCTTTCTAGTTGCTTTTGTAAAAAAAAAAGTCAGTACAGTTTTTGAAAAGAAAAAGAAAACTTTATTTTTTTTCCTTTTTATTAGCGACTTCGGTCGCATTCTATCGTCTCATTTTTGGTTTACCGTTCTAGTTTGTTTTTTCTTTTGCATTTTTATTTTCTTTAGCGGCTTTGGCCGCAAACCTTTATTTTTTTTTTCTGGTTGTAAACCAGACTTTTTCTTTTCCTTTCTTTTTCATTTTGTACATTTTCGTGAATTTTTAAAAAAGAGAGAGGAGTTTCTGTTTTTGTTTTTTGCTTTCGGCTGCCTTTGGGTGCCATTTAGATTTTTTTTTTCCTGTTTAATTTTTTTTTTTTGTCTTTTAATTTTCCCAGTTTATTTATTTAAAAAAAAAAAAAAAAGTTTATTGTCTTTGTTTCTCTTCTTTTAATTTACTGGTACATCCAGGCTTATTTGTTTATTTTATTTTATTTTATTTTTTTATTTTTTATTTTTTTTTTTTTTTTCCTCCCAAAACTCCTTTCCCCAAATTTGGTGATTATATTTAAAAAGACCCGCAGGTGGTAGTCTCCACGTTTTTCAATATGGCCGACGGTGCCAGTCGGGCCAATATAAAAAAGGACCTTTTTGGGACGGCTGCTAAAGCCAACCCCACTGATAATGCTGCCAAGAAGCGGGCTGATGGTAGCCCCAAAGCTGACCGTACTAGTAGCTCCAAGAACGGAGAAGCTAGTAATAAGAATATTGAGGTGCCAAAGGAGGCACAAAAGACAGCCGAGGAATTGCCCTCATGCTGGAAGTCCCCACCAAGTTGTATTCTGAACATGGCGGATTTCCTGGATAAGGCGAAAAGTTACGCCCATCTTGTAAATAAAGATGGGTTCGTCGATGTTGTCCAGGAGCTCGATGTGTTCACAAAAAGAATGGTGACCGTTTTTGTGGTGGACAAAAAAAACAAAAAGATTTGTCGCTCCACTAAAGACACAGTGATTAAATCACTTTTGTCCCTGGGGATAAAACCCCAAAGAGTAATTAAGGGTAGAGGGTTCTTCATGTGGGACATTCTGCTGCCCACACCAGAAGATTGCCTAGCCATGGCAAAAAAAGAATTGATCACAAAAGATCTAATACTAAGAACGGAATATGAAGGCCGAAGACGGACCAGGGTGGCCGTGTTCGAGGTTCCTCCTCAAATTTCGGGAGAGCTTCTGGCTGCATTTTTTATGCAGTACGGCCAAATTTTAGGGGCTCTCTCCGACAATTTGAACGGGGGATGGACTTTTGATATCATGCTTGATCAAGAGGCCTTCAAGTCTGTCCCCAACTGTTTGGTGTTTGGTGACCGGAAAATGCCGGTCATAGTGACCGGTAGGAGACCAACTTGCTGGAGGTGTGGAGAGACTGGTCACCTTTCCTCCTCCTGCCCAGGGAAGAAGGCCCCTGGAGTTCCGGTCACAGGCGACCAAAATACCCCCTTGGCCGAGAAAGTAAAATCCGCGGCGCCTGTAGTGGGCCTAGCTGCGGGGCGTACTGTTGGGGAAAATACCTCGGTTGGGTCCAGACCCACATTACCCTCAAATCCGACGCCTGCCACAAGTGTGGTTAAGGAGAAGGATGAGGGGGAATGGCGCCTCGTGGTTAGGGGCAAGGGGAAGACCCAAACAGCGGTTCCTCAGTCCCAGCATGACCCCGGGGACATTGTCACCTACAGCCCCATTCCCTCTACCAGCTCTGAGGGCGACGCCTCGGCGTCTTATGCTGAAACAGCTACTGCAGCCCAAAAATTGAATGAACCAAGCTGGCAGAAAATTTTGGACCTAAAAAAATTGAAAGAAAAAGTGGAGGCCAAGCGGGCTAAAAATAAAAAATCGCTGGGAGTACCGGGCCCCCTATCCTCTGCCCCGTCTTCCCCCCCCCCATCACTTAAATATAAATTCACAAAACCACCTCCGCCTAAATCTTTGACAAACTCTCCAGTGAAATCTCTTCGTTCCTCCAAACCTTCACCCGTAAAGACACCTTCCGGCATGACTCCATCAACTACACCGAGAGACACTCCTATGCATACACCCACTCACTCTCCTCAGAAAAAAAGAAACAGAAGTCCGGATACTCAATCAACTACGGACAAGAAAAAAAAGAAAATAAAACCACCATATCTCCCGGGGGAAGACGTCTGCCGCGTATCCCGGGATCAGGCTGATAGGGTCTTCGGGCAAACTAAAAACCCGATGCCCTTAAAAGTTCTCTGGAACTTCCGGCACATCAAGGGTGTAGATGTGGAGGTGCCGGAAAATTTTGAGGCCCGAAATCAGCTAACCGTGGTGAGAACTGGCCCGGGTACGCGGGAGATATGGGGCATGATAGAGGAGGCTAAGGCCTCCTTGAAAGTGGTGCCCCCAGCAGTAGTTCTCCTTGAGGAAAACTTAGACGAAACTAAAAAGTGTAAAGGGAGGGTCCCTCTTTATGTTCACCCATCCCTTTATAGGGCTCTTAAGTTAACTTATCCCGCGGACATCGGTAGCTTGTCTCAGAGTGATACTCTCGATACTGAGATGATGTCAGGTTCGATGGGACAAGCTGTCGGTGTCCTCACCCCAGCCATGTTCTATCCTGAAGGACAACCCTAATTCGATTGACAATGTCTCTCTGGTTAGCTACGTTGAATGTCCGGGGCCTGAGGTCCGAGTCTCGCAGGGCGAGGCTCACTCGTGACCTTCAGCGCCTCGGGGTGAATGTATGTTGTATACAAGAGACCCGGTTTTCTTCTCATGATCGTGAGGACATACTGTCTAAGGGGTTTGCCCTTTATTCAGCCTGTTTTGATGGTCGTTTGAGGGGTGTCTCTTGGCTAGTGAGCAGGTCTTTGAAGGCTGCTTGTACCCTTGTCTTCGCGGATCCGGCGGGCAGACTTGATTACCTTCTTTAAACCTTTTAACGTCTATTAATACTTAACGAGTTATCCGGCGTTCCTCTTTTAAACATTACCCTTGCATCTTTTTTTTTTTTGTTTACAATAGAACCCTACCTACACTCTATATTTTTCTATTTACTTAATAATATATAAAGTATATATTAAATTTGAGCTTTGAATCTGCATTTAATTTAGCGTCCCTAGCACTGTTTACAGTACACCTTATATTAAGTAAATTATTTATTTATTCACTTACCTGTGTATGCATTACTAACGCACGTATATACAGTTGCTAATATCCAGATACACACATTATATATATATATATATATATATATATATATATATATATATATATATATATATATATGTTCAGAAATTTATGTCACAGATTACTTCCACAACGAAAAAAACAAACAAAAAAAACAAAAAAGAAACAAATCGCAAGTCCAAACTCGAAGATCCATGGACAGAAAGAAATATCGAAATTTCGATTCGCAGGTCCCCCTATGTCACAAATCCCAATGCACGTAAACAATCAGAAATCCAACACAACCGGCCGACGGACGAAGGAACAGAATAAAACCAATTTCTGCCGAGTAGACCAACTGCTTTTATCGACGGAACATTTTTTTCATTGTTTGACAGGTGTGGGAGAGGACACACGATATTAGCATATCTGAGACACCTTTATGGCAACATCTGTGATTGGTTTCTATTTTGAATATTCTGTCTACGGCATATCATGCTGAATACAAAACTTTTTTTCTCGCTAACTTTCTTTTTCGTCACATTTTCCGACGTAGAATACACGCGACACTCTCTCGCTTGGTCTGACAAGGTAATTCGCCATTTTTTCCCCCTACATTGTCGATAAGGAGATTGGTTAGTAACTTGGTAGAAAAGTAAAACCTATTAAAAGGAGATGAACTCCAAGACTGAATGATTATTGATTCAGCGATGGTTTCTCAAATAAAAATATATATAGTACGTATAGCTGGCCACTCGTATTCGAGTATACCCGTCTACTAGGGCAGCTAGCCAATCCCTATTGCAGATGCTTGCTCAGGCGCATTTGTGTTTATTCAACATCCACAGAGGCCACCTGTGCTCTATACTGCAACTATGCTGTGCAGACCTTAGTTACAGTTTCTGGAAAAGAGCGTTTTATCTAGCGTGATCAACAATTTGAACAAAGCCAGCAGCTATCGAGAGCATCCAAGGGCTTCGTTTACCCAATTTAACTCACAAAGCTTGGGTCAATCCGTGGTATGGTTTTCAGGCAGTTTTCAAAGGTGTTGCACGCTGGGATCGACCTTGATCTAGCCCGATAACATCAGGAAATTTCCTTCCTGGCAAATCGACCATGGCGAGATGCGAACCCGAAACTCATGGTCAGAGTGCAAATGTTCTAACCACTTGGCAATGTGTCCATCAAATAAAAATATAAACAGGCAACTACACCCTAAAGACCAATAATGAATTCGAACAGTTTACAAAGGAAGTTGTGGAGAGCCATGAACATACACGTATATTATCCTTATCCTAGACAGAATGTCTTCACCATAGCTAAGGAGCACTATCTGCCCTATATTTTTGCTACAAAGGAGCAGAGGTTTGAAATCCGTTTTTCCTTCTTTTAAATGTACTGCTTTCCAAGGCTAATGAGTTCTATCTACTAGATTTAAGCTTACAGCATCTGATATTCACAATTGATCTCCCATTTAAATACTGACCATGCTCCGTGCTAATCATCTTTAGTGATATTCAATGCAATAGAGCCGTAATATTGTCATGATTTAATGTACTGATAAAAGATTTTGGTCATATATACAAGTCAGTGTGGGCACAGATTACAAACTAAGGGGCATATCAAAAGTATTCACCTCTGCATTGATACGTTGCATATCCCCCTTGGGTATGAACACAGACCTGTACTCTCGCATGTATAGGTGGCGGATACCATCTTTTACTTTATTCCATGTCTCTTGCACTTGACGCAATACTGCCAGAAGAATGCAGGGAATGGTGAGTAGCATGGGTACCATGTGGAACATTGCATTCCTATTGCAGAAATAGAAGCAGGATGGGTTGAAGTTCTCTCTACAAATGCCAAAAAGTAAGTAAAAGCTGTATCATGGCATCAGGATGTGAATTGATAAGCCTCCGTGCAATGTCATTTTTCTTAGATTTTCACATTTACCTGAAGAATAAGGCAATTTCTTTTCCACTGGTTTCTATCTAAGTTTTAATTACTTGTTTTTCTTTCAAGCCATATCCCTTCCGAACATAGGCGACCATGTCTCTCCACATTTTCCTTTTCTTTATTATCAGTGAATTGATATGTATTCTTGTGAAAATAGTGAAGTGGTTTCTTGTTACCATTACTATCATTATAATTTATTCAGTTAGTGCATTTTGTACCACTGTAGTCAAAACTCTCCCCCCGCCCCAATCTCACAATTGTGGTTCCTGGTGACATTCAAGATAGAATAATGCAATGGCTTACTAGCTCCCTCTGCACCATGGATGTTGAGATTACACCATCCTTCCTCTCAGAAGTTAAAGAAGCAGGATATACAAGGCAGCAATTGGTTTGAATGCAGAGTTTTCCTTCTCCAAGAATGGTTGCCAACCAAGGCTATAGAGCCCAGTCTGTCTTGCTATTTACCCATAGCTGGGGGTATGCTGGTTTGGAATTCAGAATTTTCCTTCTTCTAGACCAGTTACCACCCAGTCTGTTCTGTTATTTACCCATAGCTGGGGGGAGAAGAGATGGATTCATAGTTTTCCAAAGAGTATTAACTTGTAAGTGAATGCAATGAATTTGATCTTGGCTCTCCAATTCCTCAATCAGAGCCATAATCCATTACTCCATCATGCTTCAACCATGGTTTTGAATTCAG
The DNA here is from genome assembly GCA_963932145.1 of Acanthosepion lycidas. NCBI lineage: Eukaryota > Metazoa > Mollusca > Cephalopoda > Sepiida > Sepiidae > Acanthosepion > Acanthosepion lycidas. Next base: position 6,859,642 of record OZ010602.1, on the reverse strand, counting down.
TGTTATCCTTCCCGTTAAATTAGTTGCCACCCAATGCTAGAGAGCTCAGTCTATCTTGCTATTTAATCCATAGCTGGGGGAGAAGAGCCAGTTTCATACATTTCCTAAGGGTATTATTGCGAAAATGGACACTGCAACACATTAAGCCAGATTTTAAATTTGCCTTGTTAACTCCACCTTCTCGTGCTGGTGTCTGTTACACAACCACCATTAATTAAATAAATACAAGAAAGAAAGTTAGAAACAAACAAACAAACAAAAAAGTCAATTGCAAGAAAATAACTCCATGTCTAACAGCTAGCCCCAAAGTTTTCATCTTTGCATGTCTTCTGTCATCTAAAACCACCAAATTTATGCATTCCTAATATTTACTAGAATTTGCTTTTATTTTATTTTAATACAATGGTTTTGGATCTTTCTGTGTATTTTTTTTTTTACTGTAAGTTTCACTCTGTACAAGGCATGGAAGCCACTCGATAAGGGGAAGTTTATGTGGATAGGAGGGGAAAATAACAGCTAACTCTAGACTTGAACAGGTTAAGATTGTAGTGATCGGAGGAACATCCTCTAGGGAGTCTGTTCCATTGAGCAGTAGTTTGTGAGAAGAAGCTGTTTTTAGTGGAACTTACTTCTCACCAATGGAATACAGAGGGAATGTGAGTGATTTTCTACGATGTAAGTGGGGCATGGTAGGTCCTAGCCGTGAATGTCAGACCTGGTGGAACCAGCAGATGCAGTTCATCTGAGCACTTTCTATAGAGCAGTAAGAGACTCGCTACATCCCGCCTGTGAGAGGTTGGTGGGTGGAAAATAATCCTTCTTTCACAAGCACTTGAAGATGCTTTTGAACTCTATCAAGACTGGACAGTGAGATCTAGAGAGCTCCTGCCCAAATATGGCAATATTTTGCTCTTATAAAGGTAGAGGATAACATAAGGAGTCGGTACTTACTAGAATGGTACAGGAAGACAATCATTTTATCTGCATCTTTAGCAATGGGTTGTATATAAGAATTCCATTTGAGGTCAGGTGTGACTTTGTGGCGCAACATCCTCTTAAGGCATTAGGCCTCCTCGAAGAGACATCTGTTCATCATGACTAGCAATAGTTCACTTGTCATTTTTTACAGTGCACCTTGTTGTCACTTGATCTCCGTTCCCCCCATCCTCTTTTAACCTAACCCCCTACAAATATATACATTAATTGTTCTTTTTCCTTTTCCCCATTATTTTTTTCATAATATCTTCACTGAAATACTATTCTAAGAAGAAGAGTGATTGTAGACAAAAAAAAGATTTTTTTCAAATTTTATTACAAGAAATATACAACTATCAAATCTTCTTGGAAAACAATCACAGATTTTCATATTATACTTATTGTAATCAGCTTGCAAATCAGATAATTTTAGAACATTTGGAATAAAAATAATTGGTAAAAAATACAGCAGAACCATTCACAGATTGCAAGAACTTTACCTTATGGGATTGGTCCAATCAGCAAAATATTTAGTTTAAAAACTTATCAACTCAAACTAAGCAATATATATTTCAAGAGAGTCAAATATAAGAAAACATCTTAGATATAACATAATTCTTTAATAATAATATTGTGAAAACGTTTTTAAAAAAATAATCAATTTAAATTTTCTCAAAGTCTGTGTCATCATATCAGGAAATTAATAAAATAAGTAAGAATTTGTTCCATAAACACCTGAAATGTTTTGGTCAAATTCAAACAGTCATCTTGTAGGATATTGTTCTCATTTTCCATTTTTAAACATATGTAGATGGTTTGATATTATCTGCAGATTTCACTATTCATGAAAAGCCTATCTTTTGAAGATAACATGATCCCAATATATATTAATAAATAAACAATATTTATTCATATTATTATCAGAGTCATAACCATGGTAATTTCACATTACTCATTTTATTTAATCAATATCCATCAATTAACAGGGATCATTTATGCCTTTTGGTTCCTTGGAGAACATAAGACTGCAACAACACCTCTCCAATGAACATGCAGGTGGCCATATACCCAAGAATAGCATTAAATTAAAACAATATATATTACACCAACAAGAGTTATATTTTAAGTTAATTCAATTATTTACAGATTTGAATATTCATTTTAAAAAACTTTCAAATTACCATATTTTCCGGATTACAAGACACACTTCTTTTCTAAAAAATACCCTGAAAATACGTGCGTGTCTTCCAACATGAATGTAGGGCAATGCCCAGGATCAAGTAAGCTTGGACTGTCACCTAATTGGCTTGATTGACAGGGACGTGGATTTGCATGTTGAGTCATTACACTATAATGTTAGCTATCTAATTCAGCTTTTTATGTAACCTCAGTACTTAGCTGTTACAAGTATTTCCAAGACTATAAACTTTCCTTCCTAGAGCCAAGCCGCAAGCTTAAACATGCTCTGTTTCCTAGCAGCGGTGGGAGCCTTCCTGCTCTTGACTAGTATGTCATTACCATACGGACAAAATCAGATGTGTGATTAATGTAAACAATACGTGTCGCCAGTTTGTGAGGGACGCATGGTGAATGTGTTGTTGTATGAGAATGACTTTTTTTTCATAGAAATTTCTTTCCAATATTAGGGTGCATCTTCTAAACTGCAGCATCTTGTAAGTCGGAAAATATGGTAATTGAAAATTAAAATATATATATTTCATATATGTTTTAAAATTGATAACAGCTGGTTGATGCAACAGAAATGTAGATCTGAAAAGAAAATTTTATATATTTTCAATGAACATTCTCTCAAGCAAAGTTTCACATATTATTACTATGCAGTTTTTATTTAGTTTTTATTTGTATTTACTCGAATTTTCTTTTATGCAACTGTTTCACTTTGTAACTAATCAGAAAGAGAATCTCTCAAGCTATACATTTGGAAGTCACTCCCTGTGTTTATGTCTATGCGCACATATGTAATTATTAGGTTGGTGCAAAAATAATTTCGTTTTCTCATATAGTAACATATGTTAGAAAACGAAATAATTTTTGCACCAACCTAATATATATAAACAAGTATTTTTATACAGTGATTATAGTTTGAGGTTAGTATTATTAAAAAAGAAAATAGTTTTATTCATGTTATTCACATTTGGTCTAATGTCCTCATCTTTGTTCCTATTATATTTTGGGCTGTTTTGATAACAACAACAAACATAAGGATATTAGTCCGTATGTAAATAATGATAATTCCTCATGGCAAAAACTCAAACCTAACAGAGTTTTGCCTTTAATTCTATCTCAGTTTTTGATAATATTGAGTATCTAATATCTATTCTGTTTCATAAAAAGTACCAAATGACCTGGTGTAGTCATGGCATATTAATTATAAAATCATAATTTAATCTGGATTCCATTTGTAGCATATCATAAGAAGCAATAGGAATAAAATGGAATATAAAAATGTAATAGGGAATTTACAGTCAAATCCATTACATTCACTTACATGCTAATACTCTTGGGAAAGCTATGAATCCTCTTCTTCTCACTCCAGCTATGGATAAAATAGCAGGATAGGTTGGGTTCTATAGCCTTGGATAGCAACTGGTCTACCGCAGAAAAAATGGCAACCTACCGCGGGAAAACATCTGCTTTCTCAGTCATGTATCAAAAGATACATGATCGCCTAAGTGTGTATCACATATGGCACATAACTGAATAGGGAAGACTGCATCAACCTTAAATGTTAAGATACAACATAAAAATAATAAGATGGACCTAAACAAGTAATAAAACACTAATAAACAAGTAATAAAACAATAAATAAAAGAAGTTATTGAAATATATAATAATAATAATAATAATAATAATCCATGGATCATTTTTAGTTTTGAAATAATATTGATATTCTTTTGGGTTTGAATTTATTTTGAGGTCCACATGTTAGTCACAGATACAACAGATGTGAAAATCCCTCTTGAATGATAATTCACATCTTTTGAGAAACAAAAAAGAAGAAAAAAATCATGCATTTAGCACATTTCTGCCTCTTCTAAAAGAATCTTATCATCTATAAATTCTATAATATTTCTCTGCTTTGGTCAGTTTGAATGGTGCAATAATGTCTTGGGTAATGATAGATAATATATAATGAACAAACTAAGAGAGAAATATAGAAACAAATAGATATAAACAGACAATGATAGATGTAGACTAACACACACATAATATATATCATTAATACAATAATATAAAAATATGCTACTCAGAGTTTCAAGTGTTAACACAATCATCAGTCAGATAAAATATTAGGATAAAAAGCGGAGATATTATATCTGACTGGTGATTAGGTTCCTGCTTGAAACTGAGAAATTGATTTTGATATTGCATTAATATTATTATTATATTATCTTTAAGATGTACCAACTTTGGTGTTGAAATTTTAGTGTATTTTACATTTTAAGCTTTGAGCTTACATTCTTTGGTTATTCTCAAACACATTTGTGGTTAACACTGCAACTAGACTGAGTAGGTTTTATTTAAAGTTTCTTGGAGAAATCATGATCAGCAGTTTGAACAATGCCAGTGCACTGAATTCCTCAGTCACAATGACTTGTGTCCTCATGCTAGCACAAGTATATACATACATACATATATAATTTAACTGAGTTGTAAATAAAATACTGGCATCAACATCATTTCCCTCTGACCCAGCCTGAACGGACCCTACTATGGGCTAAGCAATAAAATACTGAATTTATAGACAAGTGGAAAAAAGGGAAAAGACTTAGTGACAGTGTCCATCAAACTGTTTCTTGTGTACAGCTGTGAGAGAAAATATTAAAAATTTGCTGTTTCTGTCTATTGACGTGTATTATATATTAATATCAGTCTATTCATAGCTATTCAATGGCACCTGACAGTCTAGAGATGGCCACAAAGTAAATGTCCAATTTATTAATTATGATAAAATGAATTTAGGTTAACTTTTTTTTTCAAATTAATGCCATCAAGAAATGAATTCTGATAAAAATGGCACAAATGGAATGAGAGGGGAAAAATGACAACTAATTTTTGGTAAAACACCTGTTAATTTGAAAAAAAAAAAAAAAAAAAAAAAATCAGATTCTATTCAGCTTTTCAGAAATTATTGGGTAATAAATAAAAAATTTTTAAAGTTTTATTTTTAAATTTTGTAGAAATATTTTCATCTCTGTCATTGAAATAAAATATGCATACATACATCAACATCATTTGAATGAAAATACAAATGGATATCTGGGTCATGAGGGATAATTTCTTTTTCTGTCTGGTAACAACCTCTGGGCAAGAGGCAAAAATATCAGCCGAAATTTGTAGCCCTTGAAGTTATTTTTATGATTCTCTTTTTATTTAAACTTAATAGATTTTCTAGTAGATGTAAGATTTTAATTGAACAAACAATTTAGGTCATCTTGCCATTAGGGAAGTGACGTGTACCAAACTAGTAAAGATAACAACAATGAGGATATTAGTATGAATAAATTGCGAAATGAGGAATATGACAAGTTTAAGCCTTCAATTTCAGTCAACCAGAATTCAAATTAATTTTTTAATTTCTTTTGTTAATTTTTTTTTTAAATTAAAATTGTTTTATTATGTTTCAGTTTTCATTTTTGTTTCATTTTATTTTAGGTTTATATAAAATGGAGATATAAAACCAAACCTTACCACATTGTAATATAAACTTTAAAAAGGAAAAAGAAAAAACTTTCAAAATTTCTACTCCCCTTTAGGCTGTTGTAAAATCTTAGGATATGCGCAGGTAGTGTGAAGCTTAGCATATTGCCTGGGAGGAGAATTCTTAATTGAAAATTGTATGTCGTCCTGGTGTAGCACAATGTAATGATTGATAAAATCATAGAGTTCACAATGACTCTATAATATCAGCTGTGGTCAACAATTTATTATTATTATTATTATTATTACTTAATATATACTGATTTGTTGCACAATTTCATGTTGGAAAAGAAAATTGATCACTACACAAAACAAAATGAATTCTGGATTAGTTTTTGTGAGTTGTGTCATTTCAAGACATGGACATTCATGACTCTCCACAATTTCCTGTCCCTTACAGCACCAATCAATTGCTCTTAGTCACTGATCTGACTTTAAAAGTGTATGAAGGCTTGGCAACACATAGTATAGAGACATGGAAAGTATTATAGAATTTACAATTTACTGCAATATAGCAGTGTGTACAGGATCTTAACTGAGGTTGTATTATAAAATCTTAATTTTAAATGTTTTATATGATTAATTTTCAAGACAAAGAGTTTGGTGGATTCCTCATGATTCTCTTCAGATTTTGCCTTTTTACTTTGAGAAGATTCCTTTTCTTTCCAAAAGAAGCTATTTTTCATTATTATTTTGTCATTTAGGAAATTTGATTTTTTTTCTCTGCATTAAAAATAGAATTGGCTTCTAGAATATTCAAACATTGTTCTTGAAAAACAATATATTCAAATATTAACTCAGAGATGTTCAGAAAGCCAGAGGGTTGATTGGGCAAAACATTTTATGATAAACACAACTAAAATGAAAATCTCATTTGAAAGAATCAGGGTATATAGGAAATTATTTTCATATATATATATATATATATATATATATATATATATAGGGTGTCCATAAAGTTTGTGTGCACTTTAAAAAAATTATAACTTTATTTGTATTTGCAATAGAAATAATCTGTAAAAAATGTTATAACATTTAATGTACTTAGTTTTAAGTATAGCTAAAAAAACTAATATGATTTCAGGCATTACTGTAAATCAGTTGGCAATTTCCGTGAACTGCAAAATCGTATTACCCTTTGTATTCCTAATGATGGAGGGCATGTGTAAACTTAGATAATATTTAAAAAAAAACTTAAAAAATATAGATTTACTTCTTTCTAAACCTTTTTACAAATTATTTCTATCGCAAATACAAATAAAGTTATCAATTTTTAAAGTGCACACGAACTTTATGGACATCCTGTATATATCGGAAATTATTTTCATATATATTCAAAATCTGTCAAAATGACTAAATGTTAGAATTTTTTGAAAAGGCTTCTTGACAAGAATCTGTTGCGACACCAGGGAGTTCTGAAAAGTTCTCAAATCAATCAAGGAGTCCTTTGCCCAAAATTCTGATATCTGATCATTTAGATAGATTTGGGGAATTGGGTGGGGGTGGAGGTAACATTTTGGCATACCTTCATATGTATAATATATATATATATATATAAAACAGTAAATTTTTATGAATGTTTATGTAACTATTTGCATATGGGTATATATATATATATATATATATATATTTTTATTTGGGTATACACACACACACATATATATATATATATATATATATATATATATATATTTGGTTTAGGTAGTGTATATATATATATATATATATTGCACCAAATAACAGAAAAATGAATTTAAATGTTTAAATTAGCTTTCTGACTTAGAGTTTTGTAGATATAATATCGGTTCAAACACTAAAATTTTATTATTAAGCCTCCTGATAAGCAGACACCTTATCTCATATCCATGAAATTTCAAGTCAGGAAGATAAGTTGAAGATTTAATTTTGTTACTATTAATGCTCTGTCACTTGATATTGAGCAATTTCAGACATGAGGGCACATGTGTGTATTTGATACAAGTTAGATTAAAGGGATTATATATAGAACATGTTTTAATTTTTGTAAATAACTTCTCTTTATTTTATATATATATATATATAAAAAAATATCACTCCCTAAAAATGCCAGGATGTAGCCAACAAAATCTTGTCTACCACACTGAAGACACCTAGTTCTTTATAATGACTGAGATGGTCAAAAGTACTTGAGCAAAAACATTAATTTTGGCAAGTGTCTCCATAATTTTGTTCCCAATATGCAATATCTTAATAGAAAATTTGAAAAAACATGTCTGAGAAGGCATCTTCTACAAGGATGGGCTAGCTGCACTAGCAGGTGGGATTGCTTGGAAACAAGTGGCCATATATATATATATATATATATATATATATATATATAAAGAGAGACAGATGTAGAATGCTGGAAAAACTAAATAAAAAATTAATTAAATTGTTCTTGCCTGACATATTTGATGAAAAATGTTTAAAAGAAAGGTTGCTCCCCAAATATACATTACTATATATATATATATATATATATAATATTATAATTATTTAAAAAAAAAAAATATGATTCCTTTGCTACATAAGAGTTGTCATGTTTCAAAAACGAAAGCCGAAAACCTCAATATAATTATTAAAATTAAATCGAGTTAAAGTATCAAGCCCTGTTTCATCCTCAAGTGAAAATTTAGGAATAACCAATCTTGAAATTTACACATTTTTATAAGCATGTTCATTCACAAAATTAATTACTATGGAAATGCCTAGGGCAACCATTTTGGTAAGGGGCCTAAGAGATAATTTTTATCCACATATCAGTCACCTTCAGAAAGAGGTCAATCGGAGGTAGGGTGGGGGGTATCCATTTCAAAGTGAATGAGGGCATTCATGTGTATACATCATCTGATCAGTCATAGCGAAAAAATAGCTTTTAGCACCGTAATATGTCGTTAAGTGTCTAGAGAATTTTGTTTTATTTTATTTATTTATTTATCTATTTATTTATCCTTTCGTTTTTTTTTGTTTTTTTTTTCTAAAGGGCTGTTTCATACTTAAATGTATCGCACTGAACTACAATTTGGTTTTTTGACGACTTCATAAAGGGTTTTTCTATCATATGATAGGGTTAAGCTTTTAAACCTTTTATTAGACTATGAAATTTTATTTTTTTTATTTTTTGAGTGAAACCTCTACAAATTGACAGCAGATGACTACAACAAATTAATTTTAAAAAATTTAACTAAGACTTATAAAAAATCTCATAATAACAATATTAATATGGTAGACAGTATCAACAGAACTGGTAAAATTATTACTGAAAAATAAAAAATAAGCAATAGGGTAGGCAAACTAGCTGAAAAGGAATGCTACATCACTCTTAAGGACCACAAACAGGATTTTGAGGAAGACCCCACTACCAGAATGATAAACTCAACCAGACCCGACATGGGAAAGATAAGCAAAAGAAAGGATCACTAGACAAATCAAAAAATGCCTTGGATTAACACTCTGGATCAATACCAAAGAAGTCATCAATTGGTTTACCAACATCGACAATGAGCCTGGTTGTACCCTAATACAGTTCGATATTGTGGATTATTACCAGTCAATATCAAGAGATCTCTTTATGACTGCCCTGGAGTTTACTACTGTATATTCTGACTTAACTAAGGAAGAAATGAACATAATTCTTAGTGCAAAAAATCTGTCCTCATCCATAATGGGAACCAATAGATTAAAAACAGTAATGACAATTTTGACAACACTATGGGATCTTTAGACTCTGCAGAATCATCTGACCTTGTCAGTCTATTTATACTATACAATCTAGCCATGCATCATGAATTAGACATTAAGTACCTCGGGCTATACAGAGATAATGGGCTGCTGGTAGTGAGGAGCTCCACAAATTTTAAAATAGATAAAATTAGAAAGATAATATATAGTGAATTCAGAAAACTAAACTTAAAAACTACAGTCAATACTAAATTAAAAAGGGTAAACTTCCTTGATGTAACTCTAGACTTAATGAACAAAATTTACCTACCTTATAGAAAATCTAACACTAATCCCTTGTATGTACACCCTAAGTTAAACCACTCTCCATCTATAATTAAGCATATGCCCACATCAATAGAGAAAAGAATCAGCATGAACTCTGCTAATAAGGAAATTCCAACAACACAGTAATTTTTATAACACAGCCGTAAAAAATAACGGATACAAAAACGCCAACATAAATTATAGAAACAATAGAAAAAAAACAAAAAACAGAAGAAAAACAGGAAAAGGAAAATCATCTGGTACACCCCTCTGTTCAACCAAATGGTTAGTATTAAACTAGGACTTAAGTTCCTAGCTTTAATTGAAAAACACTTTCCTACTAATAGCAGACTTAGCAAGATCTTTCATAAAAACTAAAATTAAGTTACATTTGCACTGAGAATCTAGAAAGAATCATAAAAAACCATAATAATAAAATCCTGGAAAAACACGCAAGCCAAAATAGTATTAATCCTAAGCTAAAATTAGACAAAAATAATGAAAAATTATGTGATTGTACAAACCCTGAATACTGCCTGTTGAAAATAAATGCCACACAAAATCTGTGGTATACCAATGCACTATCTCTCATTGAGAGTCCTAACACTGATAGGATATACATTGGTTCAACGAAGAATGAATTTAAAATTAGATAGAGACAACACAAAAGCTCCTTCAATAATATTAGAAATAGAAATCAGACATCTCTATCCAAAATATTTTTGGCATTTAAAAGAAATGAATAAAACACCAAAAGTAAAATGGAAAATAATAAATAGAACAAGAACTTGTAAAACCTGGGATAACCCATGTCCTTTATGCCTACATGAAAAACTACACGTTATTAAGTTTCTAAATAATGAAAATTTATTAAACCATAGGCATGAGTTAACAGTTTTCTGCTGACATCAACAAATTTTTGCATTAAATAATTAGCATAAAAAAAATTCATACTCTAATAAAAGGTTTAAAAGCTTAACCTAATCATAAGATAGAAAAACCCTTTACGAAGTTGTCAACAAAACAAATTGTAGTTGCGTGCGATGCATTTAAGTATGACAGAGTCCTTTAGAAAAAAAAAGGATAAATAAATAAATAACTGACTGACCAGACGATGTGCACACATGAATGCCATCATTCGCTTTGAAATGGATACCTCAGCTTGACCCCTTTCCGAAGGTGACTGATATGTGGATAAAAAATATCTCTTAGGCCCCTTATCAAAATGGTCGCCCCAGCTGTTTCCATAGTAATTAATTTTGCGAATAAACATTCTTATAAAGATGCATAAATCTCAAGAATGGTTATTCCTAAATTTTTGCTTGAGGATGAAACATGGCTTGATACTTTAACTCAATTTAATTTTAATAATTATATTGAGGTTTTCAGCTCTCGTTTTTGAAACATAGAACTCTTATGTAGCGAAAGAATCATATTTTTTTAAAAAAGATAATTATAATTTAAGCTCTACTTCTGTATGGAGCACTTTTTAAAAAAAATAAAAACAAAAATACTAAAGAACTCTGGATTATTTACCTAACGTGTTCTTTCCTATTTTTGTACATATCTGCACTCACACACACACATATATATATATATATATATATATATATATATATATATATATATATATATATATAAACACATATGAGGGGGTGCAGAAAATGAAATATGATTATTCAGCACTTGGTTAGATTGATGGCATATGCAAAAGTCCACAGTGCCTTTTTTATTTTTTTTAATCAGAGACCAAATAGGGAGTAGAAAACCAATTTCTTCTTATAAAAATATTATGGAACACACACAATATATATATATATATATATATATATATATATATATATTATGGAACATACATATATATTATGGAACATACATATATATATATATATATATATATATATATATATATATATATATATATATATATTATGGAACATACATTATATATATATATATACAAAAAGGTGTATGCAAAAGTACAATTGCAAATTAAATTTGATTATCACAAATGTCAAAGAACAGCAGAAAATTCATTTGAGCCCATTTTTTCCGAGTTCAAGTTACACATCTGTTGTTTCTAGGTTTGTAACATTCAGTGCCATGTTTGTGCTACCAGACATTGACCCAGACTTCTGATTCTTTTTGTTCATTTCTGCTTCACGTTCCTTGATGACATTATCCAAGAAAGTTTTGGAATAATCTTTGGATGTGGTACTTGTTTCATTTGGGGGGTCATCGATAAAATCCAAAGCAACTTCCTGCTCATCAAATGGATCCACAAAGACAGCAGAATCCCCAACTTCATTCATATCAAGGGAATTCAAACTGAAAAAGTAAAAATGGTTGGATTAAATTCAGAAGCAATCATTGCATGGATTGATACAAGAAAATTTAGGACTCAATTATTAAAATACACCTTTAAATGCCAAATCTAGATGCGTCGTCAGTGTTGTTGCTCACATGTCACTAGAAGTTTTGGGTCTCAATAAACAACATTCTTCGATGGGCGACCCGACCGAATATGATCAGTATTCGGCCCGCACCTAGAACAAAATTTGCCACTAGCTTTAGGACGTGAATTATATAAGTTGCCCCAGTAAACGACAACCAATCAAGACTTCACTTGGGCTATTCGAAGTTATAAATTAGGTATGCATGGTTGTAGTGATCTTCCTACATGCGACCAAGATAAGGTGTTTTTGGAAGAATAGAAGAAAACCTCCCCTTTTAACTTCTATAAAATAACTTGTTTGTTTGGTCTTTTTCTTTTTCTTTATTCTTATTTTCTTTTCTTTTCTAAACTACACTTAAAATTTACAGTAGAGTGATTAAAATGACAGACTATCTACAACTTTAAAAACTAAGAGAAAAATATTTAACAAAAATCGCTTAAAAATAAATTAATCAAACTATTTACATGTTAAATACTAGTTAAAAAAAAAAAAAAAAAAAGAAAAAAAACACGTGTAAATTTTAGATAAAATAAGTTACCCCCGCCCCCCCCCCAAAAAAATTAACCTTGCCGGAAGGAATTCGTTTAAAAACTAAGAGAAATAACATAACTAAAATTCCTCAAAATAAATGATCAAGATATTTACATGTGGAATAATAGTTAAAAGAAAAAGGAAAGATTACTTGTAAGAATGTTTTTGTAATAAAATAAGTCTACTCGGAAGACCAATAAGACGCAAAAATGAAGTCATTGCATATGAGACTGAATGCAAATCGAAAAATTGATTCTCGCAAGTTTCTCGTCAACTATATACACAAATTTCACACACATATATACTAATCAGCCTTAAAAATATTTAGTGATGGCATTTATGACATATGTACATCTGCATTGGGAACGTTTTTAATTTTTGTAGTTTTGGGCCACTCATTAGCCCCATTTATCCACAACCACCTGGTGGCCTTTTCGACGGACTCCAGGATCATTTGAATCGCCCGCCTTCTCTTTTGTCCAGTTATCCCTAGGCTAGTAAGGGCTCGTATCATTGACTGTCCGGTGAACCCCCTACAGCCGATCTCGACAGGGAAACAATGAATGTGCCATCCTTTAGTTCTGCAATCATTTAAGAGTCCTTCATATTTACTGTACTTTCTCTCAAATGCCTCTTGCATATGCTCCTCACATGGGACAGTTAATTCCAGCAAAATAATCTGTTTTGTGGCGTCCGAATAAACGATTATATCTGGACGGAGTTTGGAGGACGATATGTGTTGGGAGTTTCAATTGTTTCCCGAGATCGACTCGCATCTGCCAATCCGACGCGGACGATAACAGCGAATGGGATCCTGCAACCTTCTTACTCGGCTTTGCACCTGCACCTGCTTTAACGAAGCGGATAGCTCTTCTTTCTGGGATGAGTTTATTGCTCTGCAAAGCTCCAGCAATAATGAGTGCTATCGCCTCTAAAACCTTGTCATGACGCCACCGATAGCGCCCGTCTGTCAGACCTGTTCTGCATCCGCTTAATATGTGTTGCAATGATCCCCTCCCCGAACGCAAGGGGCACTTTGGTGACTATTTTTCCCCTTAGGTGTAGGTTGGTCTCGCTTGGTAATACGTCGTACATCATCTGAACCAGGAATGTAGAACGGCTGAAGTCGGTATTCGAAAGATCTGACCACGACACTTTCCGCCGATCTACGCGATCCCACCTGGTCCACGCGCCCTGCTGGCTATAACCTGCCATTTTTGTCATCCGATTTTCCTCCATCCCTGCTCTTACTTCGTCCTGTATCAGGTGTTGACGCTCCTTCACGGTGCTTTTTCCGAATTTGTAAGAGGGAATCAACCCCAGGCCTGCTCTGCCCTATGCGACTGAACCCATTATTGTTTTTACCCTCAGATTCCCTTCTGCGATAGCTAGTTCCTTAGTAGCACTCCATTTTCTGCCAGTCTTAATCTCAATTCCCGCGCCTGATACTTTGGGATCTATGGAGTTTCTATAATGGTAGCTTTCCCTTGTCCGTGAAACCATGAACTCCTCAACTAGTCCTCTGAATGGCAGCTGGATGGCATTGGTTGATCTATATAAGGCTGCGCTGCTTAAGAACCGAGGTAATCCTAACCATCTGCGGAGAAAACTGCTAGCTCTCCTCTCTAACGTCTCCACAGTCGAGATGGGAACTCTATATGTCTGGAGTGTCCATAATGCTCGTGGGAGCACACAGTGATGGTATAGCCAGGCTTTGAAGCGCCCTGGCAATCCCGATTTATCTATTTTCGCCAGCCACGAGTCAAAAATCAGTACGTATTGCATCGATAGCTGGTGTGTCCTTCAGGCCATTACAAAAAGTTTTACCGAGACTTTTAACAGGCTTATCGGCCAACGTCGGGATGGCTCTCCCTTCTATTGTGAAATAGTGTTTTACCACTCGGCCCTTTTTTATTACCACTGATCTACATTTGTTTGGCTTGAAATTCATTCTTGCCCACTCACTCAGTCAATAAAATATTGGTGGTCTACCAAGATGCCTGAGGTGGTGCTGTTTCAGGACTATAAAAGCTCTGATGTAATCTCCCTTTTTTTCTCTTCTCAACCTATTCTTTTTCTTCTTTACCTCTACAAATGATGACAACTCATCATTTACATATGAAAATCTTCTTGCTGTTACTATTTCTAACTCAATTAAAAATAGTGGCAACTTAAATTTTCACGTGTAAATCTTGAGTTGTCATTTTTAAAGGTAAAAGAAGAAAAGGAATAAATTTTAACACAGGTGCTATAGTTCTTACAGTTTTTAGAGAATATGTTAAATATTGTTGCATTTGAGTCACTTTTTTATTTGAAGTTATGAGTGTTAGGTTAGTATATACTGATGCGATGGAATAACCTGCACCTCAATGAGTGACGGCACTATAGGTGGTAACCACCTATAAGTATCTGTTAGGACAGTGGATAGCAGAGTCGAGCTGGGATCTGCAAGAACTAGCAGCCTTCCAATAGCAGCATGCACACAACTGTATTGACTTGCGATGACTGTGCACATAACTATTACTTCCCTGCTTGTTGCACTGGTTTCCACAATAAACCTATTACTATTTATCCACCGTCTTTGTCTATTGCATATTCCTATTAGCATGGAATATAGCATATACATAAAGATTGCTTTCTACAATGTATATTTTAAAAATTCATATAACATTTCTTTTTGTAATAATTTCCAACATTGTGTATTTTTCAGGTGAGTATATCTTTGGGTAAAGTAGTGGGACAGACTGAGTCTTTTAGCCTTGGTTAGCAGCCAGTCTAGGAGAAGAAAAACACTGAATTCAAACCAGCCTAGTGAGGGTTGGACTCTATCTGGCTATCTTGCCCAAGACATACTATTTCTACATGTGATGCTCCTGAGAATCTAAGGGTTTACAGGAATTGTGATTGTGATCGTGATCGTGACATACCTGCAAGTGATCAGGCTGCTGGGGAAGGGTGATTTTTTATCAAAACGCCATCTCTGTATAGATTATCAATCATCTGTCTATTAGTTGAGGATTTATAACTAAACAACCATCAACTCCTGACCAGTTTCATCTATCAAATTTCATACACAAGTCTTGATTTATGTATTCCCTAATAAATCTGCTGTGTGTTGAGATCATCCACTCAGGATGGTGTTATCAAGAAGTCATCTATTGGACTAATCAACCTTAATGAGATTTGAACTCGAATCTCATGGTCAGAACACTAATACTGTAGCCATTTGGTCATAAACATACATTAACAACTCATAACAAAATGAAAAAATGCTATGTCTAGAATTAATCATCCTGGGTATGATGATAAACTACATCCAGTAGCAAGGCCTCTGATCAGGATGCTTTGAGGAGCGTGGAACCACCTCTTAATTGCTGGTGAATCCAGGTCTATAAATGAACAAGACAATCATTCTGGGTATGATGATAAACTACAACCAGTAGCAAGGCCTCTGATCAAGAGGTTTTGAGGAACCACATCTTAACTGCTGTTGTTCCCAGGTCCACCTTGACCCAGGGTGGTAACACCTGTTAAGGTCCCAGCTATGGGCAAATAGTTAACCCCCAAACTGGGGTCAAAACCCTATGAAAGTATGACTTTGACTCTTGACAAAAAAAACTCTTTACATAAAATATGCCGATGAAACCTGATCTACAAACTGATTCTTACAAAGAATGCACATTCTATTCTTATGAACCTATGCTAAAAATCTTGTCAGCATTTGAGTTGTGTCTGGAACATTCAATGTGAGAGACTCTACCTTTTCCCTCTTGGGTGGGTGTTTATATTAGGTTGGTGCAAAAATAATGACGTAATAATTTTTTGACGTATTTTTAAGGTCAAAAAACGACATTATTACGTCATTATTTTTGCACCAACCTAATATATGTTCCTGTCAACCAGTTCTCCCACATGTATAAATCCTAAACACAGCTTGGTTGACCACCTGTTTACATGTTGAAGGTGTGAATCTGCACCTTGTGTCAAGGAGGTTATCTTCCAGGACAAACCAATGATGCACCTGGTTTTTCTGATGCTATAGTGCAAAAATCTATCAATTTCTATTGGAAGAAAAGTTCCTTATTGACATCAGGTCTAATTCAAACCATCTTGCATTTCCTGGCATAAATCATGTACTGTGTATTAATATTTATTTTATGAGGTATTATGATTATTTGCATTATTTACATTATTCGGACTGATATCCTCATCTTCATTGCCATATTCACAATGTTTCTCCTCTATATCTCTGAGATGAGGTATTATGATTACTTGCATTATTTACATTAATTGTACTGTTATCTTCATCTTCATTACCATATTCACAACCTATCAGCCTCTGTATCTATGAGATGAGCTATTATAATTATTTGCATTATTTGGATTATTATCCTCATCTTCATTGTCACATTCACAGCGTTTTGGCCTCTATATCTCTGAGATGAGGTATAATAATTACTTGCATTATTTACATTATTCAAACTGTTATCATCTTCATTGCCATATTCATATTTTGACTGTTGTGTGCTCCGGCCTTCTACAGGTGACTGGAATTTCAAACTGAACCCTTTATTTCGGTTTGAAATTCTAATCACTTGAGAAGACTGGAGTGTACAATGGCCGAAACATTGTGAATATGGCAATGAAAATGAGGATAACAGTTCAAATAATGTAAATAATGCAAGTAAAAGAAATTGTCTTATCTTCATTGTTATCATTCTTTCTAGTATTGATATGAGTTTCCTTGCTAACCTCATCCTGGGCATGATGATAAACTACATCCGGCAGCAAGGCCTCTGACTAGGAAGTTTTGAGGAGTGTGGAACAACCTCTTAATTTCTGGTGTTGCCAGGTCCACTCTGAGCCAGGGTGGTAGCACCGGTTAGGTTTCCAGCTATGGGCAAATAGTTAACCCCCCCAAACTAAGGTGAAAACATGAAAATATATAATACACTAGAAAAAAATTACCAGCAATATATTTTCATACTAATAAAAAAATTACCAGTGTTACATTTTTTGAGAATTACCAAAGCTCACAAGAAAATTAAACTTCAGTATTAAATGACCCATAATCAGTTGATATGCTATTAAACAAATGTAACCAACCATCCTAACAATTTGTTTAAAATATTGTGGAAAGTCAACATCTTGATTATGTCATTATTTTCTTTAGTTACATGTGCTATCCTTTTAGTTTTTGCCACTGTTGGAAGTCTCAGTGATGCATTTTTTGTTATTTTTATAAAGTTATTTGTGATTTAATAGTGGCAGTCTATGAGATCTGATGAAGGATTGATTCTTTAAGTTCTCAAGGAGTCAATCACTTGAAGCCATTTTTAATAATTGATTTGATAAAATGGTTGTAAATAGCTGATAGTTTAGACATTTCTGAATAAATTGGATGCTATGCATGACATCCAGATGAGAGTCTCAATCTGATGAGGCTATTTAAGAACAAGACTCAAGTTTCCAGGTTAATATTTTGGTTTTGTAGCATCTTGTGGTATTGTGCAAAACTATACCTAGTGCAACCTATCTTATGGTCAATTCCCTTGTCTACTAAGAATTGTTGAAAATAACTTATTGCAACTAAGAATCTTAGGAATTATTTGAAGACCTTTAGATTGAAAATAACAGGAAAAACTATTACTAGGGCCCTGCATTCATCCAACTTACAGACATATGTATGTCATAAGATACCTTTTCTGAAGCTTAGTTATTTAAAATCTCAGCATTTATAATTGAACATATTGATACATTGTCTCATTTTAGGAGAATAATCTGTAGCCAGATGAGACAAAATTAGAACTTTTGGGGCGAGAAATTTATTTGGAGATATCAAGATGAGAGCATTCAATCCAAAGAACACTATCTCTACAAGAAAACAGTGGAGGGAATATCATGATTTTAGGCATGTTTCTCTATGAAATAAAAACCTAAAAACTTAATTAAAAAAAGTTAATGGCAATTTTAAGAGGATTATTGTGAAATGTTGGATGTCAACTTAGATGCCTGTTAGAAATCTGAAAGTGAAACAAGCTTGGGGCTTTATCCATTGTAAACATACAACAGGATCTTGTCCCAGGTTTTCATTGACTAGACAAATCACCCCCAAAAGTTCACTTATTCTAGAAATGCATATCCCTGGCTGGGGCTCCTCAAATATCAATTTTGTGGAACACTGTGCACCAGTTTCTTTGTTAACAGTTCTTTTGGTTATGGTTGGTCCTACACAAGCCTTCAAGACTTCACCATTATAATCGAATCATATGTGTAAGTATTTTGGTGGTTCAGATGTCATAATTAATGGGAGAGTCATAACATATTGCTTTTAAGTTTTAATATATGAAAGTATTTAAACATATCTTACTGTAAGTTTTTCTGTATAAAACCAGTCAAAATTTCAGATTTTCTTACCTTACTTTGTCAGGTAGATTCATAACAGGATTAATATCTTTGTTATAAATTGGATTTGCCCTGAAAGAAAAAAAAATTTCTGTTAAGTTCTGTTCTATGGACAATATTTGTTACCCAGCAGAGGGATTGAACTTACATTCACTTGGTTATTTAAAAAAAAAAAAAAAATCTAATGCATTGTTGGATTAACCTATCTCCCCTGCTAGTTCAGATGGATTCTACCAAAATAGCCCACTTTAAGCCAGTTGTTTTTCTCTAGTGAAAAAATACTCTCAGTTGCCTGCTGAATTTTTGTTCACGTAATTCAGGAGTGAACAGATTTTCTGTTGTCTGGATAATATCCCTAAAAGAATTTAACACTGACCATTTTAAATTCACAACTTTTAAAAATAAAAAAATATTTTAAAATCAATCAAGATTGGATTTATTTTTCTTATCTTATACACATGTGTTATACTTTAGCCATCATGTCTCCAATTGGGTTTCAAGCAAACTCACACAAGACAAATTCTTGTGGCAAAACATGAGATATTACTGATGTTTCCTGGCCTACATATATATATATATATATATATATATATATGTATGTATATATATATATTCTGGGAAGAAAAAATTCTTTTACTGTATTTTATAAGCAAGGTTCCTGTTATCTGTTTGAAATATAGTTTAAAAACTTCCTTTCTATTTTAAGCAAGACTGAATCTGTATTTTCCTCCGGCTATATTAAGCATTTTTTTAAAAATGTTTTTGAAGATGTGTCGGCAGTGTAATGCAGTGTCTCTCAAACTATCTTATATGGCAGACCGACATTTTTTATTCTCAATTTTTTATTCTCAATGTGTCATGTACCTGTAATATTTTGTGGTAACATTAATTTATACCAGAAATGATATATACAATGAATATAATAAAAGTTGACTATTTTTTATCTTCCATAAAAAAAAATAAGCAGTTTATTAACAAAAAAAAAAAATTATATAACCTTAATGATCTTTACAAATGATTCCTTAGCCTGGACACTGACCATGTACCAGTAGCTAATGGTTCACAGACCATCACTGGTCCATGGACCACCACTTTGAGAAGCACTGGTGTAATGGATAACAGCTCAGAATAATAAATCAGAGGGCCAAGTTTAAATTCCAGTTGAGTTTATTATATTTATTTATGTGCAAATACCCCTGGGAAAGGTATGAATTTATTTCCTTGGGAATCCCTCCAGCCGTGGGTTAAATAGTAGGCTCTTCAGATTTGGGTGACAATCAGTCTAGAAGGACAACTATGGATTCAAAACCATATGCAGCCCTGGCAAAGTATATATTTTGTAGCTAATGAAAGAATTGTGGAGTTTTCAGTAACTATTATTCCAATATCCTTATCAGACCAACTTTGAGAAATTCCCAAATTAATTTTCATTAAATTTTTTCTTCTTTCAACCCTTTCACATTCCCTCAGCAATTGTATTTTATATATTGGATATATAATTTAAATTTTCTGTTTATTTTTCCATTTTACTTCCAATTATTAAAGACATCACTCGGGGAGTTTTTACAATTTATTTCTAATCACATCAAATCACCATTTTGCATTCTCATAAAACTAAATGTCAAAGCAGGGTCAATATTCTGTTACATTAACTGGTAATTACAAAATTATTGCATCTGGGTTTCAATTATAGAAAAGAACCATTTATCAGAAGATATAAACATCCACTCCAGAGAGGAGATGGGTAGATTCTCTCAGGGATTAGATTTAAGAATGTATCATCAACGTTTTGGTGATGAGTCTAGGACCACACAAAAATCGCAGACAGTAATTAATGGAGTTAAGAGTTAAATAAAATGTAACATTAAATATTAGTGTTGTGTAGCGATACCTACTTGCAGGAAGTAGTATGCACTCAACTGCTTCATGGGTAATAGCCGTAGATATTTATAGTCCTTGTGACTTTATATGTAAATGAGTCACCTCATCTTCCTTTACCAAAGAGGTTTTATTCCCTGAGAGCTTTTGTCTCCACTATCTTTTTTATATGGGAGATCTTGACCTCTCTTTTTTTATAGGGGAGATCTTGACCTCTCTTTTTTTTATAGGGAAGATCTTGACCTCTCTTTTTTTTTATAGGGGAGATCTTGACCTCTCCTTTTTTATAGGGGAGATCTTGACCTCTCTTTTTTTATAGGGGAGTGTTTCATCAATGATTGTTCTTGTTATTTGATCTTCTTCTCTGATTGATTTTGAATCCTTCAGCTTTTTTGTTCTAGATTTAGCTGCTCGTATTCTAAGCCATGCTTGTGTGTATTCATAATTATAAAGTGATAATTGTTCATTTGGTTTGTTAAAATCAGTGACACCATTGTTGTGTAGTGTTACCTACTTGCAGGAAGTAGTATTCACTCAACTGCCTCATGGGTAATAACCATAGCTATTTACAGTCTTTGTGATTTCATATGTAAATGAGTCACCTCAAATATTGATTCAAGTCTCATGCTACTCTTAAACTGGACTTTTTCTTTTGCTTAAGTTTACCCAATAAAATGCGTTATTCAAGGTAGAGACTTATGGAATGAAGTGTGTGATATGAATGTTAGTGGAGGAAATAGGACATGAATATTTTGAGGATATGACAGAGTGAAAATGACTGACCCTTGACTTGAAGAGGTTAACATTCAGTTGTTCAGAGAAACAGTCTCATGAGTGTCTATTCCACAAATAGTTCTTGGAAAGAAATTTTTGGCATGGAACTTCTTTCTTACTAAAGGAATATGTAAAGAATGAGAGAAATTCAATTCTGTAAGTGTAGTAAGGTGGATTTTGGCTGCAAATGTATGAGCTAGTGATGTTAAAGAGTGGAATTGATTTGAACATTTTCTATAGAAGTAGTTATAGAGTAGCGATAGGCTTGCGATTTTGTGTTTGTGGGAAAGTAGCTGTATGGTGGAAAATAAGAAATCCCCTATAAGGTGGGGTAAACAATTTTGATCTCTGTCAAGGCTGGAAAGTGAGGATTGGCTAGCATCAGCCGAGACATGACAGCAGTGCTCCATTTTTGGTCTGATCTGCCTCTTGTTGATTTTCAAGGTAGGTAGGCCGTCCCTACTTTGAACATTGGTATTAGGTTGGTGCAAAATAATGAAGTAATAATGTCATTTTTTGACGTTAAAAAATACGTCAAAAAACGACATTATTACGTCATTATTTTTGCACCAACCTAATACAACACAAATTTTCTGCTTATGCCCCCCAATTTGCCATTGTGCATAATGGATAAGCTTTTTCTTCTTTTATGTGTCATGTCTCTTCAGGACGTAGGCAATCATGGCTCTCCACTTCCTCCTGCCCCTTGTAGCTCTCAATAACCTTTGTCCCCCTGGTACTTCCCTCAGGCCATGTTCTGTCATCCACCCACTCAAACCCGCTAGGTATGTCATGCATTGCTTTCCCTTATCTCTCTTTCCCTCTATTCGACCTGTGAGTATCAGATTCTCCATGCACTCCTTTCTTGTTACATGCCCAAGAAACTTCAGCTGCCTCTTCCTGATGTTAAGTATAAGCTTCCTCCTCCTTTGTATCCTCTCCAAAATCTTCTCATTGTTTACATGCTCGGCCTATGATATCCTTAGCATCCTTCTGTAGAAGCATACATCCATTGCCTTGAGTCTCTTCTTCATCTTTGAGGAAACCATCTAAAATTTGCTGCCGTAAGTGAGGACAGATGTCACGTAGCAATTCAGTACTCTTTTCCTTTGTTAAGAAATCATTAATAAATTAAAAAAAAAAAACTGTGACAATCAGCAAAAAAACGTTTTTATATTCTCTTGTAAAATACTCACTCTCCCAGAGCATGGACATTGGAACCAGGAACAATCCATTTTTGAAAATTTTCTTTATTATCTGAAAAGAACAGATTAAAAGTTTATTTGGAAAATTTTGTCAACAAAAATGAAAATACAGAAGCAACTAGAAATATTTCTTCTTTTCATTCAATGAAACTGTAAAGAAAAACAGACAAACATTTAAGCTTGCAATGAAGCTTTATTCAATGACATTTGATTACTGCTGATTAGTGAGGTTCAAACATTTCTTTTATAGTCAAAGGGGTGTGTAGGTGGTGTAATGGATATCAGCTTCAAATGAGAAATCGGAGATATGAGTTCAAATTCCAGTCGAGTTCCTGACATTTGCTCATACAAAAACACCCTTGGAAAAGGTATAATGACTTCTTTCTTTCCCCCAGCTATGGGTTGAATAGCAAGACAGACTGGGCCATATAGCCTTGGTTGGCAACCAGTCTATCGCTAAAAGAAATAAGAAAATGTTCTGTCTAGTCAGTCATGAATCAAAAGAGACATGATCGACCAAGTGTATATCATGTGTTGCATTTAACTGACTTAGTGAAAGAGGAGACATTTATGGTTGCCTTCAACCACAGAAACATTCTGACTTGTCATAAATACAGATTCACTTTGCACGTCTTGGAAAAGAATTAATCTAATTTTTTCCTTCCTGCTATAAATAAACAAGAGGAAAGTTAGTGCTCTTTAGTCTTCGGAATCCATAAGAAATTATAATTGCTATAAACACTGATTGGTGACTGCAGGGACTGAGAAACAAAGAGAAATATGCATTGATTTACTGTTGTTAAAAATATAATAAAAAAAAAAACTTCTTTAGTCTGAAGAAGACCTTTCAAAGGATGAAACGTGTCATGGGAATTTTCTTCCATTTTTCCATTCAATTAGCCATCATGTCTTTAATAAATGGAAGCAATAATATAAGATAGGTGAATAATAGTAAAAAGTAATATATATAATAGTAATACTGACTTTCGTTTGTGGGCCAATACCAAGCGAAATGAGAGGGAGGAATAGTGAGAGTGAGGGCGAGTATATGATAGAAAGAAAAATAAAGTAAAGAAATAAAGGAGAAAAGAGGAAGAGGAAAAAGAAAGAACGAAGAAATAAAAAGAGAGAATAACAAAAAAAAAAAAAAAAAAAAAAGAACAAAAGAAAAACAGAGAAAAATAAGTGAGAAGAAATTAAAGAAAAGTGGTAAAAGGAAAAAACAAAAAATAAAGAGAAAAAATAAAAAAAAATAAGAAAAGAGCAAAATAGAAAAAAAAAAGTAAAAGAAAGAAAAGAAGAAAAAACAGGAGAAAGAACGAAAAATAAAAGGAAAAAATTAAAAAGAAATAAAAAGAAAGAAAAGGAAAAAGAAAAGTAAAAGAGAAAAGAAGAAAAAACAGGAGAAAGAACGAAAAATAAAAGGAAAAAATTAAAAAGAAAGAAAAAGAAAGAAAAGGAAAAAGAAAAGTAAAAGAGAAAAGAAGAAAAAACAGGAGAAAGAACGAAAAATAAAAGGAAAAAAGTAAAACGAAAGAAAAGGAAAAGAAAGAAAAGGAAAAAGAAAAGTAAAAGAAATAAAAAAGAAAAACAAAGAATAGTAAAAAACGAAAAAGAAACAAAAAAGTAAAAGAAATAAGAAAAACGAGGGGACAAGGAAAGTAAAAGAAACAAAAAGAAAAAGAAAAGTAAAAGAAACTAAAATGTAAAAGAAAGAAAAGTAAAAAGTGAAAAAGAAACAAAAAGTGAAAAAGAAACAAAAAATTAAAAGAAAGGAAAGAAGAAAAAAGTAAAAGAAAAGTAAAAAAAGGAGAAAAAACAAAAAAGTAAAAGAAAGAAAAGAAGTAAAAAGGATAAAAGAAAAGTAAAAGAAAGAAAAAATAAAGAGGGGAAAAAAGTGAAACAAACAAAAATAAAAGAAAGAAAAAACATGAAGAATCACGAAAAAAAGAAAAGTAAGAGAATGTAAAAAAAAAAAAGAAAAGAAAAGTAAAAGAAAAGAAGTAAAAGTAAAGAGGAAAAAAGAAAGAAACTAATAAAAATCCGCAAATAATGACTTACTATGAACATCAATATTTGCCGCTTTCAATTTCCTTCTGAACCTGGAAATGAAAAAGGTAACAAATTAAATAAGTTTTTAATCAATGTTTCTTTTTTTTATCCAATTTAATTTAGACTTAGTATTTCATGTAAATGGATGCATAGTGGTGTATGGCTTGCAACTCAGTGGGAAATCAGAAAGCAAGTTTGAATTCCAGTTGAGTTCGTTGCATTCATTTATATGCAAGTACCCCTCGAAAATCCATCTTTTCTTCCCCCAGCTATGGATAAATAGCAAGGCAGACGGTGGTCTTATAGCCCTGGTTGGCAACTAGTCTAAGAGAAGAAAAACTCTCAATGACAACAAAATGAACACTTATACTCAAAATCAGAAAGTGACAGCTGAAATTCTTGAACACATAATGAGGAAAGACTTTGAAAACTTAACCTTAAACATATATGTTGAAGACAAGAGAGATATGAGGAAGCAACCGGTCATCTCGACCCTTGTGCAAATTAATTGAAACAAAACAAATAATTCCGGTATTATTTACTTTTTTTTTCCAATTATTTACTATATTTTTTATTATTTACTTTTTTTTTTGAAACAGGACCCATGTTAGTACTTCGCATGTCCATTCCACAAAGTCTTTCCTTGCAGATTTACCACAGATTCTCGATTGGATTTAAATCAGGAGAGTTTCCGAGCCAGTAGATAGCACTTTGATTTGCTCACTGGTAAGGCTTGCCAGTGTGTTCATGCAGTGTTACATTTTTCGTACGTTTCTTGGAGTAACGCTCATCGCAGACAATGGCCGTAGGACAACTAATCGACAGTCGTGACAACAGTATCTGGGCGTGATGAAAATCTGGTGCAATTACGGATGACGCAATATTTTTCAGGGCCAAACAAATTTCATCATACACCCTGAAAACAGATTCATATTACTCTACACCACTGCAGATGACCTAGTCTTAGGAAAAAATCGATTACACCCTGCCACTCCAGTGGGTCTAAAACTGACCGTATGGTGAAAGAAAGGCAACTAAAGTGGTTGTTTCAATTAATTTGCACAAGGGTGTCCCTAACGAGCTTGTATTAATTGATAGTGTAACGAGAGGGGGATATAGGCTGAGCAAAAGAAGAAGTGCTCTTAATAACCAGGAAGATCTGGAGAGCCATGACCGTCTATTTCCTGAAAGACACGGTACATAAAAGTTAATAAGTTAAAAATATCAATATTCCCTTAAAATTGGTACTGCTTGGTAATATGGTAATGCATCACCTCTTACTGATTTTCAGGGAATTGTTCCTTCAACTAAATATTTTTAGGATAAATAGTGAGAGTCATAATGTGAATATTTGAGTAATTATAAACTCCAATTAGTTATAATTTATTCTGTTAAAAAATATTTAGTTGTACGGGCTAAATTCAGTTCAATGCTAAAATACTGTTTTAGAAAAATTGTTATTAGTAAAGTGGAGAGCCATGATCGGCAACAACCTGAAGTGACACGGCACCCAGAAGAAGAAGAAGAAGAAAAAAAACCTTTTCATTATTTTTGCTTCCAATTTTGATACAATTTTTTTTGGTAACAAACACTCAAACAAATATACAAAAAATAAAGCATTGTTATCAGGCTGAGTGCAAATTCAGCCTCCGCATTACGTTGAAAAATGATTTACTCTTTAAGCTAGAGCATTTTAATAATATTTTCCTAAAAAAACAACATTCGTACAATCTGCCATTTTTGCTGTGTTGAGAGAACAAACGCACCCACAAACAAAAATCAAATCACTTTGTGGGGATGCAGTGGGGGATTATCTCCTTTTTTAGGGTAAATTTACGAGGCTCATGTGACATCTGAAGAATGACGTCAGCTTGGGCGTGACGACAGCTCGTGGGGAGACGAACATCAGTTAGTGGAGAACCGCGAGAAAGGTAGGCGTGATTGCCCGCAGTAGTGACAAAGACGAATGGAAACCAAATGGCCCAAACAAAGAACAGAAATGACACCACCGAAGATTAACTTTTTCTTCCAAGAAATATTACAAGTAAGACCCTCTCAATCTTCACCCATTCACACTGGTTGTTTTATCTATATTTGTTATAATTTCTCTATGTCTGACAAATAGTGATATGTATATATATTTATATAATTTCTTGTGTGACATAACTTTATATAAAATCTTTTTGAGCAGAGTGCATATTTAGCATTTATTTCTTTAAGCTATTCTCGTCCGTCCTTCCATTGCATTAAAGTGTTAGTATATCATGGATATTATAATGCCTATTATGGGCATTGGAGACAACCAAGATAATTTTTCTCTCTTTCCAAGCATCCCATTAAAGTAATCAAATATAATGTCTGTGTGAGCTTTGCAGTTTTTGCTTCAAGGTGATAGTGAAATTGTCTGTCTAGCTATAAAGAAAAAAAAATTAATTTTTTAAAATATCAGGAGTATTGTTATTTATTTCGTACCTAGTCTTTTGTAATTATTTTGTCGTTTTATTAAATTTAAATTGTTTATTTAATTTGCTTAATTATTTAAAAAAAATCATTTTCTGCCTTGAAAGTGGTAATGACCTAAGCATTTAAATCGTAGCTGAGGAGTAAAAGAAAGTAAACAATGTTGACACTATCAATACTACATTTTAAAAATCTAACAAATATTGTTAATTATAATAAAGTATGTAGCATGAGACCGGAAAAAGACATTGCACAAAATATGAATAGGTAGCCGTCGATTCAACCGGAAGACCTTCCACCCAGGCCCCTTGATTTCAATATAGAAAGCGTCTTGCAGTGTCGTCATCACACTGGCTATATCCATAGCTATGGAGCCTAGTCTATTCCATTGTGCCAGGTGACCATTGGACCTATAAGGTTCATCTGCCCTTTGACAGGTCTTATTTTTAATCATGCTGTGTACCTAGCTACCTTCGACACCAAGAAAGCTTATTGTGGGGACTGGCTTAGTCGCCGATGACCTGACCATATGTCAGGTAATACTGGTTTATGTGGTACCAATGGCATTGGTAAAGTGTCCTGATATGTGCGATGTAACATTTCTAGTCATAATACTGATGAAGGATTTTTAATGACAAAAAGTAATTATTTTTTGTCATTAACCTTTTGCCTGTCTAGGGCATTTTCGTGTGTATTATCCAAACGTTTTTGCTTGTTTACAGGTTTATAACTATTATAAGGCAACGCAACTTATTTGGCAAATGGAATCTGCTGATATATAATGTTTCACATAATAAAAACCTTTGCATCACATGTGATGCACAGAACGTACAAATCATAAGTTATGATGAAGGATTTTTAATGACAAAAAGTAATTATTTTTTAGCATTAACCTTTTGCCTGTCTAGGGTATTTTCGTGTGTACCATCCAAATAGTCATGCTTGTTTTCAGATTTATAACTATTACAAGGCAACTCAGCTTATTTAGCAAATAGAATCTGCTGATATATAATGTTTCACATAATAAAAACGTACAAATCATAAATTATTTACACTACATTCTGTGTATCACATGTGATGCACATGTTTTTATTATGTGATATATCAGCAGACTCCTTTTGCCAAATAAGCTGAGATTGCCTTGCAGTAGTGATAAATCTGAAAACTGTTAAGTATCCTGTGGCCATATATGATACCCAAAATATTAGATTAGGCTTGTTCCTCAGACATCTGGTTCAATAGTAGACTCTTTTCTTAAGCGTCCTTAGTTTTACCATTCTCTTAAAATCACGGCTTGTGGTGAACCACATAGGATGCACAGTCATGGAAATCACATGTCTTGTGCATCACATATGATTCGCAGGACAGGCAAATGGTTAAAAATCTTTTGTCAGTTTGTAGATTATTTTATCTGTAGGAGAAAAACTACATTTTTGCACATATTATAACTGAGTAAAAAACTTTGATTTACTGAATAATCAACTGACCTTTGTATACTTCCATAGAACAGGAAAAGGACTACCAAAAGTGTGATGCCGAGGAGAGCTATAACCGCTGATAATATCACTTGGTTCTTGGCAGCATTACTTGAGGTTGCAGATTTTTGTTTCATGCTCTGGGAAAACAAATAAAGTTCTTTTTTATACAAAATTTAATTTCACAGCATCCCCATTTTAAAACAAAACAAACAAACAAAAAATTATTCATTATTGGCACGGAAAATAAAAGTCATGAATCCATCTCTTCCTAGGTATGGGGAAAATAACAAAGGTATCTAGGTTTTCTAGCTTTGGTAGGGTAACTAGTCTGAAAAGACTACTTCAGATTCAAAACGATGCAGAATGTAAGAGGAAGCTACTGCACTAATTTTTATAAATTTACAAATGTTAAAAAATGGAAACTGAGGAGAGATATATCTGCTAGATTTGATTTTGATTCCAGCATCGAGTAATCCAGTTATAGGTTGAAATAGTAAAGTTGACTAGGCTGAAAGCCAGTTTAGAAGAACTATTCTGAATTCCAAAGCATGGAGGATGTGATAAGAAACTACTCCACTATCTTTCCTAATAAATTATGGCAATTCACAGATAATAAAGAAA
This sequence comes from Acanthosepion lycidas, assembly GCA_963932145.1. Lineage (NCBI taxonomy): Eukaryota > Metazoa > Mollusca > Cephalopoda > Sepiida > Sepiidae > Acanthosepion > Acanthosepion lycidas. The sequence goes on along the minus strand of OZ010602.1, from coordinate 6,830,080 downwards.
ATAAATTAGAGCAGATCCTCAATTGCTTACACCCTGACAAACATGACATTAGGGAAAGAAACTCCTGGCAAAGTTTACAGACATCGATGTGACTGTTTTATAAGAAGGGCACAATGTGACTGTTTTATAAGAAGGGCATCTCTTGGGTTTTTATATCATTCATAAATTACTCGAGCGATATTTTCCATTGCTATGTTAGATTTACAAATCAGAAATTCGTAGACAATAAAGAAAAAGGAATCTGTAGAGAGCCATGATCACCTATGCCCTGAACTGACTTTTTTTTAAAGTTCAATACAGAGGACAAGTGCAAATAATATAATACTTATCTGCGTGGAAAGTCACTCCGGCAATTCTGAGGTCCATCAACTATTATCACTGTTTTAAGACTTGATGTGAGTTTCCTTGTTTTTTAAAAAGTAGTGTAGAAAATCGAAATCTTAATTATGTTATTCTTTTCTCTTTGAGTTAAAATGTGCAATCCATTTCAGCTGTGGCTGTTATCAAGTGATGTGGTTTCTGTTATTTGGTACAGTTCTTTGTCACAACGTTTAAAAAAAGATGATCTTTGCCAAAAGCCCTCAGGATTTACTTGCTCAAAGCCTTTTTCACCATTTATCGGAGGAAGAGATTTTTTGGTTTGGTTTCGTTTGTTTTACGGTATATCAACCTAAATGTATTATTTAATGCCGACAAGATTTTTATTGCTGGTAATATTTTTTTTTCAAAAAATCTATTGCTGGTAATAATTTTTTCCCCTCCAAAATTCATTACTGGTAATATTTTTATAAAAACGTATTGCTGGTATTAAAACCTATTTTTAAACTTCATAGTGTTTTGACTCCATTTTGAAGGTTAATTATTTGCTGGGTTAGAGTGGACCTGGGAACACCAGCAATTAAGAGGTGGTTCCACGCTCCTCAAAACCTCCTGAGCAGTTGGATGTAGTTTATTGTCGTACCCAGGACGCGGATGTAGTTTATAGTCGTACCAAGGACGAGGGTGTAGTTTATTGTCGTACCCAGGACGGGAAGAGATTGTATACAGCTGACAGTTTAGATATTTCTGAACGAATTTGGTGCCGTGCAAAGCATCCATACAAAAGCCTTGATCTGATCAGTCTATTTAATGACTTGAATTTTAAGATAGATATTTTGGCTTCGTGGCAATTTGAGGTGTTTGCAAAGCTACCTCTGGCATAGCCTATTCTACACCCTTGCGCAAATTAATTGAAACAACCGCCTTTAGTCTCCTTTCTTTCACCATGCGGCCAGTTTTAGACCCACTGGGGTGACAAGGTGTAATCAATTTCTAGTTTTTTTATTCCTCAGATTAGGTAATTGGCAATGGTGTGCAGTAATATGAATCTGTTTTCGGGGTGTACGTCATCCGTGATTGCATCAGATTTTTATCACATCCAAACACTATTGTCTCGAATGTCGATTAGTTGTCCTATAGCCATTGTCTGCGATGGACGATACTCCAAGTAAGCGTACGAAAATTGTCACGCTTAACGAACATAATAGCACGCCTTACTAGTGAGCAAATCAAAGTACTATCGACTGGCTCGGAAACACTCTTGATTTAAATCCAATCGAGAATCTGTGGTCAATCAGTAAAGAAAGACTTTATGTAATGGACATACGAAATACTAACATGTGCACTGGATAATGTTTCATTGGAAAAATACGAAAAAAGTAAGTAATAACGGAATTATTTGTTTTATTTCAATTAATTTGCATTATGGTGTATGTTCAATGACTTTTTTTGACTGTAATCTGATCCATACGCTGAAGTCTTTAGTATTTATTAATTCCACATTCTGTGCTTTTATGATGGATTCAGGGTGGGTGCCATGACTGCTTTCATTCCAATCCCAGATTATAGTTTCTGTTTTGGAAAGGTTTATCTTGAGTCCTCTTTCTTGGAATATTTGGTAGAGGATGTTGATTTTCAAGATGAAAAAATATGAACACCTATGTCATCAGCATGGTCCGCACCCCCTCATCATTAGTACATTGGCCTCGGGAGAGAAAGCGGGATTGTTGTCTTCTATTGATAGACTCATTTGGGATGCGGTTTATGTTTAAATAGTCAGTGGCCATTTCATCACATCTTTGTAAATGCGCAGGACATAGTCTAGGAAGAGCAAGAGTAGATAGGTTTGCTTATCGTCAGGTTCACATTCCTCCCCGGTCTTTGAACAGGTGTAGAGGTTTATCCCTTGTTTACTGTTTAGGATTGGGTTTCCGGTTCTTTCTATAGATTTCCATTCTCTGTCACTACCAACGACCTCTTGCATCTCAGTGGCATTATCACCTATTTGTTTTTGAGTTGATTAAAAAAATAGAATTTCACCAAGATCATTTAAATTGATTCAAAACATTGGCAGAGATTGGTAAAATCGAAATATTCCTAACCATCTTAGCATTTTCTCAAAGATACAATTAATCATGCAATTGAAACCAAAATCAAAATTCAGACCATTCAAAATATTGCTATACAACTATGCTTAATAATGTTGTAAAAAGAGTCTTTACAATAATACTTAATACAAAACTATGACTACATATACGATGGTTTCAAACGAACGAAGACTGTTGCTCTTAGTGAGGACCATCATACTTCGAACTTCATGGACTGGTGCTACACAATCACAAACAAGGAATTGTAGCAAATCTCAGAAACTACATCACTTGAGGACTTTCAAAAATAGCAACAACTAAAATAGATAACACATGTAACATGAAGAGAAAATAATTACATAAGATGTTGATATTCAACAGTACTTCAAACAAAAGGTTAGGAAAGAAAGCCACGTCAATACTGAAAAGAGCTACAAGAATCAGTGGACTTGAGAAACCTATTTTCCTGAAAAACTATTTTTTTTTAAAAAATATAGATTTCAATCGACGGTAGCACGAGGTGCCTTGTCAGTGAATGCTGAATTTTTTACAGCTAATATTATTAGGTTGGTGCAAAAATAATGACGTAATAATGTCGTTTTTGACGTTAAGAAATACGTCAAAAAACGACATTATTACGTCATTATTTTTGCACCAACCTAATAACATTAGAAATTAGAACAGATACTACAGTTTGATCCCAACTCGGAAAGCGAAAAACAGCCTAACTTGAGTAGCACCTACTGCTTGGTTAATGAATGTCAAATGTTTCCTTATAAGGAAACGCTTACCATATGTCGAAACAATAAAAATAAGAGTCTTTTCTGTTAGTAACACATACTGGCCATTGAAAACCTTGACCTTTCTTGAGTCTCAACACATTTCTCTGTTAAATAATTTATAACACATTTCTAAGGGGAACAGTGACAATAATAAATTTATATTCTACATATAACAGCTATAAGATAGTTGACATTTCTAAAGCAGATAAAGAAAAAAAAGAGGGCTTGAAAATTTTGATACACTCAGGGTAGATTGAATGCAAGATGGGCAGAGGAAAGCAACGCATAGCCTCGCTAGAAAGCTAATTGGATGACAGAACTGGGTTTAGGAGAGATAAGAAAAGACAAAATTTATTAAGAGTTACAAGAGACAGAGCATTGTGGATAGTTATCGACAACATTCTGAAGGGACATGACACAAAGAAGAAGAATTGCATTAATTTATTATCTCCCACCCACAACTGACAACTGTCAAATTACTTACCATTATACTAATAATGGGATATTTGTTTTGGATTTCACTTAGTTTTTTCGTCTTCCAGTCGATAAGCCTAAAAAAGAGAATTACACACGCTTAAAGAAAGTCACAGTTGCATTCATTTTAACAATCATATTTCCCACTTATAAATAATTCTTAGTGACTCGTTTCGTTCTAAGAAGGAACATCTTTAGGTAAAATCTGCTGATGAATATACAAAATGGGTAGCAAAGTAGAAATGCAACAAACTTCGGTTACAATTTGCTTCAGAACATTAGAGAGACAATCAACATTACAATTTAAATCTTGAGGTTCGGTGTATTTAAATTTGAACCTTCGTGTATAGCAGTGGTTCTGAATTTTTTTTTTCTGGGTCGCATTTTCGGAATGAAAATTTGATTTCGGCTCACAACATTTTATGTGATAAAAAGTACATTTAAAAATTAAAAAAACAAACAGAGACAGGGTTAAAGGGAGATAACCGCGGATTCAAAGTCAGAACATTATCATTGATAACTCTCTCCTCCAATTTGCAAACCCTAGTTACTATATTCTTAATACTTGATATAATGCAAAAATATCACAATGATAAAATCCGTCAATAATTATTTATAACTATTTAGACTGGGACTCATGCATGCAATTACAAGTAAACCATAATGATATTTTAAATTTTGAAATCATATTTATTTTTGGCGTATGAGTTTTTTGAGACTGTTTCTAAATATTTGATTGTCTTTCAATCATTCCGCCTCACCTGATATTCTCTTCCGCTGCACATATGAGGCACACCACACCATTTGGGAACCACTAATCTATACCATCAAGCATTTTATTAATTTTATTTTTCATTGTCATTGTCTTTAAATCTTCTACATTTTATTTGTATTGATTCTGTGAGGAAAGGTGATTATATTGTATGATTCTGTAATTAGAGCATTTTCATTGTATTTTCATCTAAAACATTACTTTCTCTTTTAATGAAAACCGCATTCAAAATTATGGGTAAACCTCTTACAATGGACGACTAATGCATTGAATGTATTATCTTTTGAAAGGCCACTTTAATGTTTATATAATCTATTAAGTTACTAGATGTTTCATTTGTTTATTTATATTCTAGACTTTTTGTTTTCCTAATAGCCACAGGAATTGATGGAAGTACTCAATGCTATCCACACTGCGTACCAACCAGTGGGGCCCTAACATGCATCTGGGGAAAATCATGGTCATGTTTGACATCCACATTAAACTCTCACCAGATATTGGTCGATAGAAGATCGAGGAATTAGATTGTTATGTGTGCCTCGGAAAGAAGTTTGCTAGAGATGGTGCCTTACTTTTGAATGTCTAAAGAAGGAATATGCTTGGATTGACGGCTGTTGGAAAACTTTATAACATCATGAGAAGTCTCAAGTCAACAATCGAAACCTAGAGAACGTTGTTTAATTCATATATACTGCTGGTGATGAACTTATGGAAGTGAGCCATGTGCATTCAACAACACCACTGCAGAGACTCTTGCAGTGTCCCAATGTAAAATAGAGTAAATCATGTCAAGCATCCCCTTATGAAGCAGGAAGAGCAACACCTAGATTCAACAGCAGACTGAAGTAAAGGATATTTTATTGAGAGCATCAAAAAGGCCAAATATAGACAGGCTGGATACATCTCTCTTCTCAGATACAAGAGGTGGAATCTTAGAGCGACAGAGTGGACACCGAGGCAGTGGAAAGGAACTAGAGAGCAGCCAAAGGCAACATGGCACGGCGATCTGACCGGTTACCTCAGCACTACATGGCTCAGCATAGCCAGGTTCCTCCAACAGGAGTGAAAAGGCCATGGACTTGGATTGGTTTGGTTTGGTTTATTTTGTTTTACGGCATATCAAACTCAATGGGTTATTTAATGCCGACAATACTTTTAGGATAGATTCGTATGTATATAATATGCATTCTTTAGTTTAGATTGGTTTGGTTTATTTTGTTTTACGGCATATCAACTTCAATGGATTATTTAATGCCGACAACATTTTTTATTCCTGGTAATATTTTGTTTTGTCAAAAATCTGTTTCTGGTAATATATTTCCTTCAAAATTGTATTGCTGCTAATATTTTTTTTTTAAGTATTGCTGGTAATAGCTAACTATTTTTCCATAGCTGGGACCCTAACAGGTGCTACCACCCCGGGCCAGGGTGGACCTAGGAACGCCAGCAATTAAGAAGTGGTTCCACGCTCCTCAAAACCTCCTGATCAGAGGCCTTGCTACTGGACGTAGTTTAACGTCTTACCCAGGACGCGGATGTAGTTTAAGGTCTTACCCAGGACGGCAAGGATTTGGAATTACTCCTGAATCAAGTTTTCTCATATGTCCTTTAATATTGCTTCTAGACTTGGATAAATCTTATAAATTTTTCTGGACAAGATGTAGTACATACTGTATGACAATAAATGACTGTTTCTGATGACATTCAATAGAAAAAGAAAGAAAACACTGATTTTGATTATATAATCAAAGTTAATGTAAATGCAACTTACTTTTGAAGTTTTTCTGCTGACATGATTTTTTCATTTTGAAAGCCATAGATAAACATGACTGTCCTGGAATATTAGAAACAAATAGTTATCAAGAAACAAATCAACCAGTATATATAATAGGAGCATAGCATAAAAATAGACTGGACAGTGCTCAACTATTATAGGAACATAGTATAAAAATAAAGTGGACAGTGCTCAATATATAGAGTTTATTTTCACGTCATTTTGAATTACCATATACTTGTATTTTGACTGGTCATCATAGGTTACATAACAATGTTACCCCTACTGAGGGGTGGGGGTTTGGTTGATTTTTGAACTCTTAAAACACTTTATTTTGCAATCAACACCGTCACTCGATAAGACACCAGGAGTGTTGACAAAAAATTGCAATTTTTCTAGTGAAGTTATAACGTGCATATGTTATAATATTTATTCAAAATTAATATATATATATATATATATATATATACACGCACATACATACATACATACATACATACATACATATACAAATACATACATCCCACATACATACATATATATATATACACATGTACAAACCAACACACAGAGATACATGCGCAAATATATGTCCCCAGGTATATACACACACATATAAACAGATGTAGAACCAACCATACATACAAACATGCATACATGCTTATATTTGCACGTGTGTGTCTTTGTGTTTGGTCTGTATATATGTATATGTATGCATCTAATCTGAACTTTAATGCACTAATAGATTGTACTTAAGGTATATTGTCATGTTATTTTGTAAGTACCATATAATTGTATTCTGATTGGTCATCATAGGTTACTTAACAATGTTTCCCCTACTGAGGGGGTTGGTTGGTTGGTTTTTGAACTCTTAAAACCCTTTATTTTGCAATCAACACCATCACTTGATAAGACACCAGGAGTGTTGAAACAAAATTGCAATTTTTCTAGTGATGATATAACATGCATATGTTATAATTTTGAATATATATATATATATATATATATATATATATATATGCGCGGTACTTAGTGGAAAGTGCTCAATATCTGTGATAGCGTTAGCATATTTAATTGTTACCCTGGGTTTCATGTTTTTGCGACCATCAGACAATCCGTTTGTCTGATGATCGCAAAAGCGTGAAACCCAGAGTTACAACTAATATATAAAACAAAGATAGTGTGAAGTCAGTCAGTGGAAGTCTGAAATAAAAATACATTTATGATAAGCAGTTTTTACAATATCAGAGACAGAGAATTATTAGAATTATTAGGATTAATTATTAGGATTATTGATATCAGAGACAGAGAATTAATAGGATTAATACAAATTTCAAATTTGTAACTTAGTTGATTGATGCAATATTCAGTACCCCGACTCCAGAGTTTCATAGACAAACATTTTTGTAATTTTATAGTTCACTGGACAGTTTTCGCCAATTGACTAGATTTTCTCATTATTTTTATATGAAGTTAAAAAAAAATCATTCACTTATTATTAGTGTCAGGTTTATGTAATCATCTTTGTGTGTGTGTGTGTATGTGTATGCCTGTACGTATATGCAAACGATGACATTCTACAAATGTGAACATGCACACACGTACATACGGACACGCACATACACATACAAAAGCATAAAAATCAACTTAACACTAATAAAATTTGAGCATCTTGGGGCAAGAGAAATAAGGGGGGCAGCAAGCTTGTGTGAATCGATGTTGAAAGGAGGTGCTTTTGCAAATGGAGAAAAACTACTAAGAGCCACACAAGAAGTTGTGGAGAGCCTAAATGAATATGGCACATAGAAGAATCTTAATAGGGGTTTCTGTATAGTGTCTCTGTGTTAGTGAATATTAATGATAATTAAACTTATATTGACTTACTTTCTTTTCTCATATGTTCCATCTGCTCTTTGAAGTGGTTCAATTTTTCCAGGCACAATTGTGATATTGTTGCCCAAAATATTTCCCAATAGACTAAAAAAGAGAGAAAAATATAACATCAGGAAGATATTGTAGGGGTTTGATTTGCGGTGTTATATGTTTACAGGTAGGTATCTTCGGATAACTTCCTTAATCTCTAAATATACACCATTTTTTGGCATTTTAAAAATGCATGTAAAGATAATTAGTGCAAAGATATATTTTGCATGTATTGATAAAATTTTATAATCTTTAAAAATAAAATGTACAATATTTAAAGAATTTATAAGCTCATATCAGAAAGTTCTCGTGTTTAAACATCTAAGTCCTTTAGCATAAAATATAGAGAGAGGGTGGGGTGAGAGAGAGAAGAGGGTCCTTGTTAATTTGTACGTATGTATCTCATTCATAGTAGTAATCCTTTCGATTCTCTGTGCGATGATGTTTAGATGCCGGAAAAATGTAGGCCATGAGAGAACGGGCGAAAGCATTTCATCGACTCTCCAGTTACTTTGCCTGATTGTCTCTCTATGTTTATCAGTTTTCCGAGACAAAGGAATTCATACCAGAATTGTTTCTTGATTTCTGATTGATTCAAAGATATGACATTTGACCATCCCCTTTAGGAATGATGACCTTTTGACCCCTTTTATTTATTTCCTTTTTTTATCCTTTTGTTCTTTATAAAAAAAACAAAATGGTTTACCAACATTTAGTTTTCTATTTTTTTATTTCTTGAAATAATGAACTTATTATTTTTCTATCACTACATTATTTCAAGCAAGTTTTTTGAAAACTATCAAACATTTGGACTTTAAATCAAAATAAAGGAAACAACGACAAATGTAATTGTGCGAACAAATCAAGCATATTTTTAAGAAATGGCATAAATTGTTTGCATTTTTAGAGATTTGTTGTAATGTTTCTTTGGCTTGTTTTACGGTATATCAACCGTAATGGATTATTTAATGCTGACAAGATTTTTATTGCTGCTAATATTTTTTTCCAAAAATGTATTGCTGGTAATATTTCTTTTTTCAAAAATTCAATGATGGTATTCAATGCTGGCATTAAAACCTATTTTTAAACTTTCATAGTGCCTTGACCCTAGTTTGGGGGTGGGGGTCAAGTATTTGCCGATAGCTGGGACCCTAGCAGGTGATACCACCCCAAGTCAGGATGGACCTGGGAATACCAGCAATTGAGAGGTGGTTCCACGCTCTTCAAAACCTATTGATCAAAGGCCTTGCTGTTGGATGTAGTCTTTTGTCTTACCTAAGAATAATGTTGCTTTTATTATTTTGTTTAAATCTTTATGACAGTGAGACATCTATGTGGGCTACTGTTATCATGTAACTAAGTACTTCATTGCCATATGATTATGTCATTGGTATGTAAATCAGTTCCGAAAAAGAGCTTTTTCTTTTTTGGTGTGGAGGATGACTAGACACCAAGCAGGATGACAAGCAACACTTTTAAAAGGTGGATGAACCTTCTTGTAAGGGTCAACCTCCATCAAGCACAATGGACTGGGCCCCATAGCTATGTTGTCTAGTTCAAATATACACTTCCCAGCCAAGGGATGGAACTGATAATTACTCACCAATCGTTACAATCCATGGTTAGGCAGTGAATGTCTACTTGGACTCAGAGTATTACTAAATAAGAACTAGATGATATATACCAAGAAATATACAATGAAACGAGAACAATGTATCCCCGTAGATTAAATAAAGGGTTCATTAAAAGGTTATCCAGATCGACAGAGATCTGAAGAAGGCCGGAGGATACAACGGTCGAAATGTTGTGATAGTAACAACAAAAGTGAGGATATTAGTCTGAATGTATACAATATAAATATATTCCAGTTGTGAATCTTACCGACTAAATGTTTCCTTGTTTTTCTCTGTTTGTTCAACGGTCTGCATAAAAGTTATTTTTATTTTATTTCCATTAGCAATGATATAAACCTGCAAGAAAAATATGACTTTTATGAGTTTATTATCTGATTATTTTGTGTTGCATATGTACTTTATACGAAATATATACATGCATGTATAGCACGCATAGTAGATAGTAATACAGTAGAATCCCTCATGTCCGGAATGCTCAATCCGGAATCCCGCATATGCGGACATGATTTTGATGTGTATATTTTAAATATTTGGGTGATATGTACCTGATTTGAAATTTCTATTTTTTTCAGGAAATTTGCTTATGCTTATTTCACCCTAAAACTTGAATTAGTGCAAAAGATGATAGAAATAAGAGGAAAGGATGACAACGAGACACATCTCCAACAAGATAGCGATGAGATGCATGATTGTGATAAAACCTGGACTGAAACTGAAAAAGCTATTGAAAAGGTCGTCAGTTTTATGGAAAGAAAGCCAGCCTTCAGCTATGACGATTGCAATAACGCACACAGAGTTAAAAAGTGTCTTTCGTTTAAAAATTCAAGAACAAAAGAAAAACGAAATACGGAAAAAGTTGTAAATGATATTAGAAGAGAAAGAATCATTATGCAAGAGCGATTAAAAAATCTTCGTTACATTATTTGTTTTGCATACTTAATTTAATGAATTTTCATTAACATTATATAATTTATTCCTTTTTCCTTAAAATCAATTCTGTTATATTTCACTCACCATTAGCTTATTTTGTTCACTATCAGTCAGTTATGTGCCACGCGTGATATGCGCGTAGGCGATCATGTATCTTTCGATAAATGACTGACGAGACAGAATTTTTCCCTGCAGTAGGTTGACATTTCTTTCTGCGGTAGACTAGTTGCCATCCAAGGCTACAGAATCCGGTCTGGTCTGCTGAGAGTAGAAGAAGAGGATTCATACCTTTCCCAAGGGTATTAGCACGTAATAGACTGGAATTCAAATTCGGCTCTTCGATTCCTTAATCCGAGCCGCTATCCATTACTCTGATTGTTTACTATAAAACATTGAAAATAAATGTTAAACCTGATTCCAGTTCTTTTATTTTAATCTAAATATAACCCCTCATATCCGGACTTTGTAATCTATTCCTCATATCCGGATTTTGTAATCTATTCCTCATATCCGGTCTTTGTAATCTATTCCTCATATCCGGTCTTTGTAACCTATTCCTCATATCCGGAAAGCCGTCTTAATCCGGTTATCAGGGATTCTATTGTACATTTGAAACAAATCCATCGAATGTGGCTCGACATAAATTCTAATGTAAAAATTAATTTCGAGATAATTAGAAAACAGATTTTCAAGAAAAAACTTCTAATTCGGGCTTCAAAGGTTTTAGTCGATATCATCCGGATAAGTTTATAGTTGGAAAGGAAATGCCTTTCTTGATTTATTGACCAATCGAAATTCATTATACTTCTCCCCAACGAGCAGCTTCTTTGAGCTGACAAATCACTTTATAAACAATATATTGTCCATCATTTTAATCAGTCGAGCTTGTTCGTCTATTCAACGTCGTTACACATGCACACATACATACAGATTCTTACCGAACACATGAGTCACACAGTCAAATATTTAATGTTGCAACCTACCCTCTTCACACAGACAGATAGTCACAATGCGCGTATGACTTCTCCAGCGACCGTCTCTAACTTTTTTTCTACTCAAAGTATCCATTTAATTTCATATTTAAAAATTTTGGATTATTTGTTACAATAATTTTTGCTAATTTATTTGAAATCACAAATTTGTTTTTCCTTTTAACCGGGCAGATATTTGTCTCTTCGTTTTCCGGACACATGTTTTGTCTTTTCGTTTATCCGGACGCATGCCTTGTGTTTTCGTTTATCCGGACACATGCCTTGTGTTTTCTTTCATCTGTGCATATTCTTCGTGATTGTTTAAATTTAATTTTAAATTTGAACATTTTGCTTTAATTTTGCCAAGGTTATTTTTTGTTAGTATATAATTTATTTGGAGTCGGATATAAATAATTTTCCACTCCTTCAATGGATCATGGCTAAACACTCTTGTTGATGATCAGATTATCAGTGTAATCTTGATGGAGCATTTTTATTTTTTGAACGAGTTTATCTTTCATCTTATTACTGTTGCTTTTTAGACGTTGCAGCCGTTTCGCATTTTACAATATATGCTGTTGTTTTGTCTTGGTTTCCGAGAAGATAACGAACAGACTATTCAGAAAAGTAACACGACTTTATTCACTGGCTAGTATACAGGAATTAAATCATTAATCAAAGTGAGCAGAAAAGTCGTAAAGACAGGGGAGATAACTATGAGCAGTTAGTTACTTATCCATCACATAACACTGAACGATCGTAGAGCGACCTGAATGTTGATATAAAACAATAATAAAATGAAAGAAACTCGTCACAAATGAATCCTAAAATTGCTTCATCTTGGAAAATCAGACAATTTAAAATTATTATATGCCTGAAAACAGAATACGATTATATCTCATTTAACAGGAAGAATTGGCTGATGTCTTAATGAGCCCGTAAGAGTCAGATGGCAGGTGGTTAGCATAGAACTTACGGTTACAATACATCTAGCCATTTCAACCGTAAAATGATGAGACCTTGCCGCTAATCTAGTACTGCGCTTAAATTCATAAAGTCTATGTACCATGATGGAAAATGTCACGAGCATCTGTAGCTGAAAAGCGATATTGTCAGTTAATGAATAAATATAACAAAATGATAAAAACCTTCAATTCTGCAGTGTCACTTTTCCCTTTTTCATCATAGGTTGATATGAAAATAGTGATGTAGCCGATTTGTGCTGCGCTGAATAACTGGTTGGTCTTCAAAAGTTTCTTCTCAACAACAAATGGCTTCTCTTGAATAGAAACGTCCCCATATGACGTAAATTTTAAAATTTTAAAGGAATTCTTTTTATTCTCTATATAGTCATCGCCATCGGTAATCATGGACTGAAAAAAAATTGAAATCATGATTTTAAAACAGGAAATTCGTTATCTGTATTTCCTTAGCTAAGACTAATCAAACACACGAGATATCCAACAGCTCTATCGACAAAACGGATCAACAAGGGACAAGAGCCTGTGCTCGCCTAGGGACCCATAAAAAAAAAAAATAAAAAATAAAAATAAAAATTAATCTATTAAGTGACATTTGAAATATTCTTCACATTTACCAATTGAACGTATGTTGAGGCATCTCAAGGCAACGAGTTCCGACATATTGTACAAAAATCTAAACCAAAACGTTATCAATTTCCCACAATAAGCGGATTTCGTCGGAGGCATTAAACGACCCCACCCATTCCTAGAACTCTCTGCCACTATCAGACGCTCGGACGCCCACTAAGATTGAACTCACTCTTATATTAATTGTATTCGAGATGATCTAACTTCTTCAACAAAATTGACTTTTTAGGATAAAATAGATTAATAATAAGTTTAAAGATAAATAACAATTCAAAGAAAAAATTCTCTATGAAATAACAGAAAATCCTATTGCAAGTTTTAGATGAAACAGACGTCTAAGACTAAAAAAAAAGTTCTAAGTTAGTTATTCGCAAAGGGGATGTCACCATCCCCTCGCACGTGGGCGTTGGGAAGATCCAACGGGGCGAAAGGTAAAAAGGGGTGATAGAAAAGGTAGCAAGGCGGTATCAGAACCAAAACAAAATTATTATAAAATCGATATAACAAAAGTCACAGTAACAGGAATAAAATCAGCATCGACATCGACTTTTTTTCATACAAAAATGTTTTTATTTTATTTCGTATCGAGATGACATAATCTTGACAGGAAATACCCTACACACCAATCCGACCACACAGCAAACACCATAATGATCATGGTGATTATCACATTTTAATTTCTGCAAGAGTCATGATTCCAGATAAGCGTTATCACAGACAACGTTAATTTTTGGGAGGAGGAATGTGGTAAGTACATCCCATCTCCCCACCCCTCGTTTGTAACCATCCATCACAATAAAATAACCGTTTTTCAGCACTAGAGTAGAATGTTTCAAATAAAGTTCCAGAATCTTTTGCGTTCTGTGTTGTCTCCGAATCTCCATACTACTACAAAAAATTTTATCAGCGAAAAGGACCATTTCTTTTTATTATTCTTTTTATTAGGAGACAGTTATGGCAGCTTGGATTGACGTCATGGGAATGCATATCGCAAGTTGACTCGGCGTCCTTCCCCGGTTGGTCTTAGCCGGTATTTCAACCTGGGTGTGGGGAGTATATCGACGATTCAGAATTCTTGCAGCTCTTCGTTGAATTCAAGCCGTTTAAGACTTCTATCCAAAACCCAAACAAAAGCAATCCATTACTGTCAGAATCACATGCCCATGGACCACTACGGCCAATCGCTTGGCAATGCTGGTCCTGGCCTTCGCATTCTATAAGAATAAGCTTCTACTTAGAGTTGTTGTTATATTACAAGGAACTATCATTATTTGCATTATCCCATGCATACTATTGTTCTCATCTTTGTTATTGTTACCACAATGATAGTAGGTCTCTGTCAGTCAATGCATGAGAAAGCAAACTCCCGAGTCAGAATGATAGACTAAAAAGGCTGTTCCAAATCAGTTGGCAGTCAGCCATGCCCCAGGCAGTACCTGTCCTTCTGGAGGGAGCTGGGGTCATTACGCGGCGTCTGAGGCGTCCCCAAAAATAAGAAGTGCTGAGGGGGCTTGAAAAAAATTTTCTAATAAAAATAATAAAATCATACTAAATTTCCTTGAGCTTGTACCACATATCGTTTGCGACGTGGACGCGTGTGTAAATATTACCATTATACGAGCAAAGTTCTCACTTAATCGTTAAAGTGTTTGTAGTATTGAATTCTATTGTCGGTCTCCCTTGTTATCGCCATACCAACGATTTATAGCAGTTGAACAATTAGTAAAAAATAAAAATAAACTCTTATTACAAATGTGGTTGTCAAATTTAGAAAAAAAAAAAAAGAAGATCCAGAGTGTAATAATCATTCTTAATCTCAAGATATAAACATTTTCTATGCCAATCCCTACCAAAACCGTCTTAAATGTTGGACGCAATGGGAAATTGCTAGGGACAACACGATTCAAGGCCCTGTGTTACTATATCAGCGAATGTTGGACAATTTACTGAAAGATGAACAAGTAACGTAAAACGACAAGGTTGTGGTTTCGCCGACGAACCTTAAGTGAACCATAGACAGTAGTTGATCAACGAGGAAGTTTTAAGGAAATTAAGGACTATAAGGAAACATCTAATTTAAAGGACACAATTGCAATTTTGCGGGTACATGAAAAAAAGGGCATAGAGAATTTAACACTCACAGGGCATATTGAAAGCAAGAGTGGCAGGGTGAAACAGCGTGCAAACTACTTAACAGGCTCGTGTGAATGAATGCCAGAAGAATACTTAGAATTGGAAAAGACAGGAAACTGTGGAGAGCCATGGTAACCTAAGTCCTGAAAAGGCTCGGTATATAAAAGAAGATGCTTCCATGTTGTCCCTTAAATATCTCTTTGCGGAGTGGTAAAGTAGACAATAACTAGATCTCTCGACGGAAAGAACATGAAGCCTTGGCTGGCAGACAGTCTTGGAGAAAGAAACTTTAAATATGCTGGACCGCGAAACGTGAATAAGCCATTGCTCGCATTCGAACTTGGATTAGCCATTCACTGTAAATGATCCCCTTTGTTGTTCGATCAGGGAAAGCATGTCGAGTGAGTTGGTTTACAAATGTGTAAAAGTTCAAAATCGTTTATGTGGTTTTCCAGGGGATGATGACATTTGCCAATCTAGAGTCTCTTTCCTACAATATTTCAAGCTTATCGATACTCTACCGTTTATTTTCCATGGCAAATTTTCAAATGAGCTTCACCCTTTAATTTCACCAGTTCAGATCGCCATGCTACGTCCACGGAATTTGAATCATTCACATTTCCTCCGTATTCCAATTGTAAGGAGGAAGTTCTATTCTAACCACCTTTTTTTTTTTTTTCAAGAACTGCTACTTTGTGGAATGGATTCCTATGTGGATGCTTCCCAGAACTGTACAATTTAACTTCTTCAAAAGAGTCAATCGTCACCTATCCTCTTTGTCTTCATAATGTTCAGTTCCTACAACCTCCACTTACATTCATATACACAACTCTTTCAGTAACGCTTTACCTTGTGTGGCTACTGAGTCTTGTATTGAGTGAACTCTAGTAAAAAAAAAAAAAAAAAAAAAATCTGCACGCGCCAACACTGTTACTTGAAAGGCACTATCACACTTTGAGATGTACAGGGTGCGATGGATAAAATGTCGTCTAGATGACGTAAAAATTAAAATAACACTGACATCTCATTTTAACAGATAGACAGGGTGCGATAGATAAAATGTCGTCTAAATGACGTAAAAATGAAAATAACACTGACATCTCATTTTAACAAATAGACAGGGTGCGATGGATAAAATGTTGTCTAAATGACGTAAAAATGAAAATAACACTGATATCTCATTTTGACACATATATTTACCAAAATTACAAAAAATAAAGAGTAAATTTATTCAATACAATCACCATTGGCTTCAATAACGGCCACCAGACAACTTCGGAATCTCCTGCAACTATTCTGGATGGTCTCCTTTTTTTTAAGTTGGTGAATGCTGCCATATTCCTTGCCTTCAGTTCATCTGTGGTGTTAGGAGGAGTTTTTTTGGTCTCTCGCTCAACTACGCTCCACATATAATAATAAGAAGGAGGCTGCAATCTATGGAGTTTAGGTGGCCAGACGTAAGGCGTGATGTGGTTGCAGATTATTATCTGACAACCATGACTGGATTCTCCTGCTTGTGTGGCATGGTACAGTGTCCTGTTGCCAGACATAGGGTCTTCCAGCAGCCATACTCTTGACCCAGGGCAGCACTACCCACTGAAGGCACTTGATTTAGGCCCCCGTGTTGGGTCTGAGGTTCTCACTAACAAATTCGAGAGTTCTTTTCTTATCAGAACGATCAGAGTGAGACTTCCTAGCTGCCGTACCTTCGAAATCACCATTAGACTCATGCAACACTTTCCGAATTCTCTGCACTCTCCTCAGATTGACACCAAAACACACTGAAATGTTCGTATTGGAGCTTCCGGCGCGAATGTCAAGCAGTAAAGCATACCGTTTTCAAATTTCTGGTGGAGTGAATTGCGTCATGGTGCTTTTTTTTCTTTTTTTTTTCTCACAGACGGTGCTCAACTGACCCTATTATACTGCGCAGTCGACAATTTAAAAACCAACGCGCATGCGCGAAATAAAAAAATGGCGACAATTTACCCAACGCATCCTGTATAGTGATAGATATAAAAGCAAATGAAAACAAACAAAAAAACAAGTTCTTACTGTGAGGTTTGCAATAACAGTTTTCAGCTTTAAGTCCGGCTGGATCGCCATATGCATTGATTTGTTGATGAATCTTGGAGGATGATCATTGACATCTGTTACATTTACAATGATGCTAAGTTTGTTATCAGTAGGTGTTACAGAATTACCACAGATATTGTAGACATTATTATTGCAATCGTAGGTTTCCAGCGTCAAATGATAGATCTTCTTTGTTTCGTAATCAAGATCCTTGAGCGTTGTGATGTTTGCATAACCATTGACAGAATAAACTTTAAAATACTGTTCATTAGTCTTGTCACCTGAAAATAGATAAATCCGTACAGATACACAATATTATTTACACTCCTTATATTCGGGCAGTTGTTATCACGATGTTTCGACCGTTGTTCCCTCCGACCTTCCTCAGTTGTATATTGATCTGGGAACCTATAGGGAATTCTGAACTGAACCCTTTAATTAACTTATTGTTCGCCCATTTCCGCTGTCCAAGTACCTGACTAACTGGGTATAACAAAAATAATAACTAGACGATATCCCTACACATGGGCAGTGGAATGAGAACAGTCTACTCCTGTAGATTAAATAAAGGGTTCTGTTCAGAATTCCCTGTTGGTTACCGAGATCAATATACACCTGATGAAGGCCAGAGGGCGCAACGGCCGAAACTTTGGGCAACAAAGATGAGGACAATAGTCAGAATATAAATAGTGTAAGTAATGATAACTCATCATCCTAGAAATTCAAATAGAAATTATATACAATCCTTACAGGCAAGCCGCTAGCAATGTCAGCGGTCCTCTAGTGACAGCCACCGGCGGGCCTCTAGCGGTCCGCCAGTGGTAATATTGCCGAGAGAAACACGCCAGCGGTACAACAGTGCGCTACCAGCGGTAAATGCCAGTGGCAGATCGGTTGCTTGCGTGTAGGGATATTCTTCGGAAAATTCAACCTCTTTGCTATTGTTAAAATATTGTTCGGTCTACCTGCTCTTGAGTTATGGCCAGGCATATCCCATGAAACCTCTTTATTCAACAAAAATGTTTGACCAAAAAATGGTCATAAATGTAACAACCAGACTATCGAAATACATCTGGTGCAGGCTGAAGAATGAATTGACCGAAACATTGCTCTAAAAACAAAATTGCTCGAACGAAAGATGTGTTAAAAATTCTTCTCAAAATTATAGACAAATGAGTCAACATTTCTGTCATTCGTTATTATTGATTCTATCCAAACAGAATTTATTTTTGTAATTCTACTGGGGTTGGTGTGCACAGAATTTGTAATTGGCGAACAAAGTTCTATGTTCGTTTGTAGCTCTGTATGCTCACTTCACATTAACACTCTTAGAAAAAGAACAAAATGACTGTGGCCTGTCTTGGAATATCTTAGCAAAATGCTTTGTCACTAGCATACCACGATAATTGATAGAATGTCGGAGAATGGAAATTTTGGCAAAATCACATATTTTCGTGACCAGGCAAGTAGTAGTAACAAAAGCTGTTACAGGTATTGTTCCACTTGACAGGGACTAAATAATACGCAACGGATATACCAAAAATTTCTGTGTCGGAATCTCTTTTGATCCGAACAAAATACCAAGAAATACCTTGAGACTCCTGAGAATTTCTGTCTAGTTTTCTTCGAGATCATACATACTATTGTTAGATTTTGTCGGCCTTTATTACCCAAGTATTAGGTTGTCACACATGAAATGACGCAATTTATAGGGAATGAATAAAATACTTCTGAAATGTTAAATAACTAAGTTATTTAGTCGAAATAGATACCATGTTGATGAGTGACTGTTATCTAACGTACCTCTAAAAACTCGATCCCATCTTTAAAAAAATTCTCATCCTTTGATGTGATAAATAGTTCAAATGCTTCGGTTACCTCTTCCTTATTGGAGAATGTTTATTGCGTATGAAAAGCTCAAAATGCTTAAAGAAATGGTAAACAGTAGAAGAGATATCAGGTAAATATGGAGGACGAGGCAAAAGTTTCAGAATTCAGGCTTTTGGAAAGTTAAGAAGCGTGCAGCCGTGCGACAAAATTGGGCCATTCTTATTTAGAATTCTAGGATGTTTCTTGTTCAGTTTTTGTGCATACGCTAAATTTCTCCACAATATGAGGTTGCTGTTATTGTTTTCCTTGAGGAAAGAATGAATAATAAATAACCCCTTTGAAAGACCACCATACAGTAACCATTAACTTTTTAGGACTTAGTGGTGGTTTTGGGTATTGAATTGGCGATTCCCTTGCATCTATCCACTTGCCTACTTTCTTATTGTTGTCAAAGAGTATCCATTTCTCATCGCATGTAATTATTCGATACAAAAAATGGTTATTTTTTCCTACTTTCTACTCATGCAGTAAAATTACTCGGCGTTGATTCATTGTAATCATATACATTGAGTTTATGAGTAACAATATATTGAAAGAAAAATTATCCGGAAAGAAAAAAGGTCAAGATTTTTTATATACTGAAAAAGTTGCTTCGTTAAACGATTGGATCAACAACCAGCCAAAAAATGCGCCATTTCATATGGGACAACCTAATATCTTAGAAGTGAGACGTATATGCAAAAGTGCATCAATTTTCAAATAACGATATCTTATTATGACAGTTCCAATTTGCCGCAGTTGCCATTCATCACGTCACAAGTCATTAGGTGTCGTAGGGACACCCACATGTACTACTGCTAAAACCTCAGTAGTGTTTATTGGGCAAGATGACCTGACGTAGCTCATCTCTCTTTAGTCTGTTTTTGAATTCAATGTTTTCCTTCTCCTAGAGTGGCTGTTGCCACTTCAAGGCAAGAGAGCCCAGTCTACCTTGCTATTTAACCTATAGCTCGAGGAAGATAGACTTATATCTTTTTTTTTTTTTTTTTTTTTTTGGCGCGGGGGAGGTATTAGTGCAAAGGGAATGAGTGAAACTGAATCGATCTAGAATTGAAATCGGAACGCTGAATTCATTTTCGGTGCTCATAACCCTTATGCTATCTGCCTCGATCCTCGGAATTGTTATTATTAAATTTTAAAGGTTTTACTCTTTCAAGCATCAAATTTATCAGATGTGCTAAGTTCCCTTCTAATTCCTACTACCAGACTCTCTGGAAACACGGAAGAAATCCTTTATTGCTCTTCTGGGCATTTATTTTACCAACCAGAATAACCAAAACATGTTCAATAAGATTCAAGCCAAAAACAAAATTGATTTTACTCTGAAAGTTACTTTCTAGATCCTTCCATTCTCAGGCATTTTTGCTATCCGGTATGGAACTCCATTTGTCATACAAATGATGCTGGTTTTGTGAAAATAACCACTAGTGAATATTGGCACATTTCTTTTCCGAATCCATATTCCTCAAATATCCCTGAAGCATGGAACTACATTGTACTCATCGTTGTTGCTGTTTTTTCCTGTTGCGTCCTCGCAAGCACACCAAGTAATGCTGCTGCGGTTCCAGTACTAAGTGAATTATTTTTACGGTCCTACAGAGCTAAAGTGATGCTCAAGTTTGCACTACTTTACCAGGGTAAAGGGCTCTAACTTCTCTACTATTTACCTATAGCTTGTCGGGGAAGTTCCAGCTGGAGTTTGAACTCTGTTCACTAGTTTTGTTTTCAAAACAATTGTGTTTGATAGTGTGCTATGAAAGTTCAAAACTTGTATACGCCATTCGCAGGTTCATACTGATTGAGATAACAACTGTTCCAGTTCACCAAAAACATTCCCATCTTAACTGCTTATTGTTTTCTCGGCTGAATGTTGATTGCGTAGTATGTGATTCACATCGGGGATTTGCCAGAGATTTGAATCGTATTTAATATTCATCAGGAACACTGACCTAAGAAGCGTTGACCCCAATATATATTGGGTTCACGCTAGAAGATACTAAAATCAATTTTGTACTTGGTGTCACCTCTTAATATCAAAAGTCCTAGGACACCAAAAGTTAACAAAGGAGGTGACTTAATGTCACCAAGTGCAGAATCGGGCTTCGAAGAAGGTCAGTCGATGCAGCAATATAAAAATGAAATAGAACAAGCTGAATTTAGAATATACGCACACAAGATCGCCAGATAATAGGATGCGATATAAACGCCTATAATACGAGGTATAAAGGCAAAATCCCTTATATCAAGAAGATCGAACGTTCGAAGAAAGATCTGAAAACACATGCCCTCAATTTCGACAACATTAATTTGACAAAGTCTACAATTATTTTATATATGGGAAATTTAGGCTCGTATCAGATGTAACTAATATTATAATTCGTTTAAGAAGTAGCTTTCTTCTGGCTGCTCTAATAATCCATGTGCTAAATATACTGTAGGTAAATGAGTAGGTCTTTGACGAAATAGATTGGTTGTGAAGTTGTCTTTGGCAGGCAAGAATCGGTGACATTTTTGTGTAAAAAATGTAAAAACTTCTGATTTGATTATTTGAGAACTGGTGTCGCTTTTGTGGCGATCACGCTTAGATATTTGAGAAAAATCAGATAATGAAAAGAAATGGACCACTTACCGAGTTTGTAGCAGGGTTTTGAATTCGGATAACTATCATAGGCCTTTATTTTGCCAACAAAAAGTGGTGGTTTCCCTTCCCGGACGTGCAAGGTTTTCTTTAAGTCCTTATAGTCCTGAGTGCGAAAGACTGGTGGCTCATCATCTACATTTGTGACATTGATTATTAATCGGAAAGGCTTCGATTCCAAAGGTGGGCTGCCTTTGTCGGTGGCAATAATTGTAAGCTGGCGGAAGAAGCAAGATTTCCTGAAGAAACATTTTGAATGACATGACAGGTAACGTGTCCTATTACAAACAATTACTAAATCGTACCTTTCCTATTACAGGTTCCATACACTGTAATTCAATTGATTGTTTGATTCATTTTATGGCTTACCAACCCTTTTTAGGTTATTTAAAGCCAAAAAATATTTTTAGTTTGTAGGATTTTTTTTAGATACTAATGGTTTAGTGATACAAGTCTTACTAATTAACCTATAGCTGGGGAGAGAAGAGGTGTATCCATACCTTTCCCAAGGGTATTTATGAATTTAACGAATATAACGAACCCAAATGGAATTGGAACTCGGCTCACCTATTAACAATTCCACTCAGCTCACCATATCCAAACTTACAGCATCTAGTATTCCCAAGCGTTCACCCATTAGGTACTGACCAGGCTCGACATTGCTTAACTTCGGTGATCACATGGTAATTGTTGCTTCAATCTGATGTGGCCATAAGCCTATCGTAATTCTAGATAGAACTCTTGAATTATGGCCATATTTCAGGGTTCTTCTGAATTCCAATGATATCTCCTTGACATTGTTGTCATTATCAACAACCGAATCCAATCATTAGTAATATAAATCTCATATCCTTGGATAATATATGCAAATATATTAAGCCCAAGCCACAGTGGTCCTTCCCCTCAAGTAGTACCTCTCCAGCGGGAGTGGGGCTGGCTTTATCACCCGGTGCTTGAGGCGTCCACAAAAAGGAAAGTACCAAAGGGGCTTGGGCAATATTCTTCCCACAGTATTGCTGTTAAACCCTCTTAAAACCTCGACCTTGTGTCACATTTGGTATCGATGTGGGCTTGCTGAAAAGTAAACCTTGTGTAGTATGTACCGAGTTCACCTGAGATGCACTTAATGGCACACTAGATCCTCAAAGAAACCAGGTGTAGGGCTGACTTGAGATGTCCTCTTAGCTGCCAGGTACAGACCAACATAATCGGCCCATCTTCACCTGTGTTGCAAGTCTAAAGAACCGTATTACGGGGAGATATATAAAAAGATAACCCCAGAGAGGAGTTTATTTAAAGCCAGAAATATTTTTAGATGGTAATAATTTTTGGAGATAATAATGCTTTTTACTGATACAAATTCTACTAATTAACCCATAGCTGAGGGAGCGGAAGAGGTAGATTCATACCTTTCCTAAAGGTATATGTACATAAGAGAATATAACAAAATGGAACTCGGAATTGAAAATTGGAGAGCTGAATTCCAATTTTGAGCAGTTATACATTACACCCACCCATATATAGCAATTTTTATTACCAAGCGGTCACTCATTTGGCATTGATCAGGATTGACATTGTTTAGATTAGCTGATCGTACTAGAATCGGTGTTTAAATATGATATGGCTATAAACATCAGAGAAGAGATGGGAAGTCTCTCCCTCAGATATCGCATATGAGAATGCAAAGTCCACGTTTTGAATGAGGGTCTGGAGCTGAACGGACACAGACTGGCCGAAAGTAGCTAATAAAATATAGAGTTGCATAAAATGTAATATTACATAGGATAGTGATATTTTCTTGTTAGTAACGTATGGTAATACTTTATTAGCCTTTTACGGGAGTCACTATCTATATTGTTTCATGCATGAGTTACCATGTTGCCCCGTATCGAGGATCCTCTCACAATTTTGAATATTAAATAAAATAAAAGTAATCTCCAGCTTGTTCAATACACAGTAAATTTTCAACATTTCTATCTTCAAGACTGGGAATTATTTCAAGTTTAATAAATTGATAGGACAAAGTTTAACATATTAGCAAACTCTTGCTTTGCTATTTTGTTCCCATTTAATATCTTCATATTTATTAATAATTTCCCATTTAATAATACCTTCATATTTTTTAATAATTTCCCATTTAATAATACCTTCATATTTATTAATAATTTCCCATTTAATAATACCTTCATATTTATTAATAATTTCCCATTTAATAATACCTTCATATTTATTAATAATTTCCCATTTAATAATACCTTCATATTTATTAGTAATTTCCCATTTAATAATACCTTCTATTACTCAGTTGATGCAGGTTCATAATAGGCATCGGGATATGCGAAATATCCTCTTAGGTTTAGTTATAAGTGATTTCAGTTTTCGGTAACCAATTGTAATGGCGTATGTATCACTAACTATTAATATATTAGGAATAAATTTAGAGTACTTTATCATACATGCAAAAGAGCAGCAGCAGTGCACATAGCAAGTTAAAGGAAAGACGTTGTTCTCATCCATGACAACATCAGACCATATACAACAAAAATAATACAAGAAAATAAAAATGGAACTTGGATGGTATGTTCTACTCAACTCGCCATATTCCTCTGACTTTTCACCAATTGATCATTACTTTTTTTCAAAGGTTGCAAAATGCTTTGTTGGAGAAAACTTTCTCTAATGAAAACCAGATTCCAGAGCTTATCAAAAACTTTTTTAACATAAAATCCTACGGAGTTATACTTAAGTTATCGAAGGGCTGCCTGATAATAGCAAACAAGCAAGGCCAGTGCGTACTAACACCGAACTACCCCATCTGACTTGGTGAGCAAGCCTGATTTGGGGACCGGGCAGTGCTTTGGGACCCCCGCTATCCTTTCAACACTTGCTTTATTTCTACCTACATTTATATACGTTACAAATTTTCACAGATCTTGATGTAATTCTGGATGTCCACAAATTTGTTTTTCTCCTGCTAAGTTTCGAGAAACATTATTTTTTTTCATAGTTGAATGTGTTAAAATTCTTCAACTTTTTAACAAAAACGTCTCAAGTTGATGTCAAAAATTGCTGCAAAACATTGTTGATTTATTTAAGATGGAATAATCTATTATGACATATCTCTAATTTGTATTTAGATGCATTATATTAATTTTCACTTTTTCTAGTTGAATTGTTCACCCATATTGAATATGATCCATTATTGTATATAATTAGATTACAATAAAATTTCTATTTTATATGATACCACTTCATGAAAATTGAGATTTAGTAGAGTTGGGAGGGTCCATATCATAGATTCAGGATAGGGGTCACGATACCCTTTCACTGGCCATGGTAGCAAAACATTGCAAATAATGATTATATAATTGAATAAAATTTAATTGTACTTTATTTTTTATGAATAAAGCTAATAAATAAAAGTTAGAAATTATGACTCAGTCTAATAGTATCTTGGAAGGAAATGTACAAGTGTTGGTAGATAACTCGGAACATTAACCAAATTATGCCAATAGACATTAATCAGAGCAGTAGGCATTCAGTGCTACTGCAGCTATACAGGCAAGTGTGACTTGTCAAAAGTATGAAACATGGGATAAAGATACGTGATCAATACTATAATGATGGATATCACATTGTGATGGACTTGTGGTTGTTTAGACTTTGAATGTATATTTATCTATCTAGCAACTTTATAAGTTTATCTGTGTAACAAATATTTCTGCTACATTTGGTCTGGTGCATCTGTGATATAACATAGCTTTTCTGTGCCTTTCTTCACAAATGTTCTGATGATCTTTCCCCTTTGATACCTGAACTTCCAAAATTTAAGCACAGTACTAGATTGGTACTCACCTCATGAATTTTATGTTTTTCTCTGTCCAGTTTTTTAGCAAGTGTCAAAAGACCAGTGATGTTATTGAGATTAAAATATTTGTAATTTTTTTCTTTTTTCAAATCAGGTTCATAATGTTTTTCATCTTTCAATTCATATATCATCTGGTTATTTGGTGGATAAAAGTCCTTGTCAGTGGCTGATACATTAAAAATAAACGAACCAGGACACACAGCCTAGAAAAGAAATAAAAAAATTATGACATATCTAATTGCTGTCTGAAACCTGATTGAAATAGATTGAATAATGCTTAATGTTTGATAAATGATAACTTGATATTAGTTTGGTACAAAAATAATTTCGTTTTGAAATACTTTGATATAGTATTTAAGTGTTAATCTAGTACCGGTAATACCAATTTTATTTTATAAGATAGAATAATATTGTTTGTGTGAGTCTATTGTAAGAAGAATATGCTTTATATGCTTGGAAATACAGCTCCTATAAGTAAAATGCTAGTATGATTTTTGCTGCAATTTTCTCAGTGGAAATTCCATGTATCAAGCCCAATAGGGAGAAATGGCTCAGCCTAGCGAAAATTGAGATTCTACATGATCTTTGATAAATTCATTGGCTTGAATGATCTTGTGCCATATCTTGAAAATGATACTTACCTCAGAAATGTCAATAACTTTTTCAATATCGGCAAATTCAGGTCGGTGGTTATTTATATCTGTTATATTAATGGTGACATTTGCAGTGTTATTTTTTGATGGCATTCCATGATCCGTGGCTACCACCAAAAATCTTTTCACACCCACTTTATCTGTAAGAACTGAATTCACAGAAATAATTCCGTTTGATGTATCAATATGAAAAAAAGTTGCTCCATCTCCTTCCAGTTTGAATGACAACTGACTGTTCTCTCCAACATCTTCGTCTGTTGCCTGCACTTGAATGACAGACTGATGAAGTGGTGTATTTTCTTGCACGTTTGCATAATAACTAGGTATTACGAATTTTGGAGCACAGTCATTGATGTCAGTTACATTAATTTTAATCCAAGTACTTCCAGTGCGTGCAATCTCACTGTAAATTCCGGCCATGTCTTTAGCTTTAATCTCGATTTTATACAAAGAAGTCTCTTCTCGGTTAAGTTTACCAGACACAAACACTTTTCCCTGTAAAATGAATAAATAAATTAAAAATATAAATTAAATTAAATAACTAGATTAAAATATTTGTTATTATTTACTAAACTACTGTGAAGTAAATAAGACACCCCTGGTAACACAAATGAACTAGGCAAGACACCTTAAATAAAGAACTCAAAGTGTGTCAATGGAAATCTGTTCAAATCTGTCAAGAAGAGTTTCTAATGACATCATAGCGAGTAACCTACGCAAGACATAATTTCGTAACAACTAGGAGCAACTTATAACATAAACCAAGCTTAAATATTATTATTAATAATAATTTTTTGGACCTGCATTCACTTTCATTTTCATGTTTTTAATTGCGTTCTATCACAACTTTTATACAAGCTGTCAATCTACAGCAATGAGTAAACAGTATGGATAGGAAATAAATGATAATTTGTCGGTGAGAAATGATTTTTTTTTGTTGTCATTGCTCTAAGTCTATGAATGTTTTATGTCATTTGAATTTTTTAATCATTTCACTACAAGTAAGGTGATAATGTCACTAAGACGCAAAGGATTACTGGGAGTGAAAGAAAATTAGAAGACTTTAGTCAGTAGAAAGGACAATAAAAGAAATATGATTCTGAAAGACAGAAGATGGCGAATGGTGTCAAATTTAAATTTTGGAAGATTGTAGGTGGCAGGGAAGCAAGAGAGTCGGAAATTATTTCCACAGGTGAGAAGTGCAAGAAAAAACTATTAGAATAGGACTTACAGTTAAATCTAGCTAGTTCAACAGTAACATGGCAAGACATGGATGCCAATCTAGTCTCTCTTTATGAGTTATGGTCATGGCTCTCCACAAATTCCTGTCCATTGTAGCTCTTAATAAATTTTGTGTTTCTGTTATTTCTCCTAAACCCTTTTCCGTCATTCATTTACTTAAGTTCACTAAGTATGTTATGCATTGTTTTCCTTTGCCCGTCTTGCCTTCAATCTGTCCTGTGTGTATCAAATTTTCCAAGCCCTGTTTCCTCATTATGTGCCTCAGAAACCTTATTTGTCTCTTTCTGATGTTATGTATAAGTTTCCTTTTGTGTCCATTTTCTCTAAAACTTCATTGTTGCTCACATATTTAGCCCATGATATCCCCAGCATCCTTCTGTAGAACCACATTTCCATTGTTTTAAGTCTCTTTTTCATCTTTGAGTAGATTGTGCAGCGTTCACTCCTTACAAGAGGAGAAACATCACATAGCAGTTTAGTACCCTTTTCCTTGTTTCTCACAAAGTTTTTCTATTATTACTCTACTTAGCTTTTGGAAGGCATCTTTGGCTTTTCCCAATGCACCCTTGTTTTACACTTCCTGTCCTCTTCCCGGATATTTAAATTTCCATACTTGTTTGATTCTTTTATCCCCAATTTTCAATTTACAATTTGGACTCATCCTTTTGCTAACAACCATACAATCTCTCTTCTTGCAGTTGATGTTTAGTCCTTTCTTCTCGCTTTCCTTCACTACCTTTTGTAAGAATGTTTGTAGTTTCATTTCTGTGTCTGCTATCAACACTGTGTTATCTGCATATTTTATGTTGTTCAGATTGTGACCGCCAATAATCTACTTTACTCAGAATCGCCTCGCTGTATAGATAGAATAAGTCCGGGGAAAAGAGATTTTGTTTATTTCTGTTTCATATGCATATGTCATTGCTACATTTCGCCTACATATGTCATTTCTACATTTTACATGCATACGTCATTTCTATGTTTTGCATGCATCTGTCATTTCTACGTTTCACATGCATACGTCATTTCTATGTTTTGCATGCATCTGTCATTTCTACA
Source organism: Acanthosepion lycidas (assembly GCA_963932145.1). Taxonomy (NCBI): domain Eukaryota; kingdom Metazoa; phylum Mollusca; class Cephalopoda; order Sepiida; family Sepiidae; genus Acanthosepion; species Acanthosepion lycidas. Next base: position 6,801,246 of record OZ010602.1, on the reverse strand, counting down.
TTTCACATGCATACATCATTTCTACGTTTCACATTAACACATCATTTCTACGTTTCGCATGTATACGTCATTTCTATGTTTTTGTCAAAGTGCATTTCATTATACCTGTTTTTATTATGTCAGATCAGAACAAAAATGGTGTATTGCTGCTATATCTGGATTTGCGGACAATTATCTTCAATGCTACACTCACTTTCCCCACAAACCTAATGTTGCAAACTTATTGCTATTTTCATGGTGAAAGTTCAAACAAGCTAAATTCCTTAGATCCATCAGTTCAAACCTATACAACTAATAACCACCATGCCACATACTCAGGCTTCAATCATCCCCATTCCCTTCTTATTTCAGTGGTAAGAAGGAATGTCCACTCAGACAGCTTCCTGAGTAATGCTACTTTGTAGAACAGACTCCTAAAAATTTGCTTCTCTGACCACTAAAATATTAACTTCAAGTCAAGGGTCAGCTGTTTTATATTCTACACATCCTCATAATCGGCACTTACTTCCTCCTCTTACATCCATACAACCTCATTTTGTAACCTCTACTTCTAGTGGCTCTTGGGCCTTGTATTAGGCGTACATATAGTAATAAATAAATAAATGTTTTCAACAAATTGTTATGTGTTTTTTTTTATTTTCATAGTCTTCTTTTAATGCTATCTTGTTCCTTGTCTACTAATCTTTTACAGAACATTATAATTGATCCTTCAGAAACATTGGAAGGTTTATTTCACTATTCCAAAGTATTAAGAAACAGTCAAATCTTGTTAGAAACCAAGAAAATAGTCCTGAACTGTTATGTAATGTCAGTCCGCCAATATGGCAATGAATGCTGGACAGTCTCCTCACAGATGAAGAAGAGACTTGAAACAACAGAAATGTACTTCTACAGAAGGATGCTGAGTATATCATGGACTGAGCAAGGACGAAATTTTAAGGAAAATGGAATCAATAAAGACACTCAGAATCAAAAAGTGACAATTGAAATTTCTAGGGTAGATAATGAAGAAAGAGGGCTTAGAGAATTTGATATTCACTGGACGGAGGAAAGGAGTGAATAACATACTTGAGCTTGTATAAAAGGTTGGCAGAACAGGGTTTAGGAGAGATAGAAAAACGGCAAACCTTACTAAGAGTTATAAGGGACAAGAAGTTGTGGAGAGCCATGATTGCCCACGTTTTGGGGTGACGCAGCTGATAGAAGAAGAGGAAGACTGACTGATTCTTCGACTTTTACATTCAATTGCAAGGATTCAGAATAAAGAAGTGATTTCAAACTCGGTCACATACCGTAACACGGGAGCTTGCTATGTCATGCAGCACAGTGTGTGGAATATTAAAAGTACTTCAGCTCAGGATCTCAGATAACTTGAAGGCAGTCACCAAAAAAGGCAATAAGATTAGAAGACGGGATAAAATCGTAGGCTTCCGTGGTTAAGTGATTTTATGGTTTCTGTATGACATTGTTTAATCTTCCACAACAAGCCAGTTAACGCCTGCTAGGAAATGCACTATTCCTGTTGTAATTTTCCCTTACAAAATATATAACAAGCATTCATTGGTTAATCACCTTCAATCTAGCTTGCTGATTGGTCAGTTGCGACCAATCAAACCGCCCGCACGCGACAAATCTGTTTTCCCGCGTTTTCGTCCGGAGCCTCCCACGTGGTACAACAACATTATAAAAACAGAACACGTGTAAGCTCTCTCGCGTTTCTTTTCATTCATCTCTCTCGCGTCTCATTCCTTGCTGCCAAGATGTAATCTTCAAGGACTCCCGTCTTAACTAATGCAGTCAGACGTTAAAGACCTTTACCAGCATTCACGCAAGTACGAACTCTGAAATCTCTTCTGAACTTTTACCAACTTGTACAATACACAATTCCAAACATGCTAAAGAAACTTTATTCTTCTATACTACAGTTTAATAATTACTTTCACTTTATGAGCTTAGGTACAAATATTACCTAGTCTAAGAGACACAACTCTTATGCATGTATATCAAATATTAATAAATTCAATTGTTACATTTTGAAACAAGATGTTTATGAATCATTATTCTCCATCTTGTATTAATTGTTGTGGATGGAAGATTATTGAACACACACAATTTTAAGCATTCTGATAATTCAAACCTTCTATTCCTCTCCAACACACATCACACATCCGCAACAATATAATAAGCTCCCGTGGTAAATGTAAGAATTTTAAAAATATGCTGAATAAATTATAGGTTTTGTCTATTAGAATAAGAAAGTCTTACTTACCGTCGTATGATTTATACTTATGGGCAACATTTGGTCATTGTCTTCGTAAAAAAGCGAATAATGAATGTCAGCATTAATTCCCGTGTCAGCATCTGTGGCCGTGACTGTGAGAATTTCAGTACCATCTGAAGCATCCTCGCTTACGTTATATGCCTTGTTATACGATCCAACAAATATTGGGCTATTGTCGTTGTAATCTAAGATATTCACTGAGATGGTTGCTGTCGATGTTCGACGTTCCGGTTTGGTGTCTTTTGCTAAAACAAACAAACTTATATTCGCGTTTGCCTCACGATCCAAGTTTTTCACAAGTTTGATTTCTCCTATAAAACAAACAAATCAACATAAGAAAGTTTTCTCAGTTCGACAAAATAACACTGAATAGAGAAACAAAACAGGATCGAATTTAGTGCCGTGATATAGCAATAGTCTATCAAAACAAAATTGTCTGAACACACCCTATGTAGATATACCCTCAATTCCTAAGACGATCAAATTTACTGTTATAGCCATGGTCTACCAAAACAAAATAACGCATTATTCTAGATTTGTCCTAAGTTCGCAACAAGATCAAATTTGCTCTTATAGCAATGGTCTAACACAGTGGTTGACTGCATTCACAGAAGCTTTTCTCTTTTGTTTGCTGCTGAGTACTTGCTGTCATTTGTCGTTTTTTTCTTTATTCGCGACATTCATATTGCATTTATTTCTATGCTAAGCCTGCTAAGGAGGCCCTTATAGCCTATCATATGCATCGATTCTTTCTTTCAGACTGCTAATTTTCCAGTGTTCTTAGAGCTACTTTTCAAGACCTAATATCACTTTTTTTTCTTTATTAGCGGCCAACAGAGCCTATTTATTTTTATGCTAGTCCTACTAAATATCTTATTTCTAATATTATTCTGCTTATTTGTATATATAACTTTTCTACCAAGGATTAAAGTGTAGTATCGGCCCAATCTTGAAAACTTCTGAGCTGTAATTTGTTAGGTAAACTGCAGACGATGTAAATTTTCTGGGATGAGGAGTTGTCATTATTTACTGTATTTGTATGCGAACTATTGTCCTCGTCTTTGTTGTTGTTATCACAACGTTTCACCTGTTGTGCTCTACGGCCTTTATCAGATGCATGCAAATCATCGTCGTGTGTCCAAATTCACGAACCACTGTTTTAATCGACTAGGCCAGTGGTTCTCAAATGTTACGCCAAGCCTTATAGGCGCGTCAGAATAGGACAGCAGGTGAGGCAGAATGATTGAAAGACAATCAAAGAAAATTTAGAAACAGTTTCAAAAATTCATATGCCAAAACTAAATATGATTTCAAATTTTTATAAATATTATTATGGACTAGTTGTAATTGCATGTATGAGTTCCAGTATAAATAGTTATAAATAATTATTGACCGATATTATCAGTGTGATATTTTTGCATTATATCCTGTATTAAGAATATAGTAACTAGGGTCCGCAAATTGGAGGAGAGAGTTATCAATGATAATGTTCTGACTTCGCTGTTATCTCCCTTTAAAACCTCTCTCTGTTCTTTATTATTTTTTAATGTACTTTTTATCACATAAAATTTTGTGAAGCGCGAGCATATTTTCATCCAGAATACGCAGCCTAAATAAAAAAAAAAGTTTGTGAACCACTGGTCTAACAGATTAGCGTACTAATAATCGATCTGTGTCGGGCACATTTCACAATCTTTTATGGAATGCAAAGGGTGCGTGTTGGTCTATATTTTAGGTGTGGCTGCGTGTTCATATGTGAACAATTAAGTGGAAGAAGCATACAAAACATTGAGTTTCTATCACGGACAGTTTATTCTCCTTTTTTAAATATAAATTGGAGTGAAACTAAGTTCTGAATGCCTCTCTCTTTTTGGTTCAGTGGCTACACTAAGTAAGGATAAACATCGTTGTAATAGTCAAGCTCCAGTCAGCTTTGCGCTGAGTTGGAACAATCAAAGAAAAGTTTTGTTTTTTTTATCGTTGGAAGGTTTAAACATAGTTATGGTATGTCTGTTTTCTTTTTCTTGATCCCGAGATTAGAGTAAGTAAAGATAAGCATAATACTTTATAATGGTCATGCTCAAGTCAGTCTTGCACTGAGTTGGAGCTACCAAAGAAAAAAACTTCTCTTACTTCGTCAATGGAGTATCGGCATAGTTATAATGGTAGATTTCAAGTCAGTCTTGCGCTGAGTTGGAGTGACCAAAGACAAGTGTTTTACTTCATAGATAGAGGTTTTGGAAGACACAGGAACGCCATCATACGATCAGTTTTAGACCCACTGGAGTGATAGGTTGTAATCGATTTCTATTTTTTCCTCAGATTAGGTGTGAAGTAATATGAATCTATTTTCGAGGTGTATGATGAAAATTGTTTGGCCTTGAAAAATATTGTGCCATCCGTGGTTGCATTAGTTTTTCATCACGCCCAGACACTATTGTCTCGACTGTCGATTAGTTGAATTGTATCGACTGGCTCGGAAACTCTCCTGGTTTAAATCCAATCGAGAATCTATGGTCAATTTGCAAGGAAAGACTTTGTATAATAGACATACGAAGTACTAACATGTGCACTGAGTCATGTTTCATAGTAAAAATACAAATAAAGTAAATAATAACGGAATCATTCGTTTTGTTTCAATTAATTTGAACAAGGTTGTAGCTGATCATGGCCCTCCACATCTCCCTGTATGATTCATTTGCACAAGGGTGTATTAATTTGATTTGTTGAAAAGTTAACGAAGATCGTTAATAAAGATTTGCTTTAAAAACATCAAATAAAGCCAAATCTAATCTTAATTCCTTCTTATCCATTCGATAATAATAGAAACATTCGTCATTCATTAACCGAGTCTTTTCGAAAATTAAATTTTTCATTTCCACTAAATATTGAATTGTCCAGAAAGTTCCTACCGATTTTTAGCTGTTCATATTCCAACATTTTAGAACACGTCAGATTTATCGACAGATGTAATTTGCTTACATTTCCCATTAGAGAACACTTCAAACTATCTCTTGAGAAAGAAAGTTTAAAATTACTTAATGACTTACCTACATGATCTTAATGATTTACCTACATGACTAAGAAAGCAGCCAGTAGGCTTCTACAAAGCAGGTATACGTGCCTTCATTCAAAAGTTGAATACTTCAAATGAGAAAGAATGGCATTATATTGAGGATTAGATTTGGAATCTTAAGACATTTGTATTGGGTTGTCTGGAAAATTCCTGCCGATTTTTAGCCGTTCATGTTCCAACATGTTAGAACACGTCAGATTTATCGACAGATGTAATCTGCTTACATTTCCCATTAGAGAACACATCAAACTAGCTGTAGAGAAAAATTTTAAATTCTTTAACTGGTGTCAGTTTTGGATCACAGTGATAATGGACGATTATACGGTGCATTTTACACACTTGATACTTTTTTTTATTACCTTAAAGGCAAAAATGCTTCACAAGCCACAAAAAGATATGTGATGTGTACGATAAAGTTTAGACTTTGTGATTGTAGCCTTACTGATGAAGAACGCTACAGATGACGACCAAATCAAGACATTGAGAATAACCTGCATTACACAACGTGGGCATTGTCAGAAACACTAAATTTATCAAAATCCACCATCCATTAGCACTTAGTGAAGCTTGGGTACTCAAATAGCTATGATGTTTGGGTACCACATGATCTAAATGAAAGAATCTTTTGGATCGCATTTCTATCTGTGATTTGCTGTATAAAAGCAATGAAAATGCACCTTTTTGAAGCAAATTATGTCAGGTGATGAGAAATGAGTCGTTTACAATAAATTTCAATGAAAAAGATCCTGGGGTAAGAGACATGAGCCAACTTTATCTACCTCAAAAGCCGATCTTCATCCTAAGAAATTTATGCTCTGCATCTGGCGAGATTTGAAAGGAATCCTTTACTTCTGCCAAGTAACCAGTCAATTGATTTTGAAAAGTACTGCTCACAACTAAATGAATTAAAGGCAGCAATTAAAAAAAAAAAAAGCGTTCAGCATTGGTGAACAGAAAAGATGTTTTTCATTCAGGATAATGCCAAACCTCGCGTTTCATTGGCTTCCTGGCAAAAATTGTTTCTGCTTCACTGGGGGATGTGTTACCCCACCCACCATATTCACCAGATATTTCTCCTTCGGATTTTCATTTATTCAGGTCTTTGCAAAATAATTTCAATGGTAAAAATTTTAATTCTTTGGATGTCATTAAAAAAACACTTTAGTGAGTTATTTATCGAGAAATCACCTAAATTGTGGGAAGACGGAATCTATGTTGAAAGAAAAATGGAGAAATGTTGTGCAACAAAATGGTTAATATTATATTTAATAAGACTTATTATTTAATGGCATGATTTTGTTTTGTGTTTTAATTCCCCTTAAAAATCAGCATAATAAATATTTAATAAGAATCAATATTTAATGGCATAATTTTGTTTTGTGTTTTAATTCCCCTTAAAAATCAGCATGAACTTTGAGGAAATTTCCGATATTTCGAAATTTATGTTTTCGGTAGTGTGGGAAATTAATTAGTCAGTTAACTGCCGTACGTGATACAGACTTGGGCGATTATGTCTCTTTCGATTGATGACTGACTGAGCAAAAGATTTTCCCGCAATAGGTTGCCGTTTTTTCTGCGGTAGACTTGTTGACAATCAAAATTTAGAAAATGATTAAACGTATAGCTGAAAGCGCTTGGAAAAATAAAACATTTGAACAGTTTTTATATAATTTATCTAATGGAAAGAAAAAATATAAGATCATATGAGAAATTATATAAAAAAAAAAACTTACTCAAAGCACCTTGTTCGTCATATTTAATGAAGCTTGTATGAACGAAGGATTGCTGCCTAAATACACAATATATATATATGAATAAACCTAAAGAGCCAGGCAAACCTACCTAGGTTTCACCTAAACGGATCGTTAGGGGCCTGCATTTCCCTGACGATCCGTTTAGGTGAAACCTAGGTAGGTTTGCCTGGCGCTTTATGTTTATATTAGGTTTGCTCTGCTTCGTGCATTGAGCACTTTACGTAGTTGCCTTTTACTCGTTTTGAAGGTTTTTTTCCTTTGGACTCTGAGCTTGAACTCTGGACGATTGTTTTCGCCTCAATTTCATGTTCTTAGTTCTTTCTTCCTCATTTTTCCTTGGGTACTGGTTTGTTTTACTACAAGCCAACATACCCAAGGATTTTTCAAGCGAGTACCACCATATATATATATATATATATATATATATATATATACACACATACACACACACACACACACACACACACACACACACTCTCTCTCTCTCTCTCTCTCTCTCTCTCTCTCATAATGTTTTCAAGACACTGTGAAATAGCGGAGTCTAGCGTTTGTGCGATAAACTAACTACCACTTAGTTCTATTTCCAAATGAGCAGAAGTATCTATTAGTGTAAATTACGACCTGTTTTGTTAGTCCATAGCATGCCTTATAAACACTATTTCCAAACTATCATCGACATATAATATCAAAAAATGCAATCTGTTTTCTCAGGTATTTTTACTATATTGTTTGTTTCGGGTATCGCTTAGTTTTTAGTCTGTTTTACAGGTTAACAAATCCAAACTAAAAGGGTAGCCCCGTCGAGAATTCGACGTCAGCGTCTAAATTCTGGGAAAATAGATGAAATTTCTGCGGATTCATATTCGGAAACAGAATTATTTGAAGAACAAAGTCAGCACAAGTTCATGAGCTCTATTCGCCGTAAATGTGGTGGTCGCGAAAAACGTGGAAGGAGGTTTTCCTATTTTTCCAAAAACGGGCCAGCACAGCCCGGAAACAATGCAGCAGTGAAATTGTTAAATGTAATTTTTTTTTTATTTAAGAAGAACAAATGATAAAAAAAATAACGTAGCTTACCCGTTGTTTTGTTAATTTTAAACTGTGTATAATTTCTTTGAAAACTGTAAGTGACACTGTCGTTCTTGTCAGCGTCTGTGGCACTGACTCGGGTTAACGTGGTATTCACTGGGAGATTTTCCGATAGTGAAAGTTTTATAAATTTATTTAAAAACTCTGGATTGTTATCATTAATGTCCAAAATTTCAATCTTTTGTTGACCTGAAAAGAAGACAAAAATAATTCCATTTAAATATTCAAATGCAGCAAAATTATAAACGAGGAATTTGAACAATTTTATTCATATCTTTCACCATCACTCGAGATCATAGTATTTACAACCCCTCACAAGTAGAGGCAGTCTTGTATAGTTGCTAACAGGTCTTTCCTCCTAGTCCCCATGTGTCACGCTTATTCATTAAAAGAGATAATCAATATATTAAGTTTTGAAAAGAAAGACATTGTAAAAAATATATACGATTTTATTCACCTATGATATATTCCAAAAACCAAGACATAATAAATCTATCCATTTAGTAGCGAATTACATTAAAACGTTTTCCGTTGACATGAAGTGGAAAAATTATATTAAATCAATTGCTAGGTCTGCCGCTAGGAAAGTCGATTCACTATGTTGTACTAGACATTTTTTCTCACCAGAATCTCTCTTACATATTTATAAGTTTAAAATTCCCCCATGCTTTGAAAATTTCTGCCACATATAGTCTATTGCCCCTGCTATATATTTAGAGATCCTTGATATGATCCAAAGAATCTGCAATATCTTTGGACTTGACCTGTCATCTCGGCTTTAGTCACTTTCCTACCACTGTACTGTACCTATTCTATAAATATTTTCATGGTAATTATTCTGATAAATTCTCCTCTATGGTACATAGACGCTATGAATTTAAGCGTAGTATTAGATTGGCGGCAAGATCTTATCATTTCAAGGTTCAAATGGCTATTGCACTTTTCGCTTGTGGAACTCATATCCAGCTTCATGCTTTCCAGTCAAGTTTGATCTTCAAAACTTTAAATTAAATGTCAATCATTATATTCTGTCTTCTTAATTTCTGTTCTTTTATTGTTTTATCTCGTTAATAATGTCTTCCTTTTTCTTATAGTCTTTTATACTCAGTAATCCCTTGCGTCTTAGTGACATAGTTGCCTTACTTGGGGCTAAATGATTAAAAGATTTCTGACTAGATAATCAGTTGTATCCCGAATTTCAAGGCCTTATAGTGCTTATCAGTAGTAAAATTATAAAACATACACTTACTTTTACTTAGATTTTATAAGTACCTAATAAAAAATTGCAAGAAACGCTAGACAAGCTTATAAAGGAAAGCGCGAAAAAAGAGCTATCTTCTGTAAGAAAGAAGCAGGTCAACAATAGGGACAGGCTATGCGAACTACAATTAGAAAGCGGCTGGTACAGAAGGCAGCAGGTCAACAATAGGGACGGGCTATGCGAACTACAATCAGAAACCGGCTGGTACAGAAGGCAGCTGGTCAACAATAGGGACGGGCTATGCGAACTATAATCAGAAACCGGCTGGTACAGAAGGCAGCTGGTCAACAATAGGGACGGGCTATGCGAACTACAATCAGAAACCGGCTGGTACAGAAGGCAGCTGGTCAACAATAGGGACGGGCTATGCGAACTACAATCAGAAACCGGCTGGTACAGAAGGCAGCTGGTCAACAATAGGGACGGGCTATGCGAACTACAATCAGAAACCGGCTGGCACAGAAGGCAGCTGGTCAACAATAGGGACGGGCTATGCGAACTACAATCAGAAACCGGCTGGCACAGAAGGCAGCTGGTCAACAATAGGGACGGGCTATGCGAACTACAATCAGAAACCGGCTGGTACAGAAGGCAGCTGGTCAACAATAGGGACGGGCTATGCGAACTACAATCAGAAACCGGCTGGTACAGAAGGCAGCTGGTCAACAATAGGGACGGGCTATGCGAACTACAATCAGAAACCGGCTGGTACAGAAGGCAGCTGGTCAACAATAGGGACGGGCTATGCGAACTACAATCAGAAACCGGCTGGTACAGAAGGCAGCTGGTCAACAATAAGGACGGGCTATGCGAACTACAATCAGAAACCGGCTGGTACAGAAGGCAGCTGGTCAACAATAGGGACGGGCTATGCGAACTACAATCAGAAACCGGCTGGTACAGAAGGCAGCTGGTCAACAATAGGGACGGGCTATGCGAACTACAATCAGAAACCGGCTGGTACAGAAGGCAGCTGGTCAACAATAGGGACGGGCTATGCGAACTACAATCAGAAACCGGCTGGTACAGAAGGCAGCTGGTCAACAATAGGGACGGGCTATGCGAACTACAATCAGAAACCGGCTGGTACAGAAGACAGCAGGTCAACAATAGGGACAGGCTATGCGAACTACAATCAGTAACCGGCTGGTACAGAAGACAGCTGGTCAAAATAGAGAAATGCTATGCGAGCTGCTACCAGAAACCGGTTGGTACAAAAGGCAGCTGGTCAAAAATAGGTACAGGCTAAGAGAGCTGCAATCATTAACCAGTTGGTACAGAAGGCAGCAGGTCAACAATAGGGACCGGCTGTGAACTACAATCAGAAACCGGCTGGAAACAGAAAAATATCATTAGAAAAAAAGATTTGAACTCCTGTATAATATCTATCCTCCGATTTGGCAGTGGATGCTTACAGTTGATGAAACTTGAGGTTATATAGATCTGATGCTGCAGTGAGAAAACGACGAAGCTATAAAGAAAATGGTAACACATAATAAAGAAAGCGTGCTTGAAAAACTTAACACTCACAGAATATACTGAAAGCAACTTTTTTTTTTTTTTTTTTTTTTTTAAAGAATTTACTTTTTATTCAGTTTGTATGCTGTTCCCTTTCCCATTTGTCAAAATGAATTTTTACTTAGGCTCGCTAAGCATTGCCTTGTTTTTTTCTTCAGCCCGGAGCCAATCTCTTTTACTATTGGTCAAAATAAATTTTCGCATAGACTAGCGAATTTTAAAAAAGTTGATAAAAATGTTATTTTTATTTCGTATTCACCACAGTTCAACTGAATATTTTGGGTGACGTTAGATTAGAGAATTTTCGTGACTGATGAAGTTACTACCTTGGGGCATTCGTGTGCTGTGTTATTTTCATGCGATAGATGGTCTGCTGAGAAGTCGCCCAGGGAAGAAACGATAAATATCTTGTCCTTGAGGTATCCTGCGGGTAAAGAGCAAACAATAAAGGAGGTCTGTTTCTAGCAGTTCTCCAATTGGCCAATCCACATGACCAATCAAAATAATAGCCAGTCTCAATCCTCCAAGTCTGTCAGCTGCCTCATAACTAAAATCGACAGAAGTTCAGACCTTTTGATTTGACCCTCAGCGTCAAAGACGTGATGAGATTTCCAGTAACTTCGCTGCAAAACAACACTGATTGCATCACCGCCACCAGAGAGCAATGAATGCAAAATTTCATATCTGTGATAATCATAGAAAAACCTTTAAAAATCTTCGATCCTGATTTCAAGCCATGATGACTGGGGGGAAATGTTTGAAACTGAACAATTTACATTTTTTTTTAACGAATGTAACTTGAAAATTTATGCAATACTTAATTAGGAGTTCAAAACCAGAGAAATATTTTTAAAAATTAAAATAAATAGAATGAAATAAAAAATATAGAAAAGAAAGTACCTCTTGAAACCTGAGGATGGCCGACAGCGTTCGTGTCGTTCACTTCAATTCCAAGGGAAATAAGTTCGGCCACTTCACGATCCAATTCTTGCTTCAAGAAAATTTCACCGGTGTTCTTGTCTATACCAAAATAATCCTAAAAATATATACGTACATACATACATACATATATGTATATATAAAGATAGATATAGCTTTGATATCTAAATAAATAAAAGGCAAATTCTCTTAGTCCGTCCGTGTGTCCGAAACCCCCCTCTAACTCGGGCCACACTTGCTCTACATAGAAGTATTATACCTTTTTCGAATCAGAATAATCCCAGGATCGGAAATCTGCCTTTCATGTGGTGCTTGTACATCCAGCATTGGGATTTTGGTGGTGGGGGTCAGGAGGGAACAATAAAAATTCAAATTTTAAAGTAACTGAAAAAATAGTGATTGTTATGATGATCCAACTTAGTAGCAGTAGCTATTCTACGTACACTGATTCCAAGTTGCCCGTGAGCTATAGTTATTGCTCTTTTTATACTAATTTCCTATTAGCTAAACCAATTCCATTGCATCTCCCTGAATTTTTGTGGTTTCACACCCTGTGTGGATCTACGGCTTCTCCTACATTTCCTTTCACCGGTTTCGCAAATATTTCTCATTATGGGGGACCTTGATCAAGTTCTTTTATTCTCAGTGCCCCATGTTTCGTACTCCGAATCTTCCAAAGAATTTTGATCATCCATTGATTCCTCTGCTCTGCTTTCTTGTTCATCTACATAGTTATTCGAACCAGCTTCGCTTTGTACTTCCTCGTAATTTTGGCCAACTCTTAACTGATCTGAATGGGTAACTATTTTCACCATTCTTAGATATTAAAGCCATGTTGTATCCTTTTCGCATTATGAAATTTGTCTTTTCCAGTTAGTTTTCTATATTTCTTTTGTATCATATGTTTTCATTGAGAGAGTAAGAGATGGTTAATGGAGCTCTGTGCCCCACCCCATTAATGCAGACGGGCTCCCTAATCTGTCAGCATGTCGTATCATTCTGTAACTCAACAATAATCTTGGTAGGAAAGTTTCAATCTTTTCTTGCTGAAAAGAAAATGCTTTCAATCCGATCTTTATCGTTTGGACCATTCGTTCAGTAATCCCATTTGATTGATGATGGAAAAGAAATGTTTTGGCCAATCTTCCTTAACCACGAGCATGGACTTTCGTCATAGAATTCGGGAGCATTATCAATTACTAATGTTTTTGGTGCTCCATTTCTAGTAAATATTATACGTAATATTTGTTTTACAGTAATAGATGTTTTTATCCTCAACTCGAAAAACTCGAGGGCCAGCCGGAAAATTTGTAAACCAATTTTAGACATAAACCTACCTCGTTAACTTGTGCGTGATTCATATGAACTCTAGACCATGGTTCTGTTTCCTTATGCCCACAATGTATCTTGCTGTGGCGAAAATCCTTTATTTCGGCACATTCAGAACATTTGCGTACGCAATTCTCCACATCTTCGGAGTGTCCCGGCCACTACGCTTACAGTTAACTGTTTTTATGTAGCGGTTATCCCACAATGCATATCATCATATACACTTAATTACTTATTTTCTACATTTTTCTGATGATACGACTAAATCCCCACTATAAATTAGACTATTTTCTTTGATAGTTTGTTCTTTGTATGGTCTTTTGCTTTTGAACAATTACTCCATTTATTGTCCCTTATTCTAGATAAAATTCGACTTAAGAGTGCATCTTGTAATGTCTCCATAAATTGTCTATTCATGGGCAACACATCTGTTTCACCCAATGCAAAAATTCATCCAACTTTTTTTTATGTGTTTTTTCTTGTTCCTTTTCACATTATAATCGAGACAATGCACCTACGTGTGTTTCCCTTGATGTATTCTATATCTTAATATTTATCACAACGTTTCGGTCGTTGTACGCTCAGGTTGTTGGAATGTCGAACTGAACCCTTTATTTCGATCACTGGGTTAGACTGTTCTAGTTACACGTGCCATGTTTAATGGATGTCATTTATCAGTTATCTCCTGTTAATTCCCCCCTCCAAGTTATCCACTGTCTTGACCGGGTATTGAACTCACTGGATCTAAGCGACGCCTTTATCCACTGTGCCATGTATCCTTGAGGAGATCTGTGTATGAATTTCTGGGTATTATAAACCTAATGTCAACAGCAACCATTTTTTACAAGTGCTCATATTGCAATTTTTGCTGTTAGCATTCCATTTTTTTACCAGAGCTTATATTGCAATTTTTTGTTGTTATCGTTTTTCTCTGGCACTAAACATATATCGTCTTGATAAATTATCATATTTTCTACTCTCCCCGCTAACAAATTTCCATAGCTTTTTGAAAAATAGAGCTGGCTGTCTTAAATTCAAATAGTAAGCGGGACCATACAAGTAAGCCTATAGGAGAGTTTATTGTTGTCATTTCCTTACATTCGTCATCTATTTGAATTTGGTGGTACGCATTTTTTAAATCAATTTTCGTAAAATATTTCATTCCTGCCAGAGAATGTAATATGTTTTCTAAGTTTGAAATAGGGCAGGAATCCGAGCAAATCATGGACAAGTCATTCTTTGAATGGTACAAGTCCCAGCCTCACAGTTTCAAAGTGAAGTATGTATGTATGCACGTCATTGCTACTTCTCCTGTATTCAAGGTTACTCATAGTAAAAGCTTTACAGGAGAGAAGATAATGGAATGTCTAGCATCAAGTTAGAATCTGAATCCAATCGAAAATCTATGCCAGATTGTGAAAATGAAATTATATGAAGGTGGAAAACAATATGACAGATAGGCGGAACCACGGGAAGCAATTAAAACTGACTGTATGTCCGTTTAAAGGTCTTCACTAATGGCTAGTTGAGGTCAGGAATCAATAACGTACGACTGATTACGATGTACATTTCGTTCAATAGAGGTCAAATATTGATTAGAATGCGATAGAATGATAGGATAAGGAACAAATATTAAATGTTTATAAACCTAACATGTTTCGCCTTTTTAAAGCTTCATTAGAGAATGAAATATGGGGTAGAAAAAGAAAATCCTGCTTTTTTAAGTTTTGTCTTGGTTGATTTTCATTAGTTAAGCAGGCCTCACATGCATCTGTTTGTCAAGCAGCGTTCGTGTGTATAATTCATGCTTGTATGTGTATCAGAATTCTAGTTTGTCTATGCTTGATCCGGATTATACTGTATATTGGTTTGTGTGTGTGTGTGTGTGTGTGTGTGTGTGAGTGTGTTGTAAGCATTTGTGTCAATGTTTGGTAGTTGTCCGCATCTTCATTTGGATAGTATTTTGTGGTTGAAAAAATTTAAGTTACATCGGTTATGGTAGTAGGTCGACATATTCTACATTCTTTAAGTATTATTTTATAAAAGTTGGTAATATCATAAAGTGTGTCTGACATATGTTTATAGATTATAAGAAATTTATCATGATTCCTTCTATTTTCTATATAATAAATTATGTTCTTTTTTAATTAGGGTGGCATTTATAAAATCAATATTTTGGCTTGTTATTCTTGCTTTCAGTCTCCCCTGTAAGTACCAAATTCTCTAAGCTCCCTTTTCTCATCATGTATCATAGAAGTTTCAACTGTCTCTTTCTGATTCTAAGTATACGTGTATATTTTGTTTCCGTTCTCCTTAAAAACTTCCTAGTTGCTCATATGCTCCGTCCATGGTAGTCTCAGCATCCTTCTGTAGAATCCCATCTTTGTTAATTTTCTTCTTCATCTGTGATCTTCTGCATATTTTTAAAAAATCCAATGGATTTTCAGCTAAAATATCACATCCTCTTGTCTGCTATTTTAATCTGATTCATTTAAACAGCTTCGTTTATTACGTTCATAAAAGATTATATAGCATAATTTCTTTAAATGCGGTTTAAGAAACAAAATGGGTCTTAAAACTTGTATACGGTCTGTTTCATCTAAAACATAAAATGATTTATATATTCATCAGATACTCAGTTTGATGAGCCCCAATTTGCAGTTTAATCTGATCCCCCTAATTAAACATGCCTCGTATTAACTATGAAATATTTGCATTATTTAAATAGTTCAGACTGTTGTCCTCATCTTTATTGCCATATTCACGACGTTTCGGCCGTTGTACGCTCCGGCCTTCTTAGGGTGATTGGAATTTCGAACTGAACCCTTTATTTCTCCCACTAAGGTAGACTGTTCTAGTTCCACTTGCCATGCCGCTTCATAATGTCTCAATTATCTTCCTTTAACTCAACACTTCAAGATTTTGTTCACCACTTCAGTAGCCAGGTATTGAACTCACAACTCTTTGGGTCAAACCTTTTATCCACTGAGCCAATTGTCCTTGAGATTCCAATCGCCTGAAAAAGGCCAGAGCGTACAACAGTCGAAACGTGGTAAATATAACAATAAAGATGAGGACAACAGCCCGAACAATGTAAATGTAAATAATTACAATACCTCATCTCAGAAATATACACAGACTACGAAATATCTTACTTAGAGGGGAACAGTCCGCTAATCCATTGTCTTGAAAATATCTAAGAAATGCGAAGACAAGACAAAATAAATATTCTGTCTTGTCTTCGCATTTCTTTACTGTTTTGAAAAATAGAATTATTTTTTTACTTATCGCCCGGTCCACTTCAGCTCTATTACTTCTAATGATTCCGCTTAAATCTCTGAACTTTTATTTGCTTTTCTAAATAGGATTAGATACGTTCACTAACGTCCGATTTACACTCCTCGTTTTTATGTAACATGAGTAGAGGTTTTGTTCCCCATGTTTGCTGTTTAAGATTGGGTTTCCAGTTCCTTTAAAAGCCTTTTCCTTGTGTGCCCTCTATCTTCAGTGGCTCTTGGGTTTTGTACAGGATGAATATCATTATAAAAAATACAATAATAAAGTTAATTGTATGGATATTAATTGTATAGAATACACACGTAGAAAATATAACCAATGCAACTGCAAAATTATTGGAATATTGCCGCTATTTTTGAAGACATGTGTCGTCACGGGTCTTGTAACACATGAGGGTCGTAAGCGCATCACGTGTACTTCAGCCAGGACAGCAATAAAGTGGCTAGTGAAAGATAGCTTAATAGAGCCCATCTCTTTTCAGGCTAGTTTTGAATTTAGATTTTTCCTTCTCCTAGACTGGTTACCACATCAAGCAAACCTAGAAAACCCAGTGTTTCTCAACCTTTTCTTCCGTGTGGTCCGTTTTTGGTGTCAAAAGAATTCCAGACCCACATAAGCAGAAGAAGAAATTTCATTTAACAGGAATTGCATTTTATTGACAAAAGCAAAATGTAGTAGAAAATATAAATCCTGACTACATGGCTCCTGATATCTCCAGACCCATTTTAAATTTTAAATAGTAAATGGATATATAGTTTGGTCAACCACATACACAGGGCCAACAGTACATACATTAATTTTATATCTCATGTATGATGCAACCCTCTAAAAATTAGCTTCAAAATTAGGTCTTCAAAATTCGCATGATATGCAAGTATATATAGTACTTTTTCTAAATGCAAGTCAAATTTAGTTTTAGTAAAACAGTTTGTTTTTCATTACTAAGATGTTGTGGACACCTTGCTGTGATCTAATGGTTAACAACTTTGTCTTGTTAGATCAATTATGACAGAGTAGTGAGTACGATCCTCACTGGGTGCTCCATACTTGCAGCCTTGTGCCTCAACTCAAGCTTGTCTTGCTAGAATTATTATAATTGAATAGTACTTTTGGGCCTTGTGCCACATCTTCTTCCCAGTCTTTTGGAAAGAAGCAGAGGTTTGTTTTGGGTTTCCAGTTTCTTCTAAGGTGGTGTTTCTCAACCGTTTCTTCCTTGTGGCCCATTTTTGGTGTCAAAAGAATTCCAGACCCACATATGGACAAACAAATTCCATGCAACAGGAAATACATTTTATTTATAAAATCATGTCTCCAGGCCCATATATATATATATATATATATATATATATATATATATATATATATATATACATGTGTGTGTGCATACAGAAAGGAAGAGTTTTTCTCAACCTTTTCTTCCTTGTGGCTCATTTTTGGTGTCAAAAGAATTCCAGATCCACATAAAAACAAATAGAAATTCCATGTAACAGGAAATACATTTTATTTACAAAAGCAAATAGTGGTAGAAAATATAAGTCCTAACTAAAACGATTACAGGAAGGAAATTTAAATTTAATTTTCACTAAATCAGATGATAAAATTTAAAACAGCCATTGCTTGTAAATAAAAAAAAAAGTTTGATAAATTATAAATAACTTAAAAAAAAAGTGGATTAACGGTTTGTAGAATCGGATTCCTACATTTTTTTTAAATCTTAAATTTTGTGCAAGTTAAACATATAGAAGCTCCCAACCAAATATAACAACTGATACATTTTGATTGGTTGTAAAATATTAATTAGGTGTCGTCAACTACGTCCGAAGGTACCGACCCAAATTTTGACCTTTAATTGACGCCATAAAATGTAAAACATGTTCACAAGCCTCACCACGTGACCAAGAGAACTAATAAAAACGAAACTTCGACGCGACTTGGTCAGTGGGCACTTAAAATATTGAACCAATTCACTTAACTTCATTGGAAATCAACACAGCAAAGGAGACGAACTTTATCTTCAATACAACAACAAACCTTGTCAACCATTTCCAGGCTTAACACTCACTCCCACAAAATATTCTATTCCACAACAAGAATCTCCGGTTAAAGACCGATAACTCTATAGCAATCAGTGAGTCAAGAACAATACTTTTTCCTATTTAATACAAAAAAAACAACTGTTTAATTTTCCTATAACAACAAATAGTTAACTACACCTTCTCATTTTCACACGTACAGTAACTCAAATTCTTTCAGTAACACACACCAAAGAGCTCTATTGTGTTTATCAACTTTTGCAATATATATTATGTATTTGTTGTGTTTATAAAAAATGTTTATTGTTGAACAAATTCATAATTTCTTCTACTTGATTATTTCTCTTGTTGTTGTCTTTGTTACATTTGATATTGTAAAAATCGTAGACGGTCAGTTTTTATTTCTATTTATAACCAATACAAATTGGCTGACCCACTATAGGTTCTAATATAAAACCGATAAAGTAGTGCTTTCAAAATTAAAATAACATTTTTGTTAATTTTGTCATATTGTAACTCAATAACTCGCATTAAATGGGTCAAAATGTTGGTCTCAAAATAAATTAAAAAATAAATTAAATGAAGACAATGGCTTTCTGTCATCACACAATGAAAAATGTATCAAATCAATTTGAAAATATTGTAAAGATACAAAAGGCGCTTATCCAGTTTTAGTAGAGATAAGACACGTTGGTCACCTGACGACAGATTAATGACATTTGACTATATAGTCAAAGCAGAAGTCAAATTTCAGTTTGTTTATTGCATCTAAATCCGCCTCCCCCTACAGCTTACAAGTCTATGGTGCAGTTGGTGCACAGTCCTCATTTTAGGAAAAAAACAAGACTCGCTGTTTCCCGTTCGTGGAATATGTCCTCGCTTGGGACATTAAAGAATCCGTTCCGTTTGAATCTGGAGTCCTAAAAATGGCTTCTCCAGACGCAGGAGTACATATTATATGCAAGACCATTCTTTTTGTTTCTTCTTACATTTTCCTTTTCTGAGTAGATATATGCGATATATTATTCTCCGCATCGGACATGCATATATAGTTTTGTGTATGTCTTAGTGATATAAAAGTTTCTCTGAGAATAAAACATGTTTGTCATTCGGTTTCCTTTCAGCCATTCCGTTCTGCCATAAACTCAGTGTTATTATATCACGGATATAATAATACCCATAATGGGGGAAGATTCAAATAAGAGAATAAATCTTTCTTTCATAGCTCTCTCCCGTTACAATATATAATTTATTATAAAAAGCAAACATAGAATATTTTATTTAAATAATTTCTGAATTATTTACCCTCGGGTACAATTTCAAAAGCACATTTATTTTCATTGGGGTAAACTCCATTTCCCATTTTAAAAATCTCTCAGTCCAACATGTGGACCTCAAGGCCCGTAATGAGAATCAATATTTTAACCAATTACTAGGGGTGTTAGTTATAGATACATTTATACTGTTTCCCCGAGTATATTTGTTCGAAAGTGAGTGTAACGAATGCATCCAAAATTCGAAATCGGATGGCCGATTTCTCTTTCTGATTTACACTATATTGTTCGGGCTATTGTCCGGATAATGTAAATAGTTACAATATCTCACCTCAGAAATATAGACAGATCCTGAAGAAGGCCCAAACGTACAACGGCCGAAAGGTCGTGAATATGACAACAAAGATGAGGACAACAGCCGGAATGATATAAATAATGTGGATAATGTAAATTGTTACAATACCCATTCTCAGAAATATAGACAGATCCTATATTATAAGATGAGGACAACAGACCGAACAATATAAATATCTACAGTACCTCATCTCAGAAATATAGACAGTTATTCTCTTTCTGATGTGCTAACCAGTGCGCTATGCGCACAACCGACGAGACGAGTAATCTAGTCAGCAAATGTAAAATATTTAAACTTAAGAAAGCTTACCTTTGAGATTTTATTAACGTACATTCCCTTACCATCAACTTGAATCTGCTGAGAGTAGATACCATAAACTAGGTTAGCGTTTGAATCCTCGTCAGTGGCATTGATTTTCACGATCGAGCTGTTAACTGTAATGTTCTCGGCAACTACAATAGTAGCTGAAGAATCTATTAACACGGGAGATTCGTCATTGACGTCTGTGACTGTGATGTTCAAGATGGCGGTGCTATTTAGAGGCGGGGTTCCACCATCAATGACTTCCACTTGCAAGTGATAGTGGTCATTTTTCTCTCGGTCTAGTTTACCAAGAATGAAAATAGAGCCAGTTCCAGAGTTTATGTTAAACTTGTCAGTTTCATTGACCAGAAGATAAGTGAGCCTTCTGTTGATGTCTTGCCGGTCAGCGTCAGTTGCCGAAACGTTACCAATATTATAACCTGGAATGAGATCAAAATAATACAACACATATGGAGATAAATAGGAAATTAATATTTTCCGAAATGTTGGTGTTTTTCAATGTATAATTGATACTGTTCCAATTATAAATCAATATTGACAAGGAAAAGAATCGGTTGGTACAGAGCAAACAGTGAAATTGGCAATCCAAGTTCAAATTCCAGCTTCGTCAGTTTTCACTTTACACTAAAGACCTTGAAAAAGGCAGCTAGACTATTAAATAGCAGGTTAAACTGGATTCTCTAGCCTTGAGGGGAAGCTAATCTATTAAAGAACAAGTTAGACTAGATTCTCAATCATTGAGGGAAGCCAGTTAGACTAGCTACCAGTCAAAACTAGAGAATCTAGTGTTAAATAGCAGGGTAGCATTTACTTTCCAACCTTGATAGAGCTCAAAATCGTTTACTTAATTTTGTGGTGGAAAGCCTATTTCCCTTCTGCAAACGTTTTTCCGTGGATACAAACATGTCGTTACTTGATTTCTATTTCCCTTGAAATGTTCAGATGTGCTGGAGGAGAGAGAGAGGGGAGAACGAGTCATAAATTTCTAAAGGGTACTTGCGCGTGTGTTTAAATTAGAAAAATCTCAAAACAGTCCATTTGTCCTTTTGGGAAGGCCTCGGGGGCCAGAGATTGACTACAAAAAGATACTGGCTGGAGAGTTAACTAATCAGAAAATAAGAAGGTACTAGAAGATGCTTAGTATGTGCTCCATGCTTGCGGTTTTGTGTCAAAAGTAAGCTTATTAAATTTTATCGTTTCTCGCATTCTTTTTACGCCAAGATTGAAATTAAAGTTTAATTCCAAGTATCCTTTCTCACAGGTTGCACTTTCTCTATTGAGTTTAAAGAGGAAGGGTTAGAACCAATCCTTGTTGCCTGACGCATTCCGGAAAGTTAAGAGCCAATGGAATTTCTATCACTACCAGCAAATCCGTGTATATGACAACATGTTAAATTTGACCTTATATTAAACTTACCATTCTGGGCGGGGAAACTAAATAGTCTCCAACTCTAAAGCCGCGCACAGAAGCCATTTTTCTGGATGTAGCTTTAAGGCGAACCAGTCGCCAATTATAAAGAATTCCTTGACGGAATCAAAAGTTTAAACAAAGAAATTAACTATTTACATTGTTCATGCTACTGTCCTCATCTTTATTGTCATAGTCAGGACGTTTCGGACATTGTACGCTCTGGCTCTCTTCAGGTGATATACGTTTAAATCACGAACTGAGCTCTTTATTTAGTCCATGGGGGAAGCTTGTCATAGTTCCACATGACATACCTTTTTTGGATATCACAGTTTCAGCTAATTCCATTTATTTTCGGCGTGCAACGGCCGAAACGTCGTGAATATGACAATAACTATGAGGACAAAAGTCCGAATAGTATAAATAGTTACAATATCTCATCTCAGAAATATATACAGATGTTAAAGAAATTAACTTACCGGTGGTAAAATTTTCAGGAACACTAAAACTGTACACTGGATGGGTGAAACGTGGAGGGTTATCATTAAGATCCTGATAAGTATTAAAAAAAAACAAAAAAAAACAGGACCAATTTTATACCTTCAAAATAAGTTTATGTTCAGAAAGACGTTTCAAATGTTATAAAAAAAGGTTAACCTAGTAACAGTTCTATTCTATCAGTAACGTTTACATTAAATGATTCTAGACCTGTACCAGTTTATTCCTGATATTTCTATAGTAAAATCATTAGCAATGCATTTAATAGAGGAAAGTTGTCGTTCCTAACCACTGAACATCCCTTCCTCATTTACAATACTTTCTTTAGTACATTAATTCTAGACCAATGACGTTTTCTATGGTAAGAGGAAATTATATAAGTGTGAAAGAATATGCAGTTTGAGAGTTGAGTGAGAAGATGGGCGCATAGCTTCAACTGTCTTGGATTTCTGTGGCAGCTGAATCTCACTAATGCGTCTCCTCTTTTCTTATGCTTATATAGGTGACTATTGACTCAAGAGTGCTGCGCGGGAAAAATTTTCTACATGCAGGGAATCTGATTGGCCGATACTGACCAATCAGTGCATGAGCTCTGGGGAGACTTCTGGGAGCCGATTCTCCCAAAAGTGCTCAAAATCTACTATATGAAAATATAGCGATTTTAAAATTGTCGCTTCAGATAGCAGCGTTGCTTTCTGACCAATGAATGAATGCTGTTGGAGATTTGAATTTGTAAGGGTGTATGTGTGTGTGATGATGATCGCCATAATACCTTCCAAAAGTTAACAAGGTACTAAGAAACACGTAAATTTCATTAAAGTCAAAAAAATGGCTGAACTGCTATGTAATATCAATCCGCCTATACATCTGTAAATACTGGACAATTTCCTCACAGATGGAGAGGAAACTTGAGGCAACAGATGTGGTTCTACAGAAGGATTCTGTGAATAATATGGCCAGAATATGTGAGCAACGATGCAGTTTGAAAAAAAATGGGAACGAAACAGACACATTCAGTATTATAAACAGACTGTTGAAATCTCTTGGACACATAATAGGGAAAGAGGGCTTAGAGTATTTGACACTCACAAGACATTGAAGGCAAGTGGAGCAGAGGGAAACAGACAGTAAACTAGCTAATAAGTAGGTGTGAATTCATGGCAGGTCAGAGCATGAGAGGGGCAGTAACGGGACAAACGTTGTGTAGATCTATGGGGGGAAAGACATTATGGCTCCCGATGACGGTCCATATCATGGCGTATAAAAGAAGAAAAATCCCTTTCGTACTTTCTGAGTCTTCACTAGCCTGATAAGCTTTGACAAATAGAGGGATTTTACGTGACAAAATATTCTCTCTACCGATTGAGGACAGCGGGCCGTCCTGAGTAAGACGATAAACTACATTCGACAGCAAAACCTTTGATCAGGATGTTTCGAGGAACATGGAACCACCTTAATTGCTGGTGTTTCCATGTTCACTCTCACCCGGAGTGGTAGCACCTGTTAGGGTCCCAGCTATGGGCAATTAGTTACCCCCCCCCAAAAAAAAAGAGGTCAAAAGTCTATGAAAGTATAAAAATAAGTTTTAATACCAGCAATACTTTTTTTGAAAAATTATTACCAGCTTTACATTTTTATAAAATGAAAAATATTATCAGCAATACATTTTTGAAAAAAATATTAGCAGCAATACATTTAAATAAAATATTAGCAGCAATACACGTAAAAAATATTAGCAACAATACATTTAAAAATATATATTACCAACAATACATTTAAAAATATATATTACCAACAATACATTTAAAATATATATATTACCAACAATACATTTAAAAATATATATATTACCAACATTACATTTAAAAATATATATATTACCAACAATACATTTAAAAATATATATATTACCAGCAATACATTTAAAAATATATATATATTACCAGCAATACATTTAAAAATATATATATATTACCAGCAATACATTTTTGGAAAAAAGATATTACCACCAATACATTTTTGGGGGAAAAATTTTACCAGAAATTTATTTTTTTTATTTTTTTTTTTAAATATTATCAGCAATAAAAATCTTGTCGGAATTAAATAACCCATTGAGGTTGATATACCATAAAGCAAAGCTAGCAAAAATTAGTACAGCGGACAGAATTCGTTCGACCCATTTCTCTGGTTGATCTCCAAAGAATAGGAACATTTTACTGATTAGTATTTTCTGTAAATATTTGAATTTGGAGATTTTCTTATACTTCCATTATCTAATGGTCAGCCATTTGGTTATTATCGACTTTTTCAGATCACCCAAGCGGTTATTAAGATAGGGCGCAATGTGCTCGCTTTCCACTTTCTATGGATAACTGCGAACTAAATTTGGGTTCGACCCCCACGAACTCCTTTCACTGGACCAGTTCATTGGAAGCAATTATCTGTTTTAATTATTTCCTGTTTAATTCGCCAGGACGTATTGTAAATATTTGTTATGGTGATCCCGTAGATGATATCCAACTAAATCACAGCTCGATGGAGCCATCCCTGATATTTCTACAATCTTACGCCTACACAGAATGCGCTTTGCAGCACGCAAGCAAAGCAATAACTCGCGAGTGATCTACTGTTCTACACACCTGGCAATAGAACAAGACGAGTTGGCCGTACCAGCAACTACCTATACTGACCAGCTATGAAGAATGCCTCCCTAATGACCTCCGACATTGATGGAGGATCAATGACGGTTGGCGTTATAGACTCATGAATGTCTGAGCTAACTCGACCAAATAAAACGTAAATATATAATGAGTCTCTTTGCGTTGCTTTCTCCCGAACTTACGACGAACAATTATTACCTTTGCGTTAAATTATAAACAATAGAGTTCGTTATCAAGCCTTTTGGGTGACCAACGTGACCACTGTGACAAAAATATGGTCTCTATCAAATCTCTCGCAAGCTGAATAAGTCTAAGATAAGAATAAAAACAGATGTTTTAATAGTTAATATTAATGATTAAAAAACATCACGTTGCTCATCTGATCATTGTTTCGCAATTTGAATCTATATATCAATTTGAAAGATAAGAAACAGTTACTCACCTGAATATTAATGGTCACATTCGTTTTCGTGTGCTGTTTGGGATTACCTTGGTCAGAAGCTTCAACTTCAAGAATAATTTGATCAGCGGTCAGCTTTTCATAGTCAATTGATTTTGCATGTATTACTCCTGAAGAGCTGTTAATTGTGAAATTATTCGTAAGATTTTGATTGACGCTCACAATTCTATATGACACTTCAGAATTTGGAGTACCGGGTTCGTCATTATCTTTCGCCTAGAAGAACGTGAGAATGGAGATAAGAAAATTAGATTAGGCTTCATCTGACGACGCCTAGAAGAGCGTGAAAAATGAAGACACGAAATTAGATTAGGCTTCATCTTCCGCCTAGAGGAACTTGAAAATGAATACGTCCGCTTATGAAGACACAACAGATCAGTTTGGAACTGAACAGACTGGTGATTTTCTTATGGTGATGAAAGATTGTGTAAAACCGGCCCAACTTTCCGGAAGACCTGATATCAGAAAAATTGTGCAGTGTGCCGCAAAGTTTTCAAACAGTCCTCCTCAGGTTTGAATTCAGAGTTTTCCTTCTCTTACACTGGCTGCCAGCAAAGGTAAGAGAGCCTTCGATTTAACCTATAGCTGTGGGAAAATTGATTCGTGCCTTTTCCAAAAGGACGAAACAGAATCGACCAGAATTTCAACTCGACCCGCCGATTCCACTTTCGGGACCTATAACATTCACACTTTATGCAACACTTATAGAGGAGAGTGTGCTGAAAAGAACTCGTGACCGACCAAGTTTTCAAAATCTGCCCCGATGAACAAAAATTAGACTTTTGTGGAAATCCTTTTTTAGAGCTGATAACTGATTATGTCTAGCTATAGTCGGCCTTCTTAGCTTGCAAAATCTATATTTAAAATAATGATTTTTAACTGGATGCGAACAACAAACAATAGTAATTAACACAGATGAAAGAGTTAAGGATTCTTATATTTTATTAAGGATAATTTGATTTTACTAAGGATAATTTGATTTTACTAAGGATAATTTGATTTTACTAAGGATAATTTGATTTTACTAAAGATAATTTGATTTTACTAAGGATACTTATATTTTGTTACGGATTCTTATATTTTATTAAGGATAATTATATTTTATTAAGGATTCTTATATAATTAGTGTTTCAAGTCGACAACTGCAGCGCTGTTTTACGAAAGGGCTATTTCATTCTACCCGATGCCAAAGCAGCAACAATTCTCAGAATGCCGAGTAGAATTGCTCCCCTTGCAATTCCAGATCTCTTCAATTGGTTCCCCATTCTGAATTGTTGTCACTATGTTTATACCTTTATACATATGACAAGAATTCTTCCTCAATCCACCACTGGCGAATTTTTTTGTCCCTTTTCTTTGTTCACTCTGTACAAGTTCCGAGTGCCAGTCGAGACAGAAGGTTAAAGAGTAAGAGGTACCAACCCAATCAAGGAGATAATACCACCAAAACGCAAGGGGGCACCAGAAGTAGAAGAGAAGGAAAAGGATTTAGAAGGAACCAGAAACCCAATCCTAAACAGAGAACAAGGGATAAACTTCTGTCCCTGTTCAAAATATCGGGGAGGAGTCTGAACCGGACGATAGGCGAACCTATCTAATCCTACTGAGGAAAAATAAATAAATAGTAAAGAACATTTCAGAGTTCAGGCGGTTAGATTTACAGAGTTGAAGTAAACTTTAGAATGAGCCGGAAACTCAATCCTAAACAGGAAACAAGGGATAAACCTCTACTCCTGTTCAAAGACCGGAGAGGAGTGTGAACCGGACGATAGGCAAACATATCTACACCTGCTCTTCCTAGACTATGCCTGCGCATTTACACAGATGTGATGGGATGGACATTGATCATTTAAACATACCATACCGCATCTCAAACGAGTCTACCAATAGAAGACATCAATCCTGTTTTCCCTCCCAAGGCCAATGTACTGATGATGATGAGGGGGGGGGGCTGTGCTGATGACATAGGTGTTCATATTTGTGATAAGAATGATCTTGAACAGAAAATCAGCATCCTCTATCAAGTGTTCCAAGAAATAGGACTCAAGATAAACCTAAGGGGATGAGTGTGAATCAGACTATAGGCGAACCCCTTTCATGTAGGAGTCAAGTGTGATGAAGGAAAAGAAAAGGAAGAAGAACAACAGCTACAACAACTCACCTGGACTTTAATTTTGATCTCCTTGTTTTCTTTCACCGTTAGTTCGTATTTACTTGAAGTGAATGCTGGCACTTCATCATTTGTATCGTTGATGCAAACGTACAAACTGGTCGTGTCTTTTTTGTTGCCACCATCAGTGGCGTCGACAGTCAAATGGTAAGACTTAACAGTTTCATAATCAAGTTCTTGCTTGCCCAGTGTGACAACGCCTGTGAATTTGTCTATTAAAAACCTTTGGGAAAAATATTCCAGAAAAAATATTTCAAAAAGAAAATCAAACAAAAAAAAGTCAAAATAAGCAGGAAATAAAACCAAAATCACGGGAAAAATCTACAAGTTGTGCCTTGGCAACTAATGCGTAATAAGAAAATGTATTTATGATTGATAATACTTTGCTTGCTCGTTCAAAGTAGCGTTCTTTTATTGGGAGTCAGAAAGGCTATTATTCTGTCAAGACTTGTAGGGAAGTACAATTATCATATTTTGAGGTCTACTAAAGTCACTCTTATCTTTATTCTGATTTTCTTTTTTGACAGGTAGCACAAAGAACACAAATTCTTATCCAAAGTAACATTTGATTTTCTCCTTTGTCACCACAATCTTATGAGATTGAAAGGGTATTGTGTTTCACAAGCACCTTCCACAAAATCAGACATTTAATTCAGACAGGTACTGTTCCCAGTTGGGCATTAAAGGTAATTATTAATTAATTCCTAACAACTGGTAATTTCTTTTTTCTGATTTTCAATGCCGTTCTCTTGTGAAATTATTTATGAGGCATATACATTTTGCAGATAATATTCCTCTTTTGTTGGTAATGATTGTTTTTCTGATCATTGATAATCCCTTTATTCTTGATTTTCCATGCTTAGTATAATGACAACTGAAATTTTTCTCTAGTATAAAAAAAATAGAGAAAATGACTAAAAGTAATTGGTAAAATCATTGCACAGCAATAAAAATAACTGACCTTGTCTAATCATGTAATGATCAAATCGAAGCACTTATTGAAAATAATCCTGGTCACATGACATAGGATATCAGAAAGATACTCCACATGTAAGGCAGTTGAAAATAGACCATAAATTGCAATGAGGTTTGGATTACTCAAAATGTAATGGACCACATTTCCATATGCAATTCTCTGTTCAGATGCAACAAAAATAACCCTTTTTTAAAAGAAAAATCATAGCCAATGAAAAATGGATTATTTTAAACAATGCAGAGTGAAAAATGTCCTGTGGTAAACAATAGACGATTCGGCATTCAAAGAAAATGTGGTTGTGTATTTGGTGGGGGTTGTATGGTCATTGAGTATTATGATTTCTTTCCACAAAATCGAATGTTGACTTCAGAAAAGCATTATTCTCAATTGGACCGATTAAAGGCAACACTTGATGAAAAGCGTTTGGAATTGGTCAATCGGAAGAATATCGTCTTTTATCAGAGCAACCACAGACATCACGTCTCTTTGCAGTGCCAACAGAAATTGGTTCAGCTAGTCTGTGATGTTCTTCTACACCCCAATCATACTCACCTGATCTTGCACCTTCGGATTACCACTTATCTCGATCCCAATAAAATCAATGAGAAATCTCTAAACTGTCAGTTATATACAACCGATTTCTCAGATCAATGGTTAAAGGCGTTTTCGAGTGAATGAAGTCTATGGCTCTTGACGAGGATCATCCTTTTTTTGGTTACTCTAATTTCGACACTTTAAATAGAACTTCAGTTTTGTTAGCCTTCAGTCTACTTGCCTTACTACTGAGCAAATATGAAATTCATAAGATATGATAGAATACTTACAAACCGTTGCTGCCATATAAACTGTATGTAATATTCCCATGAATTCCTTTGTCGTCGTCTGTAGCCTATATAAGCGGAAAACAAAACATATCAATAATTGTAATAAACTGAAATGCCAAAAAATGAAGATAATGAATGGTTTCGCCTTTCATTATCACTTCCCGCGCCCCCCTTGAGTCAGATTACAATCTCCCGATCAGAAACCATGCTGCCGGATGTAGTTTATCGTCATTCCCAGGACGAGTAAGGATGTGCAGATGGTGTAATTAGTTGCGGCTTGGAATGAGAAATCGGAAAGCTGAGTTCAAATACCAGTTGAGTTTGATGCGCAAATTGAAAAAAAAAAAGAACGTTTATTATAATCAGTTGTAAATGTCTTAAGATGTCTGATATTTTAACTGAAGAAGAGTCATTTAATATTACATTTTTATTTGTATTACTTTTATTTTATCTTTTGCCTTTAAACCAAGTTGTAGTAACCTTGATTTGTTTGAATTTCCTGAATGAAGCATTGTTGATTACTATTAATTATCGATTTCGTATTTATTTCATCTTAATTTTAGTCGCTTTTTAACACAACTCCCATATCTTCGTTCCATAATCCTTGCTAAGTAGCGTTAACTTATAAAAAATAAGCCTTCGGAGAGGTTCGAACTCGTACGCCTTATCTTCATGATCTTGACTTTTTGTGGCAATTGTCTTCGCGTTTAAGCGACAAAATCGACTGATTCAAATTTCACGATACAGCTACTATACTTCTGCGAACGCCTCACACACAGCCATCTTTATACAAATTCTTCGTTTTTATGCGCCGTGTCTCCTCAGAACTTCCAGTCTTTCGCAGCTTTAAGCAATACTTGTCTCATTACTATCCCTCCCAGGCTCTGTTCTGCCTTCCATCTACTCATGCTCGTTAGGTAGGTTACTCGCTGTTTTTCTCTGTTTCGTTTGCCTTCAATATGTCTTGTGAGTGCCAAATTCTCCAAGCCCTTATTCTGAGTCATGTCCCCAAAATTTCAACTCTTTTTGGTCTTAAGTACAAGTGTTCTTTTTTATTTCTGTTTTCCTTAAAACCTTATTGATATTCACAGCAGACTTCTCTATAGCTACATTTCAGTTGCCCCAGGTCTGTAAGGAAATGGTCCAGCATTCCAGCAAGATTGATATTACATAGAAGCCCAAAACTGTTTTCTAACGTAATCCTCCTGTTTCTTAACGCTTTGCTTAGCTTTTTGAAGGCATCGTTAACTATTCCATTAAACCTTTACATTTTTACATCATATTTCCCATCATTTGTCAAATCAATTCACAGATTATTGCTCATCTTCTATATGCCGTTTCCATTCAGAAAGTTGTCAATCGCGGCTCTCCACAATATCCTGTCTTAATAGGTTTTAATAAATTTTTCTCTCCTAAACTTTGTTCTACCTGTTAAATAATAGTTTAGAAGACTATAATTTATTAGAGGAAGTGTATCTCTGTTTCGACTTCCTCGGGTTCACCTTCGAGGTCAGATGGAAGACATAATATGAAAGTCGATTTTGATTGGGTGAGCTAACATAAGAATTAGAGAAAGGTTTTTGAGAGTCGAGTCTTACACCTCAAGCAATGTAGACATGTTCACTTTCATGTCTGGAACGGCTCATCGGTGGGGGGGGGTCGACCCCACTGCATAGTTAGAAAATGTAGACGTTGACGTGAATAATAAAACTAGATAAGTTAAAACTCTCCGTGTTGATGTCATTTATTG
This sequence comes from Acanthosepion lycidas, assembly GCA_963932145.1. NCBI lineage: Eukaryota > Metazoa > Mollusca > Cephalopoda > Sepiida > Sepiidae > Acanthosepion > Acanthosepion lycidas. Next base: position 6,769,970 of record OZ010602.1, on the reverse strand, counting down.
CTAACGAAAACAAATAGCGATCACTGGCCCCGAGAGAAGATGCAACACGCCATCCATTTAGTCAAGCTCGCTAGGTAGGTTATGCGTTGTTTTTCCTGTCCCTCTTGCCTTCTGTCCTGTATCAAATTTCCCAAACCTTCTTTCCTTATGTGACCTAGAAATTTCAACTCATTCTGATGTTCAGTATAAGTGTACTTTTTGTTTCCATTTTCTGTAAGCATTTGTGGTTGCTCACATGTTCAGTTCATGGTATTCTCAGCACCCTTCTGTAGAACCCAGTTTCTGTTGCTTTAAGTCTTCTTTGTGAGTAGATTGTCCAGTATTCATTACCATATAAAAGGACTGATATTACATTACAGTTCAGTACCATTTTCTTTGTTTTTAACGAAAATTTGTCTTAATATTTTGCTTAACTTTGGAAGGCATCTTTCGCAATACGCCTTCGGATTTCAGTGTTGCGCTTTCCATACACTGTTAAAACACATACCTGTTATTAAAATTGTTGTACTTGTTTGATTTTGGTATCTCTAATTCGTAACTCGCGTGTTTGTGCATTTTGCTATCAACCATGCATTCTGTATTCTTGCAATTGATGTTTAGTGCTTTCTTCTTGCTTTCCTTCAATACATTCTGTAGGAATGCTTGTAATTTCCTTTTCTGCGTCTGCTATCAACACTGTCATCTGTATATCTTCTGTTGTTAAGACTGTGGCTGCCAATAGGACTTTTCTCAGAATCGCCTCACTGTATAGGCTGAATAGATCTGGTGAAAAGATATATTCTTATCTTATACCCCTTTCTATTTTTGCATATGTACTGAATTAATTTTCTATCCGTATACAGGCGGTTTGCTGTCAGTACAGGTTCTGAATTACTCTAACATCCTTCCCAAATATATCAATGCTACCTCGCACAAAGATTTTAAAAAGGAGGTACAAATGAAAAGATTTGAAATTGACAACTTTGCTATTTCACTGAAACAACCGTTAAACACTTCTTATTTTATTCTATTTGACTCTGCTTTTAACAATAAGAAGGTGTAATTACTATCCAAGGTTAGCAGAAAAATCATGATGAAATCGATCATAAACGAAAATTATATTTTCATCGTTAATTAACCAGATAAGGATCAGAAGCTCATGAAGAATTGAAATTAAGTTCAAATATCTATTATTTCAAGATCATTTTCCAAATTATTCAAGATGATCTTCGCCCTCTCAAACCTTCTAACTTTCTGTCCTGGAGTAACAAGGTGCCTTACAGGTTTCACGTACGATTTTATTTTCAATTCTTTTTTCTTTCTTTTTTTTTTTTTCATAACTGAAACTCCTCTCATGTGCCAAACATCCTATGGATTGAATTGGATCTTTTCTAATTGATCTCTTTAGCTCTAAGTTGAAATGATCCCTCTTCCTGTTGTGACCTCCTGATCCAGTTTTCCTCTCTATTAGTCCCTCTTTCTTAAATTTATTCCCCGTTCTCTTGATGGTTCTTAAATGGAATTTGAAGATGCAAGCCAGAGTATGAATGTTGGTACCATAACTGAATGCCTAAATGATCTTTTCCCCCGCACCATTGCTCATTTCGGAAGAGAGTGGAGCTGACACAAAATGATTTTAACCTGTTCTCTTTGTAGTTGGATAACTCAAAGGGTTTTTCAGTGATTCTTACGGTATATATGAATTCTGTTCGAGACCCGGAGTTTAACTTGTGACCCAGCAGACGTTCGATGCGTGAAGTTTCGTTGAGAGCACAATCACTTATCGTGACTAGAGAAAACTCGGGCTTTGATCGATGATGATGAAACGTTTATTCGAACGATTATTCGCCGAGTCAACAAAACAAAGACAAACTAACTACTTCAGAGGTTTTAGTAAGGATTATTAGTACGACTAGCGGCCATACCCAGCTGGTCGATCAGAAAAAGTTCAGCATCTTGTTTAGATGTAACAGAGTCTGTCTATCTTCAATTACTTTAAAGTACTTTCATTAAATAGCGATTTAATTAATGTTGTTACTGATATAACAGAAGTAGTCTGTATTTATCCAATCGAAGTTAGCCGAGGACATGAAGGAGTAAAACAGGCAACATGAAGACCCACTTCAGACCACAATTATTTTGGATTTTTTAAATTCAATTTTAGTGCGCTACAAGGGATGTAAAAGGATACATTTATAAAGCAATTGTTAAGTTTGATGAAAATTGGTTGAAAGATCAACAAAAAATAAGAAAGAAACCAGTAAAAATCACCATTTTTCGCTATTTACGCGGGTTTTCACTATATGGGTGGACTGAATTATCAAGTTATATAACTGCTAAACAATCAACTTATTGTTGGCTACAGTTGAGTGAAGTTTGTATTAGATTGCTTGAAAATTGAGGGAGTTTTTAGTTTAAAATTTGTGTTGAAATCGATTTTTCGTTTTTCGCGTTTTTCCGTTAAATGCAGTGGCGTAGAAATAAAAATGAGGTATCGTTGACGTTGTCACGATATAAGTAACCTACATACCGAGTTTGAACGAAATCGGAGGAAAAAAGTTGAATTTATCGATTTTTGATCGGCTTTATCGATTATTGATTTTTTTAAAAAGTTATTGATTGTTTACGCAAAGAACTGATCTCTTACATTGTACAATGTATATGCCAAGTTTGGTGAAAATAGCTTGGATGGATCTCGAGTGAAAAGGTATCACACAGACACACAAACATCCTCTGTTTTATATAGAGAGAGATTACATTTTACATTTGTAACGAGAAATAAGATTTAAACCACTAACCGAAACATTTGTAACATAATGGCCTTTAGTTGTGTTCTCGGACAAACAAACTGTATAATTGCTTGCAAATTTCGGCCTGTATTCATTAAAGGGTAAAATCGTTAACTCCACTGTCGCTGAAGAACTATATTTTCCTTGTGCACCCCGAGCAACGATCTACAAAGAGAAAAAATATATTAGAAAAAATATGTTCATATACGGGAAGCGTTTGCTATATTTTAAGATCCTACCAGGATTTTAAAAACAGTAAACAACGACCGTGTACTTTTTTGACGTTTTTAATATTGAAAGAACAATTTGCGTTATGTATACAAGTTAATCAAGAATTTAATGTATATGCTACACGATAGAACACGATAAAAAAAACACACACATTACAAAAAGCCAGCTGAATAATTGTTAGAGTAAACTGTGGATACAGTTATCTCTCTTTCTAAGGAACTCTCTAAAAAAAGAGATAATTTAACACTTCCTTTATTTTTTCTGCTGTATATTCATTTGGTAAATAAACTTATTACGTTGTAGACCTTTCGTGTCATTCACCGTGTCTATATACTTCTTGTCGTTATATGCCGAAAACGCAACAATAATACATCAATACTCATCAAAACAAAATAATATCCTGAAAATAAGGAGGTAAAAGTCTAGAATCGTGGACATAATTGGCGAGTTAGATTTGATATATATCGTTTATTGTCTTTTTTTTAACCGAATATATTTTCAAATAAATTGTTTTGATTTTTGTTCGAAATATATATATATATATATATATATATATATATATATATGGTGAAAATAGAAGAACTCTTTAATCTTTCTCTGACTTTCCAGGACTGAATGATTTCCCTTTGTTTTGTCTTCCTCTCTCCATGTGGTAGTCGGCCATTTTCCTGTTACGGTTCACTACCGGAATAGATTTCTAGTTGAATAAAGCTTCACTCAAGCTATACTGACTCAGCCTTTCTTTCACTTCCACTCAGTCCATTTTCATAACAATTTATTCTACTAGAAATCAATCAAGATGGAAAAATATCTCAAGCCAGAACGCCTAGATCTAGACCCGAAAAAAATGACTCAGGCGACACTGGAAAAGATCCTTCCATATCTTTCTCGAAGCAGCCGGTGAATCACAACAACAGACTCCACTGACAGACAGGCTGAAACTGAATTTACTTATCAACCTTGTCTCTCCCACTATATTTAAACACATCTCCGACGTGGACGATTACGATTCTGCCATGGACGTTCTGGAAGGAGTGTTTGTGCAGCCTAGAAATACCATATTCTGTAGACATCTGCTGGCTACTCGTCGTCAACAAACAGACGAGAGTGTAGACCAGTATTTGCAAGCTTTAAAGAAACTCGCCAAGGATTGCGAGTTCCAGGCTGTTACAGCAATACAGGCGAGAGACGAATACATACGAGACGCATTTATAAACGGAATTTCGTCTAATCACATCAGACAACGACTCCTGGAGAACAAAACACTAGATCTAGGCACCGCTTATGACCAGGCGCTAACACTTGAGATGGCACAGAAACAATTAACATCATACTCTCAACAGAACTCACTAAACGTTTCTGCCTCTACTGCTCAAACTGAGGTAACTGACGATGAAGATCAGCCTGGGGCCTATGAGGAACATACCGTGGCCGCCATCTCTGGACAAAAATGCTTCTTCTGCGGAAATCAGAGACATGAGAGAATTAGAAACTCCATTTGCAAAAGTTGCCAAAAGAAAGGACATTTTGCTCGTGTCTGCAGATCACCTACTGCAGCTGCTATCAACCACAGTGAGTCTATTCTTGCGTCTTCCATTCCATCACATAATTTCTCAGAGATTCTATCTTGCACGACTTTGCGTGGAAAAATCAAAGGCAAGTTTCTAAAAATACTTATTGATACTGGCAGCTCTGAAAATTTTATTAATTCTGACAAGGTTAAAAGGCTCGGATTGGCAATCTCGCCAAGTTCAGAAAGAATTTTTATGGCTAGCAGTTCCCATTCATCCTCTACTCTTGGACATTGTATAGTATCCCTCAATCTAAGCGGTAGAGAGTACAGTAATGTCAAGTTGTCTGTTATGGCTAACTTATGCTGTGATGTCATTCTTGGGCATAATTTTCTACGTCAGCATTCTTCAGTGAAAATACCTTTCGGGGGACTGCTTCCACCTCTCACTGTTTGTAGACTAACTGCAATTAGTAATGTCCCTTACCCCTCTCTGTTTGTGAATCTAACTTCTGACTGTCATCCAATAGCAGTAAAATCCAGGAGACATAGCCTACCTGAAGCTAAATTCATTCGTTCAGAAATATCGCGTATGCTGAAGGAAGGAATTATAGAGCCATCTCAATCGCCATTCCGAGCCCAAACCCTGCTAGTGTCTCCTGAAAATCACAAAAAGAGGCTCGTCGTGGATTATTCCCAGACGATAAATCGGTTCACTCTTCTGGATGCTTATCCACTTCCTCGGATAGAGGACATGGTAAATGAGATTGCCTGTTATCAGGTATTTAGCACACTTGATCTAACCAGTGCCTATCACCAGGTTGCCATCAAGCCAGAAGAACGAAAATATACTGCCTTCGAAGCTGTTGGGCCTCTGTACCAATTCTGTCGAATCCCTTTCGGAGTGACCAATGGAGTAGCAAGTCTCCAACGAGTCATCGATGACATTATCAAGCGAGAAGACCTCCGAGGAACCTACGCCTATATATGGACAATGTTGCTATCTGTGGTCATAACCAGACTGAACATGACAACAATCTAAAGAAATTTATGAGTATTGTGGCAAAGTACAGCCTAACACTGAATAAAAGTAAATGTCATTATTCACTTAGTTCAGTGGACTTGCTTGGGTATACTATAAGCATGGGTTCAGTAAAACCTGACCCCGACAGACTCAAAGGATTGGTGGATCTGCCAGTACCTCAAGACCATACCGCTCTCCGACGAGCAATGGGAATGTTCTCTCACTATTCTAGGTGGATATCAAATTTCTCAGAAAAATTACATCCCTTAACTAGATTTACCCATTTTTCTCTCACTAAAGAACAAACGGATGCCTTCAGGCATCTAAAGAAGGAGATCGCAAAATCGTCTCTGATGGCTATAGACGCTACTCTACCTTTTGAGAGTGAGACTGATGCCTCGGAACATGCTATTGCTGCCTCTCTAACCCAAAGAACTTTAACTTCTGCCGAGCAAAAGCCCTCATCAGTTGAAAAGGAGGCCTATGCAATCGTAGAAGCGATCCGAAAGTGGCGACACTTATTACTCGGGAGACATTTTAAGCTCATCACAGATCAGAAATCTGTCTCCTATATGTTCGATCTTAAAAGTAAAAACAAGATAAAAACGAGAAGATCACTAGATGGAAATTAGAACTTGCCTGTTTCAGTTACGACATAACCTATCGTCCCGGAAAACAAAATGCTGCTGCGGACGCGTTATCACGAATTTGCTCTTCTACGATCTCTGCTGACAAACTACATATCTTGCACAAAGATTTATGTCACCCTGGGGTAACCCGAATGCTGCATTTTGTCAGAAGTAAAAATATGCCATACTCTGTAGAAGATGTAAGAGCAGTAACCAGGTCATGCCAGGTGTGTTCTGAGATAAAGCCTAGATTCATTAAAATGCCTCCTCAAACACTCATAAAAGCAAGCCAACCCTTTGAAAGATTAAGCATAGACTTCAAGGGACCTTTACTCTCAAATTCTCACAATCGGTTCATACTAACAGTGGTTGACGAATACTCCCGTTTTCCTTTCGCTTACCCTTGTGTCGATGTCTCAGCAGCAACTGTCAAGAAACATCTAACCAGCTTATTTTCCATTTTTGGAAACCCTTCTTTTGTGCACTCTGATCGTGGTACAACTTTTATGTTTCTCGACGCATTGCTACCAGCCGTACAACTGCCTTCAATCCACAGGGCAATGGACAAGCAGAGAGGTACCATGGTATCATCTGGCAAACGGTGAGCCTGGCTCTACGGTCTAATAATCTCCCGATTGCTAATTGGGAAAAGGTTCTAGATGTAACACTCCACTGCATTCGCTCATTGCTTTCTACTGCCTCGAAATGTACACCCCATGAACGTTTATTTAATTTCCAAAGGAAATCAGCTTCTGGTGATTCCATACCAACATGGCTAACAAAAACAAAATCAAAATCAACACTCCTGAGGCGCCATGTACGCGGGAGTAAATATGAGCCTTTAGTCGAGACAGTTGACATACTCGAAGTCAATCCGAACTATGCTCACGTGCGACTTAACAGTGGACGAGAAACGACAGTATCTCTACGCCATATTGCACCATTGGGTGACAAAACAAACAGTCCACACACAGAACTCGATCCAATGGATGCCCCTATCCAGTCTAACACTACTCTTCCTCCTCCTCTGCCGAGTGCTCTCAAAAATACTGTTATTGACGATTCAGCTGCCCTCGAAAACCATGCCACTGAAAATTCCACTCCTTTGCCCTTGGATAACTCCCAGAGGACCACTTCAGAAGACACTGATGTATTGAATCTTCGACGCTCCTCTAGAATTCGTCGAAAACCTCTGTATTTAGCTGAAAATTATCAGCTTTGAACATCTGTTTTTCTCTCTTTTCTATTTTCAGTTTGAGCAGAGACACCCATAGAAACCACCCCCTTTCCAGAAGAACGTGGTGAAAATAAAAGAACTCTTTAATCTTTATCTGACTTTCCAGGACTGAATGATTTCCCTTTGTTTTGTCTTCCTCTCTCCATGTGGTAGTCGGCCATTTTCCTGTTACGGTTCACTACCGGAATAGATTTCTAGTTGAATAAAGCTTCACTCAAGCTATACTGACTCAGCCTTTCTTTCACTTCCACTCAGTCCATTTTCTAACAATATATATATATATATATATATATATATATATATATATTCCCATTCGTGTGGATGTTTGTTAGTTCCTTTTTTCTTTGAGAAAATGTTTGAGCATGAACTTGTAGCGATTGCTATGTTTTTTGACTCCAACATTTTATTCGTCTGCGATTGGCTAATAAATCAATACTACTTTTCTATAGGACAATTTAGCCATCGCAGTCATTTCATTGAATCCTTCGGCTTTGACTTCTGAGCTTGCTTGCCTGTTTTGTTAATTTTTAACCCATCACATATTTTACTGCAAGATTAACCTTTTCCCGCGCTTCTGTGGGAGCCTACCCTTTTTCTATAAAAGAGGCGACTTTTTCACAAGTCATCAGTAGGATCCAGTAAGTTTCACCTGTCCAAACGACTCCACAATCTTACTCATATATTTCAAACGCACACACAGACACAGAATTTTGTAATATAGACTCACACTTTTCTCTGTGACTTAGCCAAGCTCAATCAACCAGGACTGTTAATTTCTCTAACACAACACACTTTTTGATAATTTGTATTCGTGTGCTATCTATTCTTACAAACAGACCTTTGTTCTAATATTGATTCCTGAACATTTTTCTCTCAAGAGAACTTTCTTCGGACAATCAATTCCAAATCAAAATACAATTAAAGGGGAACGACTTCTTTCCCTTAATCTATACATTGAATACAATTTTATTGCATGTTTGTTCTTGTATGTTATTTCAGTATATACTTGTTGATTCACAGCTTGGAGGTTTTGTTGCTTACTTGAATCCTGTACATTGAAAGTATAATAATATAAATAGTATTGGTCCATCTACCCACTGGGCCATTACAAACTAAAAAGAATCATGTAAATAAACAAAATTAATGTTTCATGAACTTATAACCATGTGATTTTACCCCGGATCATTAAGAGTATTATAAGCGGACCAACCATCACTAATTGATTGTAGAACCTTGCTCAATAAGTTTTGTATGACTACTTCTCAGTATATCGGGGACAAATTCTACAAAATTCTTCAGAATTTCTTTCAGTTCCTCGAAAGAGTCATTGTTGATGAAGAACTCGGCCGCGGTTTGTCGTGCCTCTCACATTTTCCTAAATATACCGGATGTTGAGCTCTTTACAACTAGAAACAGACTGCGTAAATATGTTTTCTGTGCATAGGATCCATATATACATCCGCTTTAACCAAAAGAAAACGAGCAATTTATTAGCCAGTTAGAGCTACTCCTGCTCCAAAACCACGAATAGAATAACTTTAGTCACTCAACCACTCAGGATATCCTTTAATTGAATTAGCAAACTACTTTAATTTTTGCGCATGCGAATTATGGATTCTGCTTTATTGCCTTGATTCTGGAATTTTAGCATAAGAAATATGGAGGATAGTTCATATGTAGAAGTACTTCCCATACCAAGTCTAGTTTTTTTTTGTTGCATTTGAAACACGATGCAAAAAATAACCAATTAGCATCTCTGGTTAAAATAAATTCTCCCCCTACAATGCCTGTGATCGGGGGATTGGAGGTTTTGAGGAGGGTAGAACCCCCTCTTAATTGCTGTTGTTCCCAGGTTCACCCTGACCCGAGGTGGTAATACCTGTTAGGGTCCTAGCTATGGGCAAATAGTGAACCCCCAAACATAAACAAACCCTATGAAAGAATAAAAAATAGATTTTTATAGTAAAAATGCCAGCAATACATATTTATATAAAAAATTATTAACAATATCTATTTATAGTAAAATTACCAACAATACATCAATCAACATTAAAGAACTCTCTCATGGCATTAATCTACATCATATCCTACAATTTCTTAAAGAAATCAAACTATATCCCAAAATATAACTTCAACAAAGCTACAACATAAACACGCATATCACCGCCTCTAGTAATTATATCCACGCAATCATGCATATACAGTATCATCTACCATTTATTCAATTGTGGAAGCAGAATAACGTATATTATATTTTTCTTAGCTCAAAGCGCTTAAGAAAATTACATTTGGCACTATGTGACCCATAAAGAGTTAATATGTCGTTAAACAAATGAAATCAAATCAATTAGTTCAGTGATTCTCAACCGGGGTCCATATGGGCTCCGCTTCCCCAAGTAACATTCCCTGGGGGTCGACACAAAAAAATAGCAAATTGAGGCTCAACCGTAATATTTTAGTAGTCCACAAACTAATTTCACTTCGGAATGAATTGTTACAACTGAAAATTAGAATTTCTACTCCATATTAAAATACTAACAATAGAAAAACAACTCTAAAACTAGCAGAAGACGAGATCAAGCGATGTAAGTTATGACCCTTTTACTCTATTGGATGTTTTGATTATAAAACAAAAGTAAATGGTTTATCATCAGTTATTTTACTAGTGTACAGAAATGTTCCCTAGAGTTTAGTTGTTAAGTACAAGTTTATTGTCATTAAATTATTAGGTTGGTGCAAAAATAATATCGTTTTTTGACATATTTTTTAACGTCAAAAACGATATTATTTTTGCACCAACCTAATAGTTTTACTTCAAAATGAAGTATATACATTTATTATTTCTATAATGCAATTCTTAACACTTATCTATTAGTAAAAAAAATAAAATAAGCTTTTTTTTTTCTCATCGAATGGTTATGGAGGTCCGCCAAAAAATTAAGAGTAAAAGTGGTCCATGGGTAAAAAATAATTAAGTAAAAAATGGTTGAGAACAACTGAACTGGTGATTATACGATTAATGATTTACATATTTATGATTTCTGTATTGAGATTTGAAAGGGTTTAAGACCCCTTAATACTTTACCTTAAATATAATGTTGTCTCTTTTTTCATAGTCGAGTTGGCTTTTGTCTTTCACCAATAAAATCACACCGGCGCGCGCTACGCTTGCATTTGGCCAAACGCTCAGAGCCGAGAAGGTTAAACCGTTCATGTATTGAAGGCTGAGACTGAAATTGTTGTTTTCAACTTTCTGAATAATACAAAAGAATTATGAAAGAAAAAAGCTTGCTGCAGGTATTATCTTTTTCTTAGCCAAAGATTTTAAAGGTAACTCCCTAAAATGCATTTAAACAAAGACACATGGTCATACTGCCTGAAAGTAACAAATGATGTTACTGTTTGTCGTTCCCATTAATCTTAGTAGTTGTAAAAAGCAGATTTAGAAAGAAAGATAAATCATACGAGATGGAAAAAAAAAACAGTAAATAAGACCGAATCATTCAGTGTGTACTATACGAAAATAATTTATGGCAAACAAAAAATAAAAATTAAATTTACAAATATGCTAGGTGTATAAATGTCCGTACCTGTAATCTACGACTGCACGAGTCTGATTTTTTCGGGACTATAAAATATGTTCTGCCTGTGTAAGCTGCATTTTTGGAGACGTCAGCACGTCTTTCTACGATGACGAACCAATGAAAAAAGGTCAAGCCTCGTGACCAATGGACGGAGAGAAAAGCAAGAAAAAGAAAGGTGGGGTTACTGCTTCTTTTTATACGCTCCATCGAGCAATTCTCATTGGTTCCGCGGTAACTTACGCAATGTCTATATTTGGCCATGGAAATAAAACGTGTGATGCAAAATTTAATTTCCGCTAAAATCCACAAAATCTAAAAGCATCCATAACAACCCAACCATTAACTGGGAGATAATTGTGAAAGCTAAGCCATACAACGGAAAGGGAGACAGATGTAACTTATGTTCGTTGGAGGAGCTTATTATACTAAAGCAGTGACAGTAGAAAATAGATTTAAGAGAAAATTAGTCAAATGGGTAAAAAGTGGTGTCTTACCTTCTGACATAGTAAGCGAAATTAGACCTTCGGACTCAATTCTTTCCCATTTATAAGGTTTGCTTAAAACCCATAGGGCAGGTACTCCACTAAGATCAATTCTGTCTATTTTGGGGTCAGCTCAACAGAAGGTTACCAAATGGATTGACACACTATTATTAGAATATTACAGTTGTCATTGCATAAAAGACCCTTTTTTTCTTTTGCAAAAGATATTCAAAACTAATTCGACTAATAAATTCATGTGTTCAATTGATATTAACAACCTATTTACCTGTGTCCCTATTTCTGAAACAATAGATATCTGCAAAGATTTGCGATATCGTAGCCGAATATCTCCACCTGCCATTCCTGAAAACATTTTTGTTGAGTGACTAAAATTTACTGTGACGTCTGTTGAATTCAGTTTCAATAACACAATGTATAGACAGATCCTTCTGCACGTGAATTTTTCACCTTTCACCAAGTACATCATATTGCCAATCCGATTTTCTATTTTTTGGTACATCCATAGTGTTACCAGAAACAACCTTCCGCTTTGAGCTTCTTAAGTATGGGGTCACAGTTTCTGTCGGTTCTTTTTGTGGTTCTATTTGTTCAGCCTCTAGCTTCCCTTTTGTTGATCTTGTGCTTCTTAACAAAACGTGGTGACTTCAGCTGACTTAAATCATTTAATAATACTGCATGTCCTTGGCTGCGGGTAACTCGCTCCTCAGTTTTTCTCGGTGTCGGCTTCATCTTTACTTTTTGGGACTTTTTTTCACGTATACCGTCGGTGTTGCCCATTCACTATACTCAACTTTTTTAAGTACATCGGTTTTCTCTAATCGGTTCAATTCTTTATCTATCTGTTCAATTGAGGCAAATGACACATTCCTTTTCTTTTTGAATACCGCCTGAGCGTTTTCTTTTAGCTGGAATTTTGTCTCCATCTTGATACACGTTCCCAAACCCGGAGAAAAAAACAGTAGGAAATGTTTCCTTAAGTTTCCTTACTAATTTTTGGGCTTCTGAGTTTAAACTTTCAACATTGTAACAGAAAGAATTTATCGGTAGATCCCATAATTGGAATTCTGTTATCCAATTCGTACCAAGTAAAATAGTTTAGCTTTTCGCGTTTTTTTTTTATTTAACGCGACGTTTGTAACAAATTCCCCAATAAATTGTACTTTTTCTCCCGTCACTGACCTCGCGATTTTATTTGTCTTCATTAAAGTTGGTTTCCCCAACTTCTTCCACGTATGCAAATTTATGATAGATAGGTCGGAATCGGTGTCGAGTTGCATTTTTATATTTTTATTACTTATTTCGACGGTAACAAATTTTCTGGTTATTCCATCTTTTACCTCGTTGGACTTTAATTTTCTTATTTTATTGTCTTTATTTTTTGACCTGCAATGCATGCTTTTATGACCCACTTTTTTTACAGTTGAAACATTTTTTATTCCTAAAATTGCAATATCTGTACCAGTGTAGTTCCCCGCAAGCAAAACATGGCTTCAGGAGTTTTGTTTATTTTTCTCTGGTATTTCACTTTTTGCTTAATAATCCGCAATTTTAGACTTCTTTTTGGTAGACTGACATTCTTCTTTGTAGCGTATTTTCCTTACATGCGAAACGCCAGACTGTTCTATCTTTTTTTAATCTTTTTTTTACGCTAACATATCTCGTGCAGTTTTCTGCCAATTTCTATACAGTAATACTTGGATCGCTTTCCAATTTTACCAGTACTAATTTTCTCAACTCTGCGTCTCTTTCCGATACCAGCCCCTGAACAAATACCAATCACTTAAAATTGTCTGCGCTTAACTGCCAGCTTGAATTCTTCCCAATGCTTATTTACATTGGCTGCGTAATTTATATAGTCTTGTTCGTCATCTTTCATCAGATTCAAACATTTCCACCTCTTGTGAAACAAAGATGTCTTTTTACTAAATAATTCACTTAATATATTTACCGACTCGGTAAATGTCAACTCGATAGTTTTTTTTTTTTCGGTAAAAAATAGTTTACCAATTTGTTATGCTCAGCAGTTACTAATTTGCTTAAAAGAAGCCTAAGCTTCTTTCCTTCAGACCACGAATGACAGTCCTCGTTACTGTAGAGGGTGGGGGTCCTAAGAATTTGCGATTTGTGACCTATTTGAGCAAACTGCATTATCGGGGAAAAAAATTTCTTTTCTAAGTTGAGAATGCGACAGATTTTTTCGTCACTAAGTTGACGTTTTGGCTTGCGAAAAACTTTGCCAAGTTTTTTTTTTTTTTAAATGTGAATCCAAGACTTTGTCGCCGATGTTATTGTGGCGAGCGAATTTTTTTCTTCCTCCGAATGAGTACGAATCCCTTGTCGCCAAAGTTGTGGCGAGTGAATTTATTTCTTCCACCGTATGAGTTCGAATTCCTCGTCGCCAAAGTTGTTGTGGAGTTATTTCGCAGTGGAGGCTTGTATTTGTTCTAAGACGGTCCTAAAATAGGTTCGACGTACAAAACGTTAGGAACTTGATATAATAGGTATTACGCAGAGTAATCTTGTTGTGGTCGCTGACTACTATCGTATTCGACTAACTGCCGTCCGACATCGACTCGCCTTCGTTTCTATTACTACTCCTACTTATATTAGGTGGGAGAGTTTATTAACTATAGAATAGGTGTGTTTCACCATAACATATATATCCACACACATGTATATATATAAATATATATATACACGCATATACACATAAATATATATATATATACACACACACATATATATATATATTGAAATATAGACACCTGTGGACATATATAGATATATACACACACGCACACATGTATACAATTACATATATATGCACACGCACACACATATGCAATCACATATATATGCACACACACACACACACACACACACATATATATATAGCAAAGTCAACTACAGTGGAACTTTAGGTGATGAAATCATGCATCGGATTGCTAAGGCTACCAGTGCTTTCGGCAAACTTCGATATCGCTTGTGTAATGAGCGGAGTATTCGACTGGGTACGAAAATTCGAGTTTACAGAGCTGTTCTCCTTGCCATCCTTTTGGACAGTTCAAAGTCGTGGACTCCATACAGGTACCATATACGCCAGCTGGGTATTTTCCATAAAAGCTGTCTGCGTGCCATCTGTGGAGTTAAGCTTCAAGATAGGACATCTAACGTAGACCTGTTTAACAGGTGTAATATTGGAGGAATCGAGGCTTTTATCATACAGTCTCAGTTACGGTGGACTGGTCATGTCTTGAGAATGTCTGATGACAGGATAACCAAGATCTTAATGTACAGCCACTTAGATCAGGGCTGCAGGAATGTAGGACGCCCATGGCTAAGATACAAAGACAAGCTTAAAAACAACTTGTCAGCTGTCAATATAGCACATAACACCCTCAAGCGCTTAGCCTTGGAGTGGGTAGAATGGAGATCAACGTGTTTTAGTGGACTCAGCAATTTTCAATCAGCTTGTCTGAATCGTCTTCAAGAAGTAAGAGCACGATCGAAAAGGTCAGCCAATCTAACTGATCTCATCCCACAATCCTTACTTTTTCTCCATATACAGCCTCCTTTGTAAATCACTAGTTGGTTTTAAGTTCCACTTAAGATTATCGCACAAAATTTCATAACCGTATCAATTGTCAGATCCTCATACGTCGAAACCGACGGTAGGGTTCATTATAAACTATTAAATAAGCGAGCTAAGCAAATGCCCGTCCCCCAATTTTTTTACTATGTTAATAAAATATCGAAAACTGAAAAGAATAAATAAATATATTAAATAAAAAATGAAAATAAATAAAAACAATTAAAATAAATTAACCAGAATAAATAAACAAACAAGCCACTCCCGCCAAATAACCGCCAGAATGGATTACCCATGTTTTTGATCATCTAGTTTATACGAATGTTATATAATTATTCTTATAACTTTAGCAAAATAAGTTTATTGAGCTTTATATTTTGGAATTATATAATTTACCTTTATATCCTTAGTTTTCCTTGATAAAATGTTCTATGAAGCTTTAAAATAAAAAATGATTTCATATTTAGACTTTTTCGTAACATCGTTCGGATGTTTATGCTCACTACTGTATATATAAGTAGATTTTAAAATTATAAATAATCATTTACTCACCAGTCATTTACCATCGCCTGAAGAGGTACAGCTTAATGCTGAAACATGAAAGCTATTGTGTGGCGATTTGTGTCATGTGTTTGTAATCTCCTATAATAAATAATATTAAGCTCTAATTTGTATTGAGGTCTTTTTAAAAATAAATACTATGGTCAGTGGAATTATACTCCATTTGTTCTTATGTTATACCTGGAGATATATATATATATATATATTCGGCATTACAATGGGAATTACATAAATCTTAGCTTAGATACAAGATATTTATAGTGAAACATTTCCCTGGTCGCCATTTCAATTAGATTTTTAAATTGGAAAGGGAGAAAAGCAAAGAAAAAAAAGACATACCAGGTCATCGTCGCTTATCTGGATGCTTTGATTAATTATAACTGGATTGTCAATTGCTGTGGCTTCACTGATATTGGCACTATACGATGGATTGCTGAATACTGGACCATGGTTGTTGATATCGTCAATGAAAATGGTGATGTTTTGTTGCGTAGAATTTGATATATAATCGTCTTCTTTGGCCTAAAAAACAAAGACGATTTATTTGCGATAAAATTATTAAAGCAAAGATATATATATATATATATTATAAATTAACTGATATAAAATATTGTTTCTTCGCTACATAGTATTAACCATGTTTCAAATATTGAAGCTAAAAATTTCAAATTTAATTAGATAATTAAATTAAAAGCATTAGTTCTGTTTCATCTTCAAGCGAATTTTTGAATAACATAATTTTAAATTTATTGAGTTTTAAATGCACACATAATTCATAATTTCTTGTTTACAAGGATACAGAGAAATCCAATCATTCAGAAAGGGGCTGTAGCGTGTTCATTTTTATTAACTATTGTTGTATCAATTATGAGTTACGTTCGAAAAAGAGGTTGAATTTAGGGAGGATAGAAGTGCATTATTCAACGAATTCTGACATCCGTCAAACGCATGTCGTCTGTTGTTTTTTTTTAAATTATTAACGACAAAAAGTTTTTCGGCATTTTTTCCGTCAAATTCGTACTTCTATACGTAAAGGTTCTTTCTAAAACGGATGTTTGGGTTAGAATACGTTATATTTAACTACAATTTTAAAATATTATTTTTACTCTTAATTACTAATAGACTATATTTCTTTTTAAATCAAGTAAATGAAATAAGATTACTTAAATTATTTAAAAATTATTATTACATATCAAATATAAGTATGTATATTACCAGCTCCCATTTTTAAAAAATTTTTTTTAAATATTATTTAAGGAAAATTTTCGACAATGTCGGCAAAGAATAGCTATTTCATTTCTTTGATTCAGTAATTTTTTATTTTTTATAAACTTAGTAATATATAGTTTCTCATGTATGCACAAAGGACATGGGTCATTTAATGACCTACATATTCTAGCTTTTCTTATTAACTTCCATTTTACTGTAGTTGTTTTATTGGTTACTTTTAAGTGCCAGAAATATTTCGAAAGGCATATCTGATTTCAGTATATATTTATCCTAAATGAAGTTTGATGTTGATAGAACCACTTTTTGAACTCATGGTTTGTGCAACCTATATAGATATTGATGTTTTCGGGATTCTCAATAGATGAAATATTACATTGGTATACTCATGATTCCGTGCGACATTTATGTTCGATAAATTTACATGGAGCGCTGTTTTGTATAAAAATATAAAATACCAATGAGAACACAGGATTATATATATTACTGTTTTTTCTTTTTATTTTAACATATGTATAAATAAATATTTATGAACTGACAGAATCATAGACATCACCAGAGACTGTCAGAGGGACATAGATCTACAAAGTACAATCTGAAGGAGATACATCCATAGAGTAGGAGTTGAGTGTGATACACCAGCCGAGTATGAACTGGGTCAGAGACATCAGCCGAGTATGAGCTGAAGGAAATACATCAATAGAGTAGGAGCAGAGTGAGATATACCAGACGAGTATAAACTGTGTGAGAGACATCAGCCGAGTATGAGCTGAAGCAGATACATCGATAGAGTAGGAGCTGAGTGTGATACACAAGCGGATTATGAACTGGGTGAGTGACATCAGCCGAGTACGAGCTGAAGGAAATAAATCAGCCGAGTACGAGCTGAAGCAGATACATCGATAAAGTACGAGCTGAGTGTTATACACCAGCCGAGTATGAACTGGGAGAGAGATATCAGCAGAGTAAGAGCTGAAGGAAATACATCGATATAGGAGCTGAGTGTGATACACCAGTCGAGTATGAACTGGGTGAGAGATATCAGCCGAGTACGAGCTGAAGGAAATACATCGATAGAGTAGGAGCTGAGTGTGATACACCAGCCCAGTATGAACTGAGTAAGAGACATCAGCCGAGTCTGAACTGGGTTAGTTACATCAGCCGAGTACGAGCTGAAGGAAATACATCAGCCGAGTATGAACTGGGTGAGAGACATCAGCTGAGTATGAACTGGGTGAGACACATTAGTCGTGCACGAACTGGGTGAGAGACATCAGCCGTGCACGAACTGGGTGAGAGACATCAGCCGAATACGAGCTGTAGGAAATACATCGATAGAATAGGAGCTGAGTGTGATACACCAGCCTAGTGTGAACTGGGTGAGAGACATCAGACGTGTCCGAGCTGTAGGAAATACATCGATAGAGTAGGAGCTGAGTGTGGTACACCAGCCGAGTATGAATTTGGTGAGAGACATCAGCCGAGTATGAATTGGTTGAGAGACATCAGCCGAAGGAAATACATCGATAGAATAGGGGATGGGACTGATACACCAGCCCAGTATGAACTGCGTAAGAGACATCAGCCGAGTACGAGCTGAAGGAAATACATCGATAGAGTAGGAGCTGAGTGAGTTACATCAGCCGAGTATGAACTGGGTGAGAGACATCAGCCGAGTACGAGCTGAAGCAGATACATCGATAAAGTAGGAGCTGGGTGTTATACACCAGCCGAGTATGAACTGGGTCAGAGACATCAGCCGAGTATGAACTGGGTCAGAGATATCAGGCGAGTACGAGCTGATGGAAATACATCGATAGAGTACGAGCTGAAGGAAATACACCAGCCCAGTATGAACTGAGTGAGAGACATCGGCCGAGTATGAACTGGGTGAGAGACATCAGCTGAGTATGAACTGGGTGAGAGACATCAGCCGAATACGAGCTGAAGGAAATACATCGATTGAGTAGGAGCTGAGTGTGATACACCAGCCGAGTTGAACTGTATGAGAGACATCAGCCGAGTATGAACTGAGTGAGAGACATCAGCCGAGTATGAACTGGGTGATAGGCATAAGCCAAGTACGAGTTAAAGGAAATACATCGATAGAATAGGAGCTGAGTGTGATACACCAGCCCAGTGTGAACTGGGTGAGAGACATCAGCCGAGTCCGAGATTTAGGAAATACATCGATAGCGTAGGATCTGTGTGAGTTACATCAGCCGAGTATGAACTAGGTCAGAGACATCAGCCAAGTACAAGCTGAATGTAATACATCGATAGAGTAGGAGATGAGTTACATACAACAACCGAATATGAATTTGGTGAGAGACATCAGCCGAGTATGAACTGGGTTAGAGACATCAGCCGAGTACGAGCTTAATGAAATACATCGATAGAGTAGGTGCTGAGTGAGGTACATCAACCTAGTATGAACTGGGTGAGAGACATCAGCAGAGTATGAACTGGGTGAGAGACATCAGCCGTGTACGAGCTGAAGGAAATACATCGATAGAATAGGAGCTGAGTGAGGTACATCACCCGAGTATGAACTGGGTGAGAGACATCATCCTAGTACGAGATGAAGGAAATACAGTGATAGAATAGGAGCTGAGTGTGTTACACCAGCCCAGTATGAACTGAGTTAGAGACATCAGCCGAGTCTGAACTGGGTGAGTGACATCAGCCGAGTACGAGCTGAAGGAAATACATCAGCCGAGTATGAACTGGGTGAGAGACATCAGCTGAGTATGGACTGGGTGAGAGACATCAGCCGAATACCAGTTGAAGGAAATACATCGATAGAGTAGGAGCTGAGTGAGTTACATCAGCCGAGTACGAGCTGAATGAAATGCATCGATAGAGTAGGAGCTGAGTGTGATACATCAGCCCAGTATGAACTGGATGAGAGACATCAGCCGAGTATGAACTGGGTGAGAGACATCAGCCGAGTACGAGCTGAAGCAGATACATCGATAGAATATGAGCTGAGTGTGATACACTAGCCGAGTACGAGCTGCAGCAGATACATCGATAGAATATGAGCTGAGTGTGATACACTAGCCGAGTATGATTCTGGGTTAAATATATAGAGTACGAGCTAAGATAGATTAGCAGAAATTTACCTAGTGATACGCTTGAAATGGGCTGAAAAAGAGAATTAGTGATAGTTATGGACTAAATGATCAATAGAATGAAATATATCGATGTCACTAGACTTAAGTAGATAGGTAAATTATAGATTGTAGAGGTAAAAATACGATAGGAATTTTTTTTTATGTAATGAGTGCTCTCCTCCACTTAAAAGATACAGGCAACCTACCCTTGATTTATACATTTTTGAAACTAAATTCAATTATATATACACCCGGGCAATTTTTGTTTGTTGCCCAGGTGAACGCGCTCGTGTCCCCTCCTTAAAAAAAAACACCTTGTGTCACAACTCGTCTTAGTGCGGAGACAGAGTAAATACCTAGTTTTCAACCCTGCGTTTCACGCTTTTGCGATCATCAAACTGGTTTATTTTTTTTTAAGTGGATCTATTATTTGTGTGTGGTGAAGGGTGGGGGATCAGGTACAAATAAGCATAAATAGATTCCAAAGCGTGAAACCCCTGGTTACAAACTAATATCCCTACAACTGAATATATATATTCTTCCTTCTTTCCTTTCTTCCCCCCCCCTCTCTCTCTCTCTCTTTCGTATTTATTTTTATTAATTTTATATTGAAATTTTTTCTTTTTCTTTCTTCTTTTATTATAATTTTTTTTTTCTCTTTTCTTTTTCCTTTCTTTTTCCTCGCCCTCTTCCTTTTGTCTGGACAGATTGATTTAATTTCTAAAAAGCTCTCGATTTGAAAAGTCGAATATTTAAATATATTCATGAAATAAAGAAGCCGGAATGGATTTTTATGGATTATCTTTACTTATTACACTCTCTCCCCACCTCTCTCTCTCTATATATATATATATATATATATATATATATATAGAGAGAGAGAGAGAGAGAGAAAAGTATGTGTATGTATGCGTGTGTATATACTGATTCCTTGTGGTGGTACAGTGTGTATGTGCGTATGTGTACAAATGAGTTTACTAATTCCTCGTAGTAAGACAGTATATGTATGGAGGGGGAATATACGCACGCATATATACACACGCATACTGACAGAAACACACGAAAATGAAAACAGATCCAAGAACACACAGGGGTCAGTAAAACATTAAAAGATAAAATGCAGATAAGTAATTCATCATTTCTCTTGGACCAACCTTAATTGTTTTATGAATATTCGCGTAGAACTCTTCATTGCCAATTCAAGAAAGACATTCCGATTACTAACACAAAAACAGAGAATGTCTCATATCGAGAATATTTAACATTGAAAAACATAAGGAAAAAATTAATTATTTTTAATAATATGTGGAAATCTCCACTTTTACCTGAAGATGGTCCCGAGACCAGAAACAGAAGCCTAATATTTTCTTTTTAAAAAAAAAACAAAAACAAACTCCACATTACAAGCAAAAACGTTTGCAGCACCTCTCTTCTTTTTAATATACATACTTTTGTCTCGTTGGAACCACTACAACCTCTTTCTTATATATATATATATATATATATATATATTCAAGCCTATCGATATATACTCGTACATATTTATTAACAAACATATTTATGTGATGAGTTGTCATCCCATGACGTTTTTTTGAAAGTCGATAATGTAGTGTGTTGTATGCGACTCGTGGTCCATCTGAGACTAAGAAGCCTTTCCGAGGAGGGAAGCGAGACAGGTCTTGTCACTACAGCATTCTGTGGTCGACGAGCAAAAGAATAGAGAAAAATCTTTTTGTCCCTTCTTTTTCTGGTGCTTCGTACAATGCTACATAGTAGGCGTCAATAGAACTCCCATTAAAATGTCACGTAATTCCACAAAACCATTTTAAAAAAAATAAGGTATTATGTTTTTTCCTTAAATTTTCCAATTACTCTTGCCTAACTTTGATTTTATACATTTCTTTACTGACAAGCATAATAAAAAGTGTATGAAAAAATATACTTACTATCACAGTGATTGGGCAAACACCGTATAAGTGTTTTAACGAGTTTTCTGTAAGATTCAGGTCACGCTTCACGGAGATTACACCAGTGGCTTGATTGATCTTGAATCGATTACAACGATCATCTATAAGACAATGCATATGATGATGTTAAAGAACAATTCATTAATTTAAAAAATATAAAAAACAAATTTTAACTTATCTCGGGAGTCGACTAATAACAAAAAGAGCAAACGGAAAGGGAGAGGAGGAGGCCACCTACCTGACTAGTTCGTGTGAATAGATACCAAAACGGAGAGTGATGTATGGAAAAAGAAGAAATTACTAAGAGTTATAAATGATAGGTAGTTGTGGATCAACGACGTTCGGTTGGGACGCGGTACATAGAAGATAAGAATATAAACAAAAACGATAAGAAGATTAATAAGTTTGGTTTGGCTGTGTATCCAGACATATTGGATGCAAAACTTGAAAATTTGAAGTTGAACGTCTTTCCATCTTCAGCGTTTCTCTCGATATTTAATAATAACTTCTTTTTTTTTTACATTAAAGTTCACCCCCGTACTAGGCCCGGGGGCCACTCGAGGTAAAGGCTTACATTAAGGGGTAGATTATATGGACAGGAGGGGAGGATAACGGTTAACTAAATTTAAACAGGTTAAGATTGTAGCAATCGGAGAAACATCCTCTTGCAAGTCTGTTCCACAGAGCAGTAGTTCACGGGAAGAAACTGTTCGAGTGGAACTTACTTCTCGCCGATGGAATACGGGGGGAATGTGGGTGATTTGCTACTATGTAAGTGGCATGGCGGGTCCTAGTCGTGAAGGTTAGACCTGGTGGAACCAAGGAATGTAGTTCGTCCGAACACTTTTTCATGGTAGTAGCAACAAAGCAGTGAAAGGCTCACTACATCCAGTCTATGTGAAAGGGTTTGGAGGGTGGAAATAATTCTTCTCCCACAAGGACTCGCAAACACTTTTGAACTCTACCAACACTGGAAAGTGAGGACTGGGCTGCTCCCGTCCAAATATGACAACAGTACTCCATTTTCGGCCTGATCTGTCTCTTATAAGAGATAGAGCATAGCATGAGGAGTCAGGTACTTACTGGAGCGGTACAGGAGGCCGATCATTTTACTTGCACTTTAGCAATGGATTCTATCATGTTTTATTTTTTCGTTCCCTCCTCATAGCCTGATGAAGTCCTTTTGAAGGACGAAACGCACTAGATACAGTTTTTTTTCCTATTTTTTCATTCAATTTCCCAGCAAAAACATTTTAAGGAAGAAATTCATGCCGTGCAAGTCAAGACTAAAGGATTTGATAAACTTGCATGGTGCGTTATCAACATGAATGGAATGATCCCACAGTAATTACTCAATTCTCAATTACGTCTTACTATTGACTGAGTCACCCCAAGTTAGAACGTCTATTCACGCATGCATAGTAAGGTACCCTCCGAGTTACATCAAGGCCCCGCAACTGTTTATCGAAATGTTCAAAATGGCTTGACAGTTACCGGACAGACTTCATATAAACTTACGAGCATTGTAACTTTTTTATTTTTATTTTTTTAACTTTTGATATTTCAAGACGAATTCTTCTTGATTTTTAAGAATTTCTTCTTGATTATATTTTCTATTAATGTTGCCCATGACTGTCATAAGTGCCTAGACCACTGTTATCTCTTCAAATAATTTCCATCAAAATTTGCCTTACCACACTCTCACCTCCTCACTACCTTACCGTCACTGGTTATTCTTTCATATATGTCTAATAAAACTTACCTGACCCAGCTAGAAACCTACTGGTGGTTAAAATGAAGTATAAATGCTCAGCCCACGTTTCTGTCAACTCAAGTAGTACCTCTCCTATGAATGTAACGGTAGAAGTAACCCTCACCGAACGTAACCGAAGAGGCCGGGGTATATGCGTCACCAGGCATAGATTGCTATTGTGTAGTAATACCGTAGCAGTTGTAATATTGTTAGCATTATGAGAATGATTCTTAATGTTCCATGAAATAAAAAAAATAGACATTTATCCCTTATATATACATATATGCTTACATATGTTTAGCTGTAAACTACAAGTTTTCAACCACATAACCCTTTAAGAGTAATGAAGCAACCATGTGTTGCCCCTCTTTAGTTACTGCTGGTCCATATGAGGCAACACGTTTTTACGATGGTCTTTCCTAAATAAAAGGGTAACATCAGTATCAGGCGTGGGCCTTATTTCTTGAAATCAGCGTGTAATTGCAATAGATCTAATCCCATTGGCGTAGTGCCGCGGGGAACAGAGTGCTTGCTGCCCAGTGTAGCCTTTGAGTTTGCCACCCCTACTGGCTGCCCCATAAAAATACAACATATTGCAAATGTACTCCCTCTTATATATATATATATATATATATATATATATATATATATAAACAGGCACAAATGACGAAAATAGATTAACAGATACCCTCAAATGAACTTCTCTCAAGGAAGATAACTGTAATACATATAACAACCAAGGTGTGTTTCCTCACACACACGTGATACATATTAAAAGAACGCACCCTGGGTCTGTTCACAGGTTTTACATAGTCGACAATGATAGAACAACCTTGAATATATCACTATATAATGTTTAATGTTCAGCCAACTGCTTAAATCCATATGTCATAGATTAAGTTACTCGAAATCGAAAAGGTGCTTCAACTGTGAGCAGTGTCCCGGTATTAAGACTACATTTATTTCAATACAGCCTATACAGGCTTATCCAACAGGGGCAAAAATGCCGCTCCCATATATATATATAAACAGGCCAAATGACGAAAACAGATCAACAGATACCCTCAAACGAACTTCTGTCAAGGAAAATAACTGTAATACATATGATAACAACCAAGATGTGTTTCCCTGGGCGGAACCACCCCACCCCGAGCTACGTTACTGGTTAATCCTTAAAGAGAAGCGCTGAATGGGACGGAACTGTTTCTAGTTTCATGTACTTGTGGAACTCCCACTTTAAACCTGGGCTTGAGGATATATACATGCTCATACCACTCCCTCAACAACTGAAATTTCTCTGGAATTTGAGAAAGCAATGGCATTTAAATTAAAAATAGTAATTGTCAAAGTCACATCAATCATCGGAAATTCAGGTGAATCAGCTAAAAAAAAAAAAAAAAAACAACAACAACCTAGTCGAAAATGACGTAATTTCTTCTATGTGTTGTGTCCTGTCAGGACTTTGGCGACCATAGGTCTACACAATATCATATCCTTTGTAACTCTTAATAAATGTTATCTTTTTATTATCTCTCCTAAAACCCTGATCTGACATCCATGTGCACAAGCTCTTCGGGTAGATTATGCTTTGCTTTCCTCTGTCCTTCTTGCCTTCGATCTGTCATGTGAATATCAAATTTTCAAAGCCATCTTTCCTCATTATGTCCCCCAGAGATTTCAACTCTCTCATTCTGATGTTAATTATAAGTGTCCTTTTTGTTTTCATTTTCTTTAAAACTTCGTCGCTGCTCACATGTTCGGTCCATTGTATCCTCAATATCCTTCTGTAGAACCACGTCTCTGTTGCTTCAAGTTTACTTCTTCATCTGTGAGGAGATTGTCCAGCATTCATTCCTATATAGGAAGAGTGATATTACGTAACAGTCCAGTACTCTTTGTATCTAACGAAATTTTCCTGTTTCTTAATACTTTGTTTAATTTTTAGAAGGCATCTTTCGCTATCCCAATGCACGTTCGTGTTTCAATGTCACACTTTCCGTTGAAACACTTCCCAGCTATTTAAGTTGTTGTACTTATTTGATTTTGACATCACCAATTTGTAATTTGCTCTTCCTTTTGCTGACAACTATGCATTCTGTCTTTTTACAATTGATGCTTAGTCCTTTCTTCTCGCTTTCCTTCACTACATTCTCTAAGAGTGTTTGTAGTTTCCTTTCTGCGTCTCCTAGCAACACTTTGTCAACTGCATATCTTATTTAGCACTCTACATTATTAATCCCACTGCATCTTTTTTCAAGGGCTCTTAATTACAGTATCCTTATTGCTAATCTCGCTCAAAGTTTTCTGTTGCCATAGCAGGATATGACAACCCAACTACGAAATCCAAACACTTTTCTTCAGCGATGAAATGAAATCACATACAGAGTGATAAGGTTAAGGTTGCGACTGTCAATAATGAATAGGGGTAAGACTTCTACTTTTCTCAGATTTGTCGCACTATTTATGTTGAATAAGTCTGGTGAGACGACACATACTTGTCTTACACCACTTTCTATTGTTTTGTTATATATTGAATAAAAGTTAACAACTTTTCACATTATGAATGACAGTTTTTCACCTTTTAATCTTAATAGAAATCAAAGAAAAAAAAAGAATTTCCTCACCTTGTATCTTATATAAAATTCCGTTAGGGATTCCCCGGTCACCGTCTTCAGCAGTTACGCTCATGACTGACGTACCCTGCAAAAGAAAGTTTGTTTGTTTTTTGTTTTGTTTTTTTGTACTCAATTTCATCGCCGTCGTATTTAGAAAATGTTAAAATTAAAACATAAAAACAGTTTCATTTCTTGCACTTCTCGCTTGTGGAACTCCGTTCTAGCTCCATGCTTTCCAGCCAACTTGAATCTTCAAAAATTTAAATGCAATGTCAATCGCTATCTACTGTCCTGATTACTCTTTTCTTTCTACTCATTATTAATGTTTCTGTTCCTAATTTTACTACACCCAGTAACCCCTTGTGTTTTAGTGGCTTTACTATTTTGCATGGGGTGATACCAATTTAAAAAAAAAAGTACCGTTGGTCGATTGTAACGGCTTCAGTTAATGTGTGCTGTAAAGAGAAAGCCCATTTAGAGAGAAATGTACGTCTCTACAGGTTTGGAATGAAGTCAAGAACTTTTGAAGAAACTGACATCAACATTTTCAAGAATAGATTTCAACGCGTGGAAATATTTTTATGCATTTTATATAACGAATAACACTATTTACAAAAGATAGAAAATATACCAGTGTGCTTACATATAGCTGAAAAGAGTAATAAAAAACATTTTAGGGTTAGCTCTGAGGAAATCTAATAGGTACTCACTCGAGAGGTGGGGAATTCCACATTGGAGAAAAACACACGTGATAACGCTGCTACATAACGGCGCAAAAGAGAAGTGAGGGAGAGAGAGGAAGAGCTATGTCAGTTCTTATATAGTCATGAAACAGCGCCACCTAGTGGGCGTCTTATAGCGTTTTAGTTTTGAGTTTAATGACTGAAATTCCATTATCGATTTTTGAGCGTGTTTCTCTTGAATAACGGAATTGTTGTCGTTGATTGGCACTTTTCTGTTATGTTCTTGTAAGCTACAAGTGTTGGGCGCGGGTAAAAGACAAACCGAAGCTTCAATGAACAATTTTGGAGTCATTTTTACATTAGGAACTGTGTTTTAATTTACAAGTGACAAAGACATTAACATTTGTGTTTGTGTGTGAACATAAAGAGTTTGTATTTTGGTGAATGTTCATATGTATCTGTATGTGTGTTTCATGGCGTTTTCCCACGAGTGGGCAAAAACGTGCATTTCTACGAGAGATCACATTTTTAAATGTGTCCGCTGAAATGCAAAGTGAAAAAGAGAACGGAGCAAGAAGTCGCCCAGTATTTCTAGTGTAGGGGGGAGCGCCCCCTACTGACAATTAGGAAATTAAGGAGGAGCTAACTCCGACAATTACTTGTACGGCATTTACAATATGCAAACCGATTCTAATGTATGGAATATGGAGTCGTTTTTCAAATTTGGTTATTATGTTTATTGCTCTACTACTGTGCTGTATAAACATTTAGAATTAAATGTTTTAAATGATGCAAAAGTGACATTAACGCTATCCGAAGCTGGTTGACACAAACCCATTACACGCTTAGTAAGTCGCCATCTGCTATGTAACTTTGCAGCTCAGACCAGACACCAGGTTCGTTGACAGAGTGCAGCTTCTTCCAGTCAAACGCTTGTGGCTTAAAAATAACCCATCGGCCAGGTCGTTATCCACGAATGAAAACCATGACAATTTCTAGCAGTAAACCAAATTTTATTATCGGGATGTAGCCACTGCTATAGACGAACTAAGCCGAGATGGGGGAGGTGAATAGTCTAACTTGACGTCTGTTGTCCTCTCTGTGGGCGCTGTCGTCCTTTCTGACTTTTCACGGACAGCAGTCCCTGTTCTATAGAAAACATTGTTCTTTGTCTTGTCATCTTTGTCGACAAAAGTAATTTATCTTCAGTCAATGACTTCTCTTTGTCCGGGCCGCTTGCTCTGTATTTGTGAAGTCCACTTATTGATAACCATCGAGAGAAAATAAATGTCTGAATTCATTTTTATGACAGGCCCATCTGTTATCTACAGGTACAACTCACTTAGCGACTAGCTTCGAGGTCGTTATGTGAGGAGTGAATATAATAAATATAAGGTACCCAAAAGGTATTGATAACAAGGCGAAATCGTACTTTCATTTAAATACACGCGTCCATTCAGTTCTAAACAATATATTCATTCGGGGCGAGAATAAACCGATAGTAAACGAAGCATTTGAGTTAGTCTGATTTATGATGTGAAGAGTCAGAAGTTGAAAGAAGACCTTGCTTTTATGTCGACTGCATCGCCGAATTTTATCTTCGCTAAGCATGCATTTAGACTGCATTTATTTATCAACTGTCATTCTTAATTTTGTTCTTTTAGTTGACAAGTCTAAAAGGACTAATTTTGGTGTAGAAACCGACTACTGGCAACCACATTTCTCTAATCAGCCTAGTCAAAGTAATTATATTTGAAAGTGTTTTACCTAAAAGCACCAAACTTATTTCCAATATATTAATGACTAATAAAAATGATTTCGTAAATTTCTATTCTCACCATTACAACAAAATAAAATCCAGAATAATCAGCGGATTCTATTTAAAAATACTCAGAATTTGTAAACCCCAATATTTATGCGATGAGGAGAAATACATTGAAAATACTTTTAAGCTCCTCGAATACACCAATTACATATGATCACGAATAAATGTAGCACCGTTGAAAATTACCTGAAGACCATGCCCTACGGGTTGACCCAGAGAGGGAAACCGAGTAGATTAAACTATTCGGAAGTCGTCGCTGGTTGTGCTATCACGACGTCCTTACCTATCGGGCAGATAAAAGACCTTTAGCCATGGTTGGCAACCCAACTAAAGATGGTGTGTCGATTAAAAAAAAAAAAAAAAACTCCCCAGCAGATTGGCCATTAGCGGGAATGTATCGGCCTGAGAAAAGCACAATAAGTGAAATTCCTAAAAAGAAATGTCACATGTTCACAATCTGCCGTGGGTTTGGGGGAGACCAATATGATGATCGTCACATCATTTTATCTAAGCAGGACCAATCGATTCAGTAAGTATCGCACGTGACCACACCAGTTTTAAGTGTCCCATGTGCCCCCTCTTCAAATTTAAAATTTGAATGTCTAATTTGCCTGTTTGTTTGTTTAGCAGCATATCAACATCCTCATGGGTCATTTAATGCCGAAATTTAATTTTCTTGGAAGTATTAGTAATTTCTTTTACAAAAATGTATTTCTAATTTTTTTTTTTTTTTTTTTTTAGCAAAAATGCATTTCATTGTTGGTAATTTTTTTATCATCAAAATGTATTGCTGGTATTTTAGTATATTTTCTATACTGTCATAGTGTTTTGACCCCAGTTTAGGGGTTAACTCTTTATCCATAGCTGAAACCCCTAACAGGTGCTACCACCCAGGGGCATGGTGGATCTGGGGACAACGGCAATTAAGCGGTGGTTCCACGCTCCTCAAAACCTCCCAATCTGTTGCCGGGCGTAGTTTATCGTCATACCCAGAACAGTAATTTGCCTGTGAAAGAAGAGTAAAAAGCTTGTATGCATTACTTACGATTGTTGCGTCTTCCCTGATGTGTTTAATGAATGAAGGATTGATAAAAACAGGTGCAGTGTCCTGGACATCAGTGATTTGTATCCATACACTTTGCGTCGAATTTAAAGGTGGCGTGCCTGCATCCTGACAGTAAAAAATTGGGAAGATTATTCAGAATTTAGGAAACTCAGACAAATATTTCCCCATACTTTATGGTAGGCATATAGATGTTATCTTTTGTATTTTTAAAGAAAAAAGAACATGCTTTACCGTTTTTAATTATACAAGAAATATTTTCTACAGTCTCTTTTTTTTTTCTAAAACCCTATCCCTTCAGAGCGTAGAGGATCATGCTCCAAAGATTATTTCTGTTATCTATGTATTAGCATTCATTCTTCGAAAAGATGGTGAAATGGTTTCTTATTGGCTTTTCCATGATTTCGAATTCAAAATAGTCACAAGGCCATAAATATGAATTAAATGTGAGGACAATATTCCGAATACAAATAATGCACGGGTCATGATATTCTCAGTATCCTTCTGTAGAATCACATTTCTGCTGCTTGAAGTCTCTTCTTCATTTCTGATGAGATTTTTCAGCATTCGCTGCCATATAGGAGGACTGATAGTATAGTCAACGACGAAATTATTCGTACCCCCATCAATTTTGAATATTTTTATCCATTTCTCAGAATTTAATGCCCGTATGGTGTCAGGATTTTTTATATGTTTATTATATAGGAATAAAGTGTCGCTGCCGACACTTGAGTCTGAACATAGATCGCCAGTGAACAGCGACAGGCTATACCATTACTGAATTAAGTAGACCACGTGAACATAGAGGAAACTCATATAGGGAATGTCGTGTGACGTCTAGATTTGATCTCTATTTCTATTCTATCCTCTCTTACTATACAGACTGCAATTCTTGTTACTAGTCACTGTACTATGTCTCTATACTATTCGGTGGTTACTTTCCGAGCGAGTATTATCGAGAAAGTACTATTAATGTGAATGTTATTCGAAGGCGTCTGACAACAGCATTGTTCAACGGCGTTACTATAGTTGTATCTGCGATTACAAAGTCTCTACTACGGTGAGTATTACAAAAGTGAGAACGAGTATTCGTTGGCATTACAAAAGTGGCAACAAGTGTTCGTTGATATCACAAAAAATGTTAATAAGCACAAAAAAGAAATATAAAACTCACTTTTCAGAATAACAGGTTAAATACAAAAAAAAAATTTACAGGCGAAAATAGGAAACGACAAACTTATTCGTACAGTATAAAAAATAGAAGAAATTGAACAATTATCACAATATTAATAGTCAATAGCATGGCCTCTTATCTTTATAACTTGCTGCAATCGTTTTCTAAAGTTTTTGATGAGATTTGATCAAGTCTTTTCTGGGATTTTCTTCAATTCTTCAATGGTTACATGTTCTAAATCCTGAAGGTTTTTTTTGGTACAGACGATTTATTCGATACGAGACACTGCCCTTCGACATAGCCTCGTCTGAGGATCCTCTCTGCCCGAAGGCAGAGAGTTTGACCTGCGCAGCTAGAGACGAATCTTCAATTGCAGGATATCTACCAAGGGCCCCACGCGGTCAGATGTCGCACATGACCGAATTTAGTAGACTCTGCCAAAAATTCCCCATAGACCCCGTATAAAACGGGGTGGGGTAGCTGTTTCCCGAGACGAGACACTGCACTTCGACATAACCTCGTCTAGGGATCCTCTCTGCCCGGAGGCAGAGAGTTTGACCAGCACAGCTGGAGACGAATCTCCAACTGCAGACAAACATACAGTATTTACTACTATATTTATGTTAATGGGGACATACTCATTATCGTCCGTAGGTATGCTACAACAGTATCTAAATACAAATTAGAGACATGTCATAACGTCTTAAATCAATATTGTTGTGTGGCAATTCTGAACAGCAACTTGAGATTTTTCTTGTTAAAAAGTTGAATTTCAATACATTCAACATTATGAATAAAAAAAATAGTGAATTCTAGATAGTGTTTTTTCAAGACTTGTCATGATAAACCCAAATTCACGGATTTTGGCGAAAAAGCTCCCTGAATGACATCAAAATCTGCAAAAACATTTAATCATTTAATAATCAGCTGTGCTTCGTTTAATTTGTAATGTATATAAATGTAATTCGAAAAAAGAAAATCTTGATAATATGGTAAGGGTCACGAAGCACTGGCCAGGGCCCCCAATCAGGTCACCCCCACTCCGGTGACGTGGGGTGTTGGGCGGGAGAGCAGTATGCACCGGTTCGGGGGGGGGGGTATGGCGTTTATTTAAGCATGACAATGTTATGCGCGGAGCAATGGTTTTTGTCTGAGCAGAGTGTGTCAATTTTTGGTTAAATAAATTCACTTTCCCTGCGGAGATTTTAATAAAAGCTTCAAGAATCTGAAGTCCTTAGTGAAAAAACTTATGAACACATTTTAGCAACTTCAACAAGTTCAGCTTCCATTTTTTTTTTTAACTGACTTACAATATGAACAGAAATGGCTTCCCTGGAAAGAAGGCATGATTAACAACATAATGCGAAGAAAAAAAAAAATAAATAAAGCGCAAACTTCATGGGGGTGGGGACGTTAATTAACCTCCATTTCTTACACTTACGTGCTAATTACCAGCCTTATATGCACTCGACAATTAGAGTTAAGCATCAGACCTGTCTGTGACATTTAGCATGAATGTATTATGATACGTAGGTGCATTTTATCCCGAAAAAAGCATTTACTTAACACAACATATTTTTCAACATAATCTCCTTTGTCAAGCATTTAACATTTTCCATTATTCACATACATTAAAGAGTGGACATTTCAGATAAAAATTCAACTAATAACTGTCTTAGGCTTAAGACTTATCGATGCACGCTCTTAGCTAGCTATATATGGACAGGCTAAGCTTATATAGTGATTTACTAAATGTAGCTTATATGTGGCGCAAGGTGGAAACAATAAAGCACTTAATGAGGATCGAACTCACTATTCAGTTGTAATTGATTTAGCGAGACAAGCTGGCTAACCATTATACCACGTCGAAATGCCCAAAGCGTATATTAGATGTAGCACAAGGTCGAAAGTATGAGCTACCCAGTGAGGATCGAACTCACTATTCAGTCGTGATTAATCTAGCGAAACATTGCACAGCGTTAAAGTCTCCAAATGACTTTCTAAGTATAGCTTAAAGGTGACACAAGGCCGAAACTATTGGGCACCCAGTGAGAATCGAACTCACAGGCTAAGTTGAAGAATTTTCTATAAATCAAATAATACTTACCTTAGCCATAACTGTATACTGATAGAAATTCCGTGTCTCGTAATCAAGATGTTTATTTAAAGTGATAGCACCTGTGAATTCGTTGATAGTCATTGTATCATTGATGCCTGCGGTGTTCTGTAGAGGAAAAAGTAGAATTGTAAATGGTAAATGTGATAAAATAACAAGTGCTGACTTTATTTGATTCACAGAACATTTCCAGAAACGCCCAGAAATTCTAGCATCAAAGAAACCTTATTTAAATCTTCCCAGCGTCTACGCCATTTATTTTTTACTTTTTTCGGTCATTTCTAAAGTAAAGGAGCATCAATTTGGATCCCACCGGGAAATTTTCCGATATCCCTGTGGACCATTCAGACACTGACAGTTAAGTATTGACAGAAAATAATTCACAGTTTAAATTCGTATTCTCATGGACATTGAAGTTCGCTGTGAAAGATGAACTTAAAGAATATCTTATTTACTTTGGTGTTTTAATCATTTCAACTCAAGCAAGGTAATAAAGCCACTAAGACGGAAGGGGTTACTGAGTGCCAAAGAATTTGAGAAGGAGTGAGGCCAACAACAGAACAGGAATTAGGGAGACAGATGATGACGATTGACGTTGCATTTAAATTTATAAAGATCAAAATTGACTGTAAAGCAAGGAGTTCCACAAGCGAGAAGTGCGGTAGAAGAAACTGTTAGCATAGAACTTACGATTACAGCTAACCAATTCAACAGTAAATGGATGCGACCTAGCTGCACTTAAAATCAATAAAAAATATTTTTAGAATACTTACCTGACCGGCAGGCTAAAAAGAAAAAGAAAAATTCGTATAATAATAAGTTATGTACAAGTCTAATTACAAGGAATGCTGAAAAGTTCTCGGCCCGAACAAGAAGGTATTCAAAAACAATTTTGTTTGGTCATACGTTGGCAATTACCTGAGGCTGTGAACATTTAAATACACTTTATTTTCTGTTTGAATTTGAACCCTGCTCGGAGAGTTCGCTTTGCGTGGCTTCAGCGGTTAGTCTATAGGAAATAAACCCTATTTCCAACACGATAATTACATATTAAAACACACCCAAACTTTATTTTCTCTACCCGATGGCAAACAATGTTACAAACGTGCCAAAAAGATTACACCATAGAACACGCCTAAATCAAAGTGTTGTGGATCTAGGAAGGCTGCGTGAATATTTAAAGTTGTGCTGCAAATAAAACATGCAATATCCACAAACATAAATTATGAAAAATGATACTAAAATGGTAACGATATTCAATCACGACAAAAGGGACATTTTTGGAACAAAAAATTAAATTTTATATACACAATTTTACAATCTTTTGTTCTGTAATGATGTGTGCAATAGTATATTTAAGAGAGAAAGTTTTTTGCTGCTTCACAAATGTTCAATGCCAAAAGTAAGTAAAAAATTGTCTGCCTTTTTACTATAACGGTTAAATTCAAATTAGACAAAAGGTTTTTCTATGAAAAATATTGAATGGAAAAATTTGTAGTCTAATTCTCCCAATCTCTCATAAAGAAAGTTTGTTTCAAAATGCAGTATAAGAATTAAATTTTCTTAGTGCCTCTCTAAGTTGTATCTCCTTTGCGTGTATAAATATCTTTCTGCGCGCGAGTAAATCTCTGTGCTTATCTCTTGTGTGTGAGAATCACAAATGCGCTGATGACTCATTCGTCGTTTCTATTTATAATTTTCTTAACGACTAAATCGGCTCAACAAAGGTTCACCAGATGTTGCCAATAATTCTCAAAAATGCGCGGCCGAAATTGTATTTTTTATTTTTTTTATCCAATGGGATTTCTTGAAACATTTAAATTAGGGATGAGTTTGAGAAGGATTTTTTTTTTTTTTAAGTCAGTTGAGCTTCTTTTTTTTTTTTTTTTTGCCTGAAATTTGATTGTTTTGTTATGGAAATTTCTCGAAGCTTATTTTATATTTAACAACCAATGAAATTCAAAAAAATGTTTGAAATAGAAATAAGGGTTACTTAAAAATTGTATTAAAAATAAAAATAAAAGTAACCCGTCTTGTATACAAGAGAGTTTATTTATTATTTTTGGAATTAGACTGACCGTCTAATTTTATGTCGGTCAGAAAATATTCAAATAAGGGAGGACGAAAGAATCACTGGTCAAAATTTAATAAGTTTAAGTTCATTATGAATTATATTATTGTCTGCATTTCCCTTTTAATTCCGACTTTTTTTATTATAAAATTCGAATGAAAACAAACATCTACTTTTTCTGCATTTCTTTATAGTGACACCTTGAGAATAAAATCAAAGAAATAAGAATAAGAAAATAAAAGTAAAAAAATGACAAGATTGGACATTTAAATTTAAAATTCTGCTGTCGATAAAGTCTTTATTATTTCTTATAACGGCATTTATGATTAAGAGTTTACTCCCTTAGAAAGATTAAGAGTTAACTCCCTTAGATGCAAAGGAGATACAATCTATATTAGAAGAGTTGATTTTCTACTCGTCGCAAGTTGCTTCCATATGATTTTGCATGTACGCATGTCATGTTTATGCATATCTCTGTATTGTGCTTAATTGACTTATATATGCTAATATCATTTAACGTATACAAACACATAAAATTTGAATTCGAAATAGAACACTGGAATAAAATACATTTCTTTTCCACTCAGTTTGGAAATCCGAAAATCCCTACTCTTAGCTGATAAAATCTTTAATTTCGATACAAGAAAAAAAACTAACTTAAGATTCCCAAAATAAAAATAAGAGAATTATAAGACTTTAGAGGTTTTCAGAAATTATTTGTTGATAAATACAATTATTTTTTAATACTTTCTTTAATTTTGTAGAAATATTTTTATGTCTGTAAAGAGTTTCGATAAAAATGAAATATATAAACAAAATATATATATATAAATAAAAATAAAAAATAATTAAAATTAAAATAAGGCATTTTCGCTTTCCTCTAACAGCCTTCTCTCTCTCAAGTTTTCTTTCTATAATTCTCTCAACCTATAAGAAGGCAATCCTCGAATAAAATGAGGAAGATGAAAAGACTGAACCAGGCCAAAAACATCGGATATTTTACAGGAGCAGAGCCTGTATATTTGTGACTGAAATATACCAAAAAATTGGGGAGGCTCCACGCATAACTTCCGGTATAAAAAATAAATAAGAAAAGAACACCGGAAAATAAGATAATTTGGCCAATAAAAAATGACACAAACAGATTTTTGTATTAGCTGAAACTATGTGCGCGCCAAATTCTCAAACCTGATCAAAGGGATACAAACCTGACACCTCTGGGCTAAAAGGCGGTCCCACAGTAGAAAAGGACGGAACAAAAGAACGCTACCGTGTAGAAAACAATCATCTCTGACGCGTGAAGAAGCAGTTAAAAGGCTATCTGTTACTGGCATTTACGCCCTGCTGACGGCCGAGAAAAACACAGCAGATTGACATCGACCTAATTTCTGAGATTATTATTAACCCTACCATGGTCTTACTTCAAAACACCGAAACAAACATTTTTCCATATTTCTACCAGTATATGTCCTACTTCTTTGTCGAATATGAAATGATTCACTCATCACTCTAAAGAAAATAAATAAAAATATTATTTATTTTAAAACCTTGAGTCAGTTCTTTTTATTCCAAAGGTTTCCGATAAAATAATGATCATGCCACCTATCTACACTGGTGAAATTCTGATATGAACACATTTACAACAGATCTGTTACTGTGTTAAAACTGTATGCTCACATACAAGCGTACATAGACATACAACTTGAATGGAATTCAAATGGACATCTGTGTCACAAGGGCTAAATTCCTTGTCTGACAACAACCCTTGAATGACAGGAAAAGAGTATAAACCGAAATATACGACCCTTTCAATTAAACTGAAGAGAATTTTTAATAAGTGTAGGATTTTAAAAGAGACAATTTAGATTCGAAATTTCATCATCTTTCCGCCAGCAAACGATAAGTGCTAAACTCGTTTATTTAGAATTATTTACAAAAAGTTGTTATGGATAATTTTAGAGAGGTTTCTATTAATGCTATCATCACAACGTGTGAGAGAGAGACCGATGGAAAATGGCGAACGATCGAAATGAAACTGCGTTGTATTCCCAAGGGACAAAGAAACCTGGAACGAAGAGCGTACCTGGAAAAAATAGCAAGTACACGGAAGCAAATTGCCACTACAGAAAGACTCTATAAAGGTATGGGCCCCCTCCCCCGTTTTTAAGTAATTCTTTCAGATTTCATCTATTCAAAAGAATATGTAAATAACCTAAACATGTCAGTTAAAATTGAAAGAGAAAAAGATAAGTTAAAAGGGAAGACGAAAGACAAGTGAAAATGGACATTTTCGCTGCCTTTCGTCATCTTTTCCAGAAAAAGTGCCATATTGGATCAAATGCTTTCTTGAAATCAATTATAATGTGGAACAGGTCCCTCTGGTTTTGCAGATGTTTCTCGATGAGGAGCCTACAGTTGGAGATGTATTACCATTGTGCTTTGTCCAATTCTAAAACCTGCCTGCTCTTCTGATGGTAGTTCTTCAGAATTTGATTTCAGATGATTGAGAATAATAAGGAGAATGACCTTGCCGGGGTGGCTGATCAGCTTTATTATTTTATCATTCTGGTATCACTTGAAATTACCTTTTGTCGCATCCAGCGGAAATGGATTAGCTCCCTTGACTGACAACGGTTTTCTTACAGATTTCTATGTACCAGTGTTTCTCATTTCTAACAGAAGTTTCTATGTTTCAAAAATTATGTATTTAGAATACATAAAAACTTGACGTACAGTTTCCAGAACTCTAGTAGGAACCTTTACTTTAAGAAAAGACATTTTCTAAATGTCTACTTAATTTCTTAGGCAAAAGAAATAGGAAAGACAAGCCAAGATACGCTGCCATGACAATCTTATATATATATATGCAGAGCCTTTTGGAAACTCGCGAGTTCTTTTATCTTGGTCTCTCGTCCAGTTAACTGATGTTTCTGCCGCATTTGAGGATTTTGTGTGTGTGTGTGGGGGGGGGTATTATGTTATTTGGTTTCGTGTAAATAGTTTTGTTTTCATATTGTAAATACTTAGTGGGGCTATTTTTAAATTGTTGTTTTATTCCTCTCCCCCCACAGACAATGAATTGTACATTTGGGAACTAGTTAGGACTTCATAGAGACAATGAGGTCTTATGGTGGATGTAGTAAGTATATGTAAGTAAGAATATGTTGTTTTGGGAATATTGTTGTTTGTGGCTAATTTTAACGTTAAAACAAAAGAAGACCGTCCTTTTCCCCATCCCTCATTTTAGCCTTGTGCCAAATTTCTGTACATAGCAGAATAAATATCGCTCTCTTATCCTGGACGCAGGGGGAACAGGGGTTCACCCCTCCGAAAGAATCCGGAAGTTATTGGCAGAGGAGTAGATGCTGCGGTTGTAGTATCTGTTCCATGTCGGAGGCCTTCTCTCCTATTTTGGGTCCCCCCCCCCGACACGCACTGTTGCGTAATATCTGTTACGTAGCGGTGGTATGACCGTCTATGACTAGCTTAGACAAGTTTTGACAAGCTTAGACTAGCGGCTCGAGTGGAAACACTCGGGTCCCCACGTTAAAAACCGACTTTATGCCACAACCTTGCTCAGTGGGGGATTAAGGTAAATCTCTAGCTCTCTTATCCTGTCGCCGTGACAGATATGATCGCCTCCCTGACCGGAAGAGTTACTTGAAAGAAGTGAAGCGATTTCTGCCTTTTAATAGTGAAATCCTCCTTGTTTTGTTTTTTTTGCTTTCTTTCTTGGAAAGAAGGATGCAGATACTGTCTTTCATTCGCTTCTCTACTTACCCTCTCTAACGGGAAGATGCAGGGAATCTGCTTTTCTTTCTTTGTCTTTGCTTACTGCTTGGACGGTTTATTTATCTCGTCAACAACTTCGTTGAGCAAACCCATGCCATACTTTGTTTGAATTCTTTTCTTGTTGACTTATTTAATGTTTCTGAATTCTCTTAACGTTCGCAGAAGCACCATGTCGACGGCCTGCGCTATCATGTTTGGTTACCTAGCAACCGCACCAGTTTGGCGCCTTTTTCATAGAAATATCGTCATTTTGCATTCAGCCTAGCATCACGGCATCTTCTAACTTTCTGGATGTACGCCTCGATATGCCACGTGCGACATCTTATTCAGCGTGCCGCCATTTTGGATTCCGAAGTCACTTCATTCAAGCGATTTCTTTCCTTTCATCAAGTACAACACACGAACATTTCAAAGACTTACCACTTGCATGTGGTTACCATTCTCCTTTTTCTAGACCATTAAATTAACTACATTTGCATATCCACACACAGACTTTGGAACATTTCTACGTATTTTTTAATGGTTCCTCTCTTACCAAGTGGTGGCTCCTTTCAGTTCTTACAAATCAGTAAATGTAAATAATTCTAATTAAGTCGTCGATTGTTTGCCAATAATAAAATTTGGGCCTTTTTTATTAAAAACTTCGTCTTTATTGTAACTCAGTTTTTGGTATCAATATTTCTCTCTATATTCTTTATTAAGGATTCCCGATTTTTTATTTATTACAACAGCGACTCCTCACCTGGCCACTACACCTTCATTGGTAGGGGTTCTACAGTGACTGGGTCCACTCTTTTGGTCACTTCTTCTGTTTCCAAATCCACTGGTATATATATTTTAAATCCTTTCACCTTAAGCTAGTGATAATACCACTAAGACGCAAGTGGTTACTGAGAGTGAAAGAGAATGAGAAGACTTTGAAAGACGGGACCGGAAACCCAATCCTATACAGGAAACACGGGATAAACCTCTATTCCTGTTCAAAAGACAGGGAAAGAGTTTGCTCATATACCAAGAATTCAATGAAATTATATTCAAAATATAAAGTTAATATTTTATGTTACTACTTTTCTGTTCAATTTTCTAGATTATTCATTTTCTTCTAAGATTATAAGTATATTATTTAATTACTCCAGCATATTTTTTGGAACACGTCCCTTTTCAATACCCTATTTCTGAGCGCGGCCTCTGGATAATAACCATTCATGTACGATTGTAGTGATAATAAAAACGAAGTTTCATCATTGCTAAAAACAGAACATTCGAAATATAATGAACAAAGAAAACCGCTAGACAAAGGAGTCATATTTTCACGAGCCAATCAGAAACAAGATTTGTTTTCAACAGACATATTACGCCACTGTTTCGAGATCCAATCGGGTTGTTGCAAGTGACAATTTCTAAACAGATGTTCTTATTCGGCAACATACTGATATAAAGAACGAGATAGAATTGATGGATTTTACCAGTTCTCCGATACCGACTGTCATCGTAAAACGCACTTGAACAAAGTACTCACACATATTCGCGATACTCACTCTCGTGCATACACACGTACATACTTCGTGTCATTCATTTAAACTTATCATGCAACAGATTTCACATATATGACTACTATCTAAACGTATTTACACATACATGTTTATACACACACACAGAGTCATTTTTGTATGTAGAAGGAGCTTCATCTTGGAACACTTGAAAATTTTAAACTAATCCCTCCTCCTTGTCGTAAATGCATTAATTTTATCAAATTCATTTTCTATCAATTAACAATCAATTTTGATTTTCCTTCATTCTTTCCAGAAAAAAGATGGTGGCATACGACATTACCAAAAGAAAGTAGCCTGCAGCCACACCATACACCTTTTCCCCACCTAAATATATTTTCGGAATTTCCGTTCGAGTGTCTCATGCCTTTCCCCTTTTTATGCAAAAGAGCCCCATGCACATTCATTTCTTCTACCGTGGGTAGAAAACGCGTGGTTATCTGACTTTCTTTGTCGCTGTTACAGAATACGTAAGTTGGCCCAGAATGTTAAACTACTGATCAGTAGATTTCGTTGGTGGGAAATTCTGACAGAAAGAGATTGCATTTGTTTAATTTTTTTTTTTTTTTTTTTTGTATAAGGCCAAAAAAGCGCGAAATAAATTTTTTTAACTTAAAAAAAAAAAAAAAAAAAAAAAAAAAAGAATTCTTCCCATAAGCATTAATGTTTCTCTTAAATAAAACTGAACGATTTAGTCACACACTTGTGCACTAAAATTTATCGCTCAAAAAATAAATAAATAAATAAATAAATTAATTAAAAATAGAGCCCGGGATTTTTTTTTTAATTCTAACAAAAGTTTTCGCTCCAAGATCTTATACAACACTGGAAATAAAAACCAATAAAAGGAGTCAGAAAAATAATTTCCAGTTCAAAACATAATATTTCAAATTGGATCAACATAAAAATCAAACAAATAATATAGTCTTTCAGTCAATGAAAAGCTTGAAATAAATTAAATAAACACATCTATCTGAGTCTCTCTTCTTCATGCTGACCTTATAAAAAAAGGTCGTTTATCTGCATAGCCACGTGTACCAATGCCACTCCTTGCTCTAAAACATGATGTGCGATATGGTCGCTTGCGACGGCAGCAAATTCCATTGCTGCACTTTATTAAAAAACATGCGGACGCAAATTCGTTGAAGACCTCGATTGATTTCTTCCTGGTTTATTTTTCCGTTTGTGTGAATTGTCAAGTGAGAGAGAGAAAGACGACTAATGGCGGTCCTAGCGTCAGGTTATTAAACTGCTCTCTACAGGGTTGACATCTTAATTCCGTTAGCAACCGGCTGACTCACCGGTCAGCTCACACGTTTCGTTTACACGCTTAACCTCTCGGGTTTGCTGTCGCCGCGAAACTCGCCGCGAAACTCTGCAGTCTTTTTAACTCATTCCCAAACTCTTCCTTTCATATTTCGCCATTTGTGTGATGGAACACTACCGGTTCTGGCCAGAGAGGCTTCTAGAATCGCGTAGAGTTTTCTAGAAAAGACCAGATTTCTCCCGAACCATTTCGAATCGAAAGTCCTTCGTCATATATTTTTTTATCGGATCAGATCAGATTCCCTGGCTAATTATTACTAGCACTGGTCGATTGCATTCATCCGTGAAAGCCTGGCATGCCCCTGAGTCATGTTAACCTTTCTTACCGAGGGGTCGACTTTAAAAGCTTTTCACAGAATGTCTGTTTGTCGAATGGATGACCAGTTAGCCAACATCGTAATAAATTCTAGTGTTGCCAAAAAAATGCTGTTTTTTCAGATTTTCTTAAATTAAGTTTTATTTTTAAAAGAACCTAATATAAATTTCCGCTGAAATTTTTCAGATGCTACCCATTACATAACACACGGAAAAAACTACAGAAGTCACTTATAGCGCCATTTCACTATACTCCTACAACAAAAGTAAGCACAAACTATGGAGTATCAAAAAAAAAAAAAAAAAAAAAAACAATTTTACTGGCAACAATAAGAAAGACTTTTTCAAGTCGACTTTCCTTCGTAAACAATTTTTATCAAACTATTCAAATTTTCAAAAGCAAATAATCTCTATCTATAAAAGGCAGGATGTGTGTGTGTGTGTGTAACGAATGCACGGCTTCAATTTTCGACGGATTTGCACCAAAATTTACATGCACATGCTCCAAGTTAGCGGGAAGGCCCAGACTGACTTTGCATTTCTCAACTCCCATCGATAGTGGAAATAATCGATTTTTTCATGCTTCTACGGCAGTTTTCATGTAGTTTGCAGCCATTTCCTACTGGCCAGAGTGAGAACCTATAGCTGGCTGCCACGAATTGGCAGGAAGATTCTATTGGCCAACGTGAGAGCCAACAGCTACTGACACGATTGTTAACTAGCATGCTAAAAAAACATCGGTAGCAGCATTCGTCATAAGTAGGAAAAATTTAAATCTGCATGGTACTTTACTCCAATTGACTCATTCGCTTGCTTGATTCCGCAGAACTGGGTTTGGTGTGAAAAAGTATTTGTTAACATTCTTTTTTCATTCGGTTTTTCCAGTTACGAGTCCTTTTTTAAAGCTGATCGTTTTGTGTTCATTTTGTTTAGTTCTTTTTTCGTAACAGATTTAATGTTTAGTATAGAGCTAAAAAAAATTCGCAGTGTGAGATAGGCAAGAAGTAAGGTATGTAGCAACATCAGCACGGCAAAGGGCACTCCTTTAAAGGCAAGGAAGGGCAACAATATTTTAAGTCAAGTGATAGCGATTGCTGTATGACTCGTACGATTTTTGAATCAAGCACGCCTAACGCCGGGCCATGCTGCTAGTGTAAGTATATAAATTTGTTATGATATGCCGATGTAACTTGTTTTTCTTTTTTGTCAACTAACTACACATATCCGAAAGTCTCAACTAAGCAAGACCTAATTCACAAACTTCGTAGAAAAATTAATAATAATTTTTGCAAATATTACTTACTGTTAAACTGTAAGTAATTTGACCATTTTTACCTTCGTCCTTATCAATAGCAATGATGTTTAGTCCAAATAAAACAGTATTGATTGGGAAACTCTGAAAATAGAAAGATAAAAAAAATCTGATTTAGACATTTTAAACACCTATAATATTATACAAGCTCCTTTACACTGAGTAGGACATTTCATCACCGTCGACTCAAAATTGGCCAATTCATCTGTGACAACTCACCACCAACCTACTCAGTGCGAGGACAGTTAAACGCTGATGCCGAATTTATAGTTTCATTTACATTATTCGAACTGTTAACCTCATCTTCATTGCCATATTCACAACGTTGTACGCTCCGGCCGCCTTCAACTGATTGGAATATCGAACCGAACCCTTTGTTTCGTCCACCGGGGTGCCATGCCTCTTCTAGATGTCCCAGTTATTTCCTTTCAACTCAACTCGCCGAGTTTTGGTTCAATACTGCAGTGGCCTGGTATTGAACTCACAACTCTTTGGGTCTAGTCATTTGATCTAACAAACGTCTTTATCCACAGCAGTGGTGAATCAAAACTTGGAGAGTTGAGTTAAAAGAAAATAACTGAGACATCCGGAAGAGGTATGGCACGTGAAACTAGAACTATTCCCCGGTGGACGAAATAAAGGGTTCGGTTCGAAATTCCAGACACCTGAAGACGGCCGGAGTGTACAACGGCCGAAACGTTGTGACTATGGCAATGAAGATGAGGTCAACAGTCCGAATAATGTAAATAATGCAAGTAATCACAATACCTCATCTCAGAGATATAGACAGATATTTACTGTTCTGATAATTATCAGCTAAGTGAAGTGGACCTCACAAGGATTATGGCAAACGCCCCTGATAAAGAGGGTCATTGAATGAAGTCAGACATTGATAAATAATTTTTTAGATAAAAACAAGGAACAATGTTCTGTATAAGAGAGTAGTCTACTAGCCGACACTGAGAGACCCAGAAAAAGGCACAGAGAGTGGAAAAGAGGCCGCTCCGCCGCGACACGAATGGGAAGACGTGCCCGTTATATTCTGACTTACTTGTCTACAGTA
Source organism: Acanthosepion lycidas (assembly GCA_963932145.1). Lineage (NCBI taxonomy): Eukaryota > Metazoa > Mollusca > Cephalopoda > Sepiida > Sepiidae > Acanthosepion > Acanthosepion lycidas. Next base: position 6,725,366 of record OZ010602.1, on the reverse strand, counting down.
GTATATTACAACCAGAATATAATTTGCTTATTACTACAATAGTTTGATGATTTATTTTGTGGGTGACAATCTAGTCAGTTATTTTTAAACCACAATCCTTTGACTGGAAGAAGCTGCACCTCGAGAACGAACCTGGTGTCTGATCTGAGCTGCAATACTGCATAAGTTCCTTGTGAGTTCGGTAATTATAAAATACCGTAGAAGTTGCATATTGTATTGTTAAATAATTGAACTTAATTTTAACAAAATATTGCAATAAAAATCATAAGTATGAATGTAGTTCATTATTTAAAGAAGTAAAAATGTACAAATGAAAATATCAAAAATTAACAGTGTTTTCCTTTCACCGAAGCAGACATTGAACGCATGAGAGTGTTGCCGCCTTCTCTACGCCTCCCCCACTCTATCTCAAAATGCAGGTACGAGAAATACGTAAAAAGAAAAAAAACAATGTCTCTCATATTCAGGAAAGATGCTGTCAGATCCATTCTGTCGTACCAATTGTATATGTCGTACGAAAAATATTAAATAAAATCAAAATACACACTCAAAAAACGGCTTCTCGTTAAAGTTTTCATCCCATCATTGCATATAATTTGATGGGGGGGATAAAAAAAATATACTTTTAAAACTCGCATTTCTTCCCTCTTTCTTTCTTAAAAAAACAACAAAAAAAACAATGGCCTACCTACCTCATTGATACTCAGCTTGTAAGGGAGGTTTCTGAACTGAGGTTTATTATCGTTAATGTCAGTGATAATGAATATATATTTCATGCTATCTAATAACGGCTCCTGAAAAGAAAAAAAAAACAGAATGATAAATTCAGGTTTAATCAAATACCGGATTTAAATGATAAAAATCCCCGATTTCTTCCCCATTGGTAGGTACAAATGAGACTCATAAACACTGATGCTTTCTTCACATGCCCTGCTCCTTAACGACGTAGACGATCGTTGTCCTTTGTAATTCTTACTAAATTTTGTCTTTCTGTTATTTCTCCCAGACCTTGGCCCGCCATCCATTTACCCTGTGTATGTTATGCGTTGTTTTCCTTTATCCTTCTTGCTTTCAATCTGTCCTGTGAGTATTAGATTTTCCAAACCCACTTTCCTCATTATGTACCCTAAAATTTCCAGCTGTCTCTTTCTGATGTGAAGAATAAGTTTCTTTTTTGTTTCTATTTTCTCTAAAACTTCGTTGTTTCTCACATTCTATTCATGGTATCGCCATCATCCTTCTGTAGAACCACATTTCTGTTGGTTCGTCTCTTCATTTTTGAAGAGATTGTTCAGTATTCACTGTCATATAGGAGAACAGATATCACGTAACAGTTCAGTACTGTTGTCATTGTTTCTAATAAAGTTTTCCTGTTTCTTAATACTCTGTTTAGCTTTTTGAAGACATCTTTGGCTATCCCAATGCTCCCTTCAGATTTCAGTGTCACACTTTCCTCTTAAAATACTTGCCTAGGCTAAATGTGGGATGAAAAAAAAGAAGAGTAGAAACATTTTGTTAATACACCAGTCATCCACATGGAGACATTCGAACATTTACATCTGTGGGAATAACGCAGTTCAGTACTCGACAAGTTACCATTATCATATGTGACTTTTACCAATAAGTAAATAAATTATATCTTCTTTTGGAACAGAATGATGTCGGTTTTAAATCAAGGAACTTTTAAAGTGTTATTGTTATTGTTGTTGAAATGTTTCTTTACAGATGAATGTTAAGTATCCGATACACAGAACATGCGATGAATTAAGAGGCTTTTGAGAAGGTGGAGAGGGACAATACAGACAATTGAAATACCGAGGAAACAAAGAGGAAAGAGGGTTTAGAGAATTTAAAAGTCATGAGACAAAACAAAGGAAAGCGGAAATCAATGAGAAAATCTACATGACAAATGAATTAACAAAAGACTGTAATCTGCGGAGAACCACGGTCACCCACGTCCTGTGATAACGTACAATAGAAAATTCTGCAAGTTCTGTAAAGGCGACAAATCGAACTTGCAAAATCAGATTTTTTTTTTTTATTTCTGTCATGGAAGGCATTAACGAACTTGCTGGACGATAGCCAAATTTTATTTGTTTTTTTAATTGTCTTTCCACTAGTTTCTAATACGGAATGCTATAGCTTCCAAAATTAATTCTTTTACACACTAATTTCCACCATTGGTTTTCTTATAAACAAACTCAGACATGAAACTTTCTCTTTGCAGCTTCCTTATTTTAATTTTTGCCATCTGTCATGGAAAAAAAAAGTTCATTCGAAAATCTCTGGGTGCTTGCTTCATTTCAATCAATATCAATATAAGAAAGCAATACTGAAAATATATAAAGTGCAATTTAAAGAAAATATTTCATACTTAATAAAGACCAATATAAAACATAAGTCGCTCTTCAATATTGAAGTGCGCGGATTCTCGTGTGTAAAATAAAACATACATACACCACACTGATTAATATAGATAAATTAACAAATATATAGTAAACATAGGACATTTATAAACGCATGGTGTGTGTTTGTTGCTGGTCGTATCTGGTGTTCATAAACGCCATCAATTTTCCTTCTCTTCACGTTGTAATTTATATTATAGTAACCTTGTTGATCCTGGTCCCGGCACCAAGTGTGAAAATATTGCTCTTAGTGTCCGTGGGGTATTCATGTCGTCGATTTCACTTCTCTTTACATTTGCGTCTGTAACAAATCCGTCAACCTCCCTTTCTATGGATCTTTCAACATAGCGTGAGTCGGTGATTAACCAACGACCCGACAAGGCGGGAACAGCAAACCAAACAAACGTTGCCATAACAAAACAGAGACTAATTCTTTGGGATCAGAAAATATATTAATTCTATATTTTTATAAATAAAATATACTATAAAACATGAAATAAATCTGATAAAATGTATGGGAAAACTTTCAAAACAAGGCGGATGCTATAATAATTGATTATTATTTAATAAATTAATCTCGACGGATATGAGCTTGTGTAAGACGCTCGATTTTCGCTTGGTGTCTCATTTTTCTTGCATTGTGGTAAATTTGGGGAGAGGTTTTCCAATAGGGAGGTAGTGGGAATAAATAATGTATAGCCAGTGTGTAATTTTCCTAACAACTGGCTAATTTGAAATTAAATACCTTGCTGTCAGAAGGTTAAGCGCTACTCATTTTTAAACAATACACAATCTTTGATTTGTAAATGAAAATGTGACAAAATTTAACCTTCGCACCTGAGGATACTTACCGGTCACAGGGCTCCGTACCTGTGCTGGTGGTATCACGGCTATGACTAACTTGGACTAGCTATGACTAGCTTTGACCAGCGACCCGAGTGAAAACACGGGTCTCCACGTTAAAAACTGACCTCGTGTCACAACCTGACTCTGTGGGGTGGGTCAAGTAGATACCGCGTAAATCCCACCATGTACGCGGATACTTACCGGTCACAGGGCTCCGTCTCTGTGCTGGTGGTATCACGTTTATGACTAGCTTGGACCGGCTCTGGCCAGTTTGGACCAGCTATGACTAGCTTAGACCAGCGGCCCGAGTGAAAAACTGACTATGTCACGACCTGACTCAGTGTGTGTGAGGGGGGTCAAGTAAATACCGCGTAAATTCCTCTTATCTCTCAGGGGCTTCTCTGTCAGAGGGGCAACTGAGAAAATAATACTGAGAGGTGCCCAGCGGGGGCTGAGGGGAAATTTTGTTCCTGTCCCGGGCATACACGATTGGGTCCGCACCTAAAAATAGACCTTGTGTCACATCTTGTCCTAGTGGGGGGACAGAGTAAATACCGCGTGTAAATTGCTCTAAAGTAATTTGTAACACCCTATTTATCATATCTCAGTTGCGTCTGTCTTTGGGCAGCTCCGTCAAAGGACGGACTCGCAACTGAGGAAAATTACATTGTGAGGTGCCCAAACCTGGGGAACAGCTATCCGAGGCCGTGTCCTCTCATTGGATCAGAGAGATAGAGAGGGATCGGTGATTACACCAAGACCATCGCAACCTACGATTGCGGGGGCTGCTGGTAATTTTTGTTCCTAGCGTGGGTGTACGCGCACAGGCTCCCCACATTAAACTAACCTTGTGTCCCAACCTGACATCGTGAGGGGTTGAATAAATACAAATTACTATAAAGCGGAAATGGGACCTTTTAATCTCAGGATCTGAGGGAGAATTGAGTTCCAATTTCACATTTATATTCAATGAAATATGTATTATTTGTAAATTCATAAAGACATTTCATTTATTGTTTTATAAAAAATATGAAAAGAACATTTTATTAATAAATTTATAAAAATAGATATGAACAAGAATATTTAAATAAACATATAATGAGACAAAATGTATAATGTCCAGAAAATCAAAAGTTGAAAATTTTCTTGTTTTATAGTTCGTAAATATTTTTTATAAATTTATGAATAAAAAATTGTTTTCATAATTATTTATAAAATTGTAAATAATAAATATTGCAATATAGTTGGCGCAAGTATTTTTATAAATTTTTATTAAGATTTGTTTTGATATTTATTTTTTATAAATAAATCATTATAAAATGGTAAATAATAAATATTTCATTATATAGTTCGTTAACGTATTTTGACAATTTTGTAAATAAGCATTACTGAGGTAGTCGACGGAGTATAAAGTAAATGCAGTGTTAACAGAAAAACAGGTATTTTCTTACCTTAAAACCATAATAGACGATTATTGTCACATAACTACACTGAAAATAGAAAAAATTGAAAACTAGTTTTCCTTTTTAGAAAGTTTTAAATTGGTCGAAAATTAAAGCAGTTAATCGTTACAAAAAATTAATAAATACATTAAAAATTTACTTAAATTAAAATAATTAAATGAATTAAAAACAAATTAAAATTAAGAAAATGAAATGAATTAAAAATTAAAAAATACAATTAAATTAATTTTTACACTATTCGGACTATTGTTCTCATCTTTGTCGGCCTTCTTCAGGTGGTTGGAATGTCGAACTGAACCCATTATTTCGCTCACGTTTAACGGATGTCAGTAATCAGTTATCTCCTATTCTCCGCAGTGGTATCGAACTCACACTCTTTATTTCCTGTCACTGGATCTAACTAACGTTTTTACCCGCTGTGCCATATGTCCTTGACGACATATGTGCATGAATTTCTGGGTATATCATAAACCTAATGTCTTCAGCATCATTTTTTACCTGTGCTCATATTGCAATTTTTGCTGTTATCATTGCGGCTGAAACGTTGTAATAAATATGGCGACAAAGATGAGGACAATAGTCCTAATAATGTAAATAGTGTACATAATACTTCATCTCAGAAATATCAATTTTAACAGATTGATTAAAAACAATTTTTTTAAAAATTTAAATTAACTAAAAAATCATTATTTTTTTTTTAAATCAAGTTATATTAGAAAAAGCAAATCAAGTTTTATATATTGCAATCAATGTTCTGTCTGTGGAATGCCTACAGCATCCTGCGTTTGAATCCTGATTACATTTTGAAATTTGTCACCAGCCTAATAATACCAAATTTCTCACTGGCCTGATAATATCAAATTTGTCTCCGGCCTGATAATACCAAATACTGGGTGTGTCTGTAAAAGTACCACAACTGAGGACATATGAATAATAATTTATACTTTATTTTTTAATATGGTCACCAATCGATATCATCATAAACATTCTTTTCATCCAAAAGTATTGTCTACTAGACAAAAACACAAAGGATAAAAGAAACTAGGGAGGATGTATAATAAAATGCGTGTCTCTTATACCAGGCAATATTGACATTGAAATTATTAAATGAGTCGCATACACGGTCTGGTGATAAAATCTTTCTTGGTGTAAATGTTATCACAGAACGCTAATCAGCGAGCCAGTTTCATGTTCAGTTGCCTCCCCTTTTGCACAAATACTCTTGAGAAAGGCATGAATTCATCCCCTTTCAGACAGTTTTTTAGCCTTGTGTGGTAACCAGTCTAAGTGAAGGAAAACTCTAAATTCCAAACTATTGAGAACGAAATGGGGAAGCTACTCCACTATCTTTCCCAACACGAATTTGAGAATCGCTTGCTACTGCAATTACTCTCAATCAAATATTCCGTATACCAAGAGATTCTTAGAGTGGTCAGGAGCTTGCTTCCGCACCAACTTCACTGAGGTCCCACGACCTAGTTCGGCTGATTTAGTCCCTGTCGACTATTCTGCATTCACTTTGTATGGAAAGGAGACATTTTGCTAGTCAACTTTCATAATTTCTTTTGAGCCAAATCAAAAAGCACGCCCCCACTCAGTTACTGTTTTGATATCCTTTGGGGTGATACTTTTGACAAGAATTGGCTTTTGGCCGGAAGAAAGGAGAGGAATAAACTGTTCTCATTTACGAAAGGGGAGAACACCTTCCTCAATGGACCAAGGCAAAGGCAAAGGCAAGGTCGGTTTAAAATCGATGCCAGCATGACAGTGGTCATTGTCCCATGTGAAAAAGTATATGTGCTCCCAACATAAAAAGTGACCTTGTGTCACATTCTACCTTAGTGGGGGAGGCGGGGTATATATATATATATATATATATATATATATATATATATTCCTTTATTCCAATGAGATATAACCATTTCAGCGCACCGATGTATCCTCTGCAGCCAACCTCAACAGGGAAAGGTTCAGCCTGCCGCCCTACGTTTTCGCATACAGCTCATCTTACTGAATTTGAGTTGCAGCAATGTTGCACTCATTTTAAACATCGAGTTCAACGAGATGAACGGCAACTCTCTCGCCCGACAAGGTTTAGCAGATCTGGTCCTAAGCTGATTGGGATTGGAAAGAATTTTTGGCAACCAGCCAGATCTGCCATCTCGCCCGACAAGCTTTAGCAGATCTGGTCCTAAGATGATTGGGATTGAAAAGAATGTTTGGCAACCTGTCAGATCTGCCATCTCGCCCTACAAAGTTTAGCAGATCTGGTCGTAAGCTGATTGGGATTGGAAAGAATTTTTGGTAACCTGCCAGATCTGTCTTCTTGCCCGACAAGATTTAGCAGATCTGGTCCTAAGATGATTGGGATTGAAAATAATGTTTGGCAACCTATCAGATCTGCCCTATCGCCCGACAAGGTTTAGCAGATCTGGTCCTAAGCTGATTGGGATTAGAAATCATTTTTGGCAATCAATCAGATCTGCCTTCTCGCCCGACAAGTTTTAGCAGATCAACTTGTATGAAGATTTGTTGATCTGGGCGAACGAATGCCATAAAGATTCCACTTTATTTCATCTATAGTTTCTTGACCTTATTTATGTCATTGCAATCCACAGATAGAGAAAAACAATACGTGGAGAGCCATGATCCCATGCGTTCTGAATTGAAATGGTAGTAGTTAAAATACCGACCAGAATAAACACTTGTTGATGGTTTTGAAAAACAAAATCTTGTTAATCCTGCCTCGTTCATTATCATTTCATGATATATGACATGTCTGAGTAATACATCACGATTAACTATATGACAACAAACATGATCTTATTGAAAATCAAAATAAATAAGTCGGAAAATGGTTAAATAAATATACTTCGCTTGTACTTTCTCGATCCAGTTCGGTGTTAGCCACAATGGAAAATTTGCAGTTTGCATTACAGTGTACCGTTTTCTCCAGATTTGTATAGTTCAGACAGTTTTTACTGTCCTTAATTCGAATTTTCAAAATGTCATTTGCTGTTGCTGCTGGTCCCACAGTGATATTAAGTATTTTCGCACCTGCAAAAAAAAAAAAAAAAAAACTTCTGCGATTATCAAATATCAATAATTTTCTTTTAAATCTATAAAAAATATTTAATTTGGCATTTCAGTTTAAGTCTGAATGTCTTAAGTCTTGGATAATTAGACGACTATATTCATTGTTATACACGGATTTCCTGAGACGGGTGTCCTCATCTTAGTTGTTATTGTTACAACCGTTTAGGCCGCTGTACTGTCCAGCCTTCTTCAGCTGTTGGTAAACTTCCATGATTTGAACTGAACGCTTTATTCAATCCACAGTTAGATCACACTTGCTCTGCTGTCTATATCACTTAGATCACACTTGCTCTGCTGTCTATATCACTTAGATCACACTTGCTCTGCTGTCTATATCACTTAGATCACACTTGCTCTGCTGTCTATATCACTTAGATCACACTTGCTCTGCTGTCTATATCACTTAGATCACACTTGCTCTGCTGTCTATATCACTTAGATCACACTTGCTCTGCTGTCTATATCACTTAGATCACACTTGCTCTGCTGTCTATATCACTTAGATCACACTTGCTCTGCTGTCTATATCACTTAGATCACACTTGCTCTGCTGTCTATATCACTTAGATCACACTTGCTCTGCTGTCTATATCACTTAGATCACACTTGCTCTGCTGTCTATATCACTTAGATCACACTTGCTCTGCTGTCTATATCACTTAGATCACACTTGCTCTGCTGTCTATATCACTTAGATCACACTTGCTCTGCTGTCTATATCACTTAGATCACACTTGCTCTGCTGTCTATATCACTTAGATCACACTTGCTCTGCTGTCTATATCACTTAGATCACACTTGCTCTGCTGTCTATATCACTTAGATCACACTTGCTCTGCTGTCTATATCACTTAGATCACACTTGCTCTGCTGTCTATGCCAGGTGAAGCAACTTGTATCGGTTAATTTTATCTATCAGTTAATTCATCATTTGTTATATCATTGTCTCTGCCATTGTACCAAGTTATGATTTTCTTACGTTACCTTACCGAGAGATTGAACTGACAACCGCAATTTAACCAAAGTATTTAACCAACCTATTTTAAAAACCATTAGGTTAAGCTCTCGCAACCTGGGCGATATCGACCGCAGGTGTGCGATTTCAACTGTTGGATGGATAAACTGAAAATAATGGGAGACTGGAAATTTTGGTGGACGATATAAGATTTTGAATATTAAAAGTGATTTCCCACGTAGGCTACTCGAAAAACATATTCAAAGGAGATATGTAAAGAACCTTCATTAAAAAAACAACAAATTACAGTTGAGCTGGATGGATGTAGCCGTAAATTCTATACTAACAATTTCTTTTCTTGCACTTCACCCTTGTGGAACTCCCTTCCGGTTCCACACAAGGTCACAATGGAAACGCGAAGGCATAAACCTAATGTGGCTTGTCTGCTTCTTCAGCTGAAGTAGAGTATACACCTTTTACACATGAATGACTTGTAGCATTATTAAGTGGTAAAGATACAGTTGAAATTTCTAGGGCACATAATGAGGAAAGAGGGCTTAGAAATTTTGATACGCACTTGGTATATTAAAGGTAAAAGTGATAGAGGAAAGCAGACCATAACCTACCTAGCGAGCGTGTGTAAATCGTTGGCAGAACAAGGATTAGGAGAGATGGTGAAAAGACAAAATTTACAAAGGAAACATCAGAAAAACAAAAACAAATTACAGTTGAGCTGGATAGATGTAGCAGTAAGTTCTAACAGTGTCTTTCAGGAAGGAACACAGCACTTAGTAGTAGTAATAGTAGTAGAAGACGGCGGCGGCTTCATGTTCTTTTTTCGTAATTAATGGTTTACTATAGTGTTTGTTTCTATAACTGTCAAGGTGAGGACACTAGTCAGTGGAAATCAGTGTATATCCACAATCACCCCTCATCTCAAAGTTGTTTATTTCTCGGCTGGTGTGTGTGTATGATACTTTTTTTTCAGTACTTCATATAATATGAAAAAGATTGTATTTTCTTTAAAACGTTATGTGGACAATTTTCTGTTTGTTCATTTCTTTTTCCCCGAACTTCTGTTTCGATTGATGTTCTTTCCAACGTTTAAGAGCAAATCGCATACAATCAACTTCAAGAATCTTTGAGCAGAATCTCCATTATGACTTTTTCTGTGTGTTTGTTTTTTCGTTAACTTATGACACCATATTAGATCAGAGATAACTCATATTTAATATTTTTTAAGGACAATCACTAGGATTTTATCTGAACCAGTAGCCATTTTATGATCAAGACTTTTGAAATATCTAATGCGATCGTCCTTGAATCTTGGGACCTCCCGAGCTGTGATAAAATCATTACTGAAATTGCGCTCTATGAGACTGAGGAAATCGAGAAGGGGATGGCCTTTGTTATCTAACATGCAGTTAGAGGCAAAATCGTGACGAATGGCTTTGTCTTATCTCACGAAGGGCTATATATAATAGTAGTTTTGAGAATTTTGTTGGAGATCTTTCAGAATTGCCGGGATCCAATTTGTTTGCTTTCGACGTTAGCCTGAACTGAATGTACATAGCTACACTTTACATTTTCTAGAACTCTCTTGTAATGACTGCAGACAATTCTGAATGCAGCAAGTGTGCTACTACACGATTACATGTGATAAATACTGTAGTTGTTACGGTGATATATGGCTGCAGCACATTCAGGGGTAAACCATTGATGGCTGTTAGGGTTTTGCTGAAATTCTTTCTGGGTTATAAATCTCTCCATTCTGAGATGAGGGTGACAGTTTTGAATGTGTTTAAAGAAGGCTGAGAGAGAGAGAGAGAGCGATTCTATCATGTAAGATCTTAAAGTGACCCAGTTGGATTTCGTGTACCGAAAGAATCGTTCTATGGAGATGGGCAACATTCAGCGACGTATTTTTCAGGGCAGAATGTGAGCAAGGGGCTAATGATGTTTGCCTGATGTCCTGTTGCATCAAGAACGCAGGTGGCTTTTTCAATAACATTGTATATAAAATGCTTTCATGTATAATTCATTTGTAGAATTCATTTCTTTGCTTGATTGTAGCTCTTCCTTCCGTCTTGTTAAGCCGTTAGTCTATCACGGTTATACTAATGCCTTGGAGAAGACCAATATAGTTTCTCTCTTTTGTAACACCTTATTAACACACCAGACTGGATCTCGAATTCCAGTCGGGTTTGTCACATTCATCAACGTGAAAATACCCTTGGGAAAGGTATGAATCCATCCCGCCCAACTATGGATTGAATAGCAGGACAGTCTTGTTCCTATAGCCTTGGTTGGCAACCAGTCTACCGCAGAAAGAAATAGCAACCTACCGCGAGAAAATCTGTCTAGTAAGTCATGAATCGAAAGAGACAAGATCACCCAAGTGCGTATCACGTAGGGAACTTATCAACAAACCTATTGATAATGAGTTCGATTTACACGGAGTATTCCACAAGTTTAACTGTTTGATAACTTTGGTCATAGCGAATCCGACATCCGTAAGTGAAAAAGTCCATTTATGTATCATGAATATCAAAATGTCGCCAAAGTCCTTACCGGCTGTATTCCCTTCTTTAACCATGTGCATAGTTTTCTGTGGTTTGATCCAAAGAGCACCTAGGAGAAGGAAAAAAAATCGAAATTGCATAAAAAGATTAAAAACAAATTCATACATACCTTCTTTTGCTCCAGGAACTATTTTATTGAACTACCAATAATCAGTTTACGGAATATATTTCTAAGAGTTAAGGATTTAAAACAAATATTTTTCACATTTACAAATAATTAGTAAATTTGCTATATATTACTAGAAATATCCCATATACCGTATTTTTGGAAAAAATAATGATTATTTTTCTGGTTTTGTCTATTGCAGTTATGAGGAACCCTGTTAACATCAAAACCCTGTTAACATAAAACTATCGAAATCAGTAACATTGAAAATGAACACTGAACGTTTTATGGAACTCAAACTAACAGACATGCAGTGACATCGGAAAACAAAGAACTTCTCCACATCTTGAATTCTTTGTTTTATAGATGCTGAGTTTTTCAATGATTACCAACACAATGAGCCGATCAGAAAAAAAAAAGCGAATCTATTCAAACATCCTTTTATCTTTCGTGTCGGTTTGGAACCATTTTACTCCCTTAAATTATAAGAATTACACAGGAAAAAATTAATGAGATCTGCCCGATACGTTTTTGCAAAATTAAGGAATCCAACAATACTAATGACTGAATAATTAAATGTCACTAAACATGGTCAACTTAAAGATTTTTATCAACTGTGTTTTAGAAATCTTTATAAAATCGATGTAGGAAGTTATCTAAGAAAGATAACTTTATCAAATGCTGTTTAAAAACGATAGGATTCTCTACTTGATGATTTGTAAAAGCTGAGGGATTTGTAGCAAGGTAAATTAAATCGACTCCTTACATGATCAATTTTTTTCCAAAAAACGTTTCATTTTGGAGCATATTTCTTTGTTCTGTAAATTAAAAATATGGTAATGATGGGCATAAGAATTTCAGGATTCAATAATCTTTTTTGTTTACTGAAACAGTACAAGAATAGTGTTGGGAAATTTAGTATCTTTCTTAACCTTAGTTAATATACAAAATAAATATAAGCAAAAGTTGAGAATATATTATGGCTTCACCAATCATCAGATGTGAACAGTGATGAAAACATTTTTTATACAATCAATGAATGGAGTTTTCTAAGAAAAACAGCTTTGTGGCATTCTCTACTTATGGAGCATTTCAGTGTTTGAAATGTTTGACACATTAAATGTTACTCAACATGGTGAAATTAAAGATTCTTACCAACTGTGTTTTAGAAATCTTTATACAATCAATGTAGGAAATTCTTTAGCGAAGATAACTTTGTGGAAGTCTGGTCCCAAAAACAATGCGATTCTCTACCTATTGACGATTTGTAAAATCTAATGATTCAATGATTAAAACGAATTAAGCAATTAAATGTCACTAAACATAGTCATATTAAAGATTTCCATCTATTGTGTTTTATGCTTATCCTTTGTATGCATTGGCGCATTAATTTCCAAATTATAGTTAAAACTCAAATGAAACCTGCTTGTTCCTTTTTTTTTTTTTAATTATTTATTATGTTGCCTCGCTGTTTGTACGTTATGGGTAAACAATTTCTGAATTATACAAAGGTTAAGTGTAAAACGGTAGATATTAAGAAAATACATTACCTGTTCTTTTGGAAGCGATTAGCCCTGAAAACACGAGGAGCAAATACGTTCCCAGTGGCGCCATAATTAAAGTTCAACCTGCAAAACAAATACATAATTGTTATTTTCATAAAAAAAAAATAAAAAATAAAAATAAAATAAAAAATAAAAATAAAATAAATAAATCCCGACAAAATGAAAGCGGTATTAACTCGATTCTTTTTCTCTCCAATAGAAATTTGAACAACTGGGATTCGGAAAATCATAATTGTACGGACCAGACGTCCACAAAGTTATCTTCGCTAAACACGGAGTTCAATGATGATGTAATGAATATGCATACACTTGGGTTCCCCCTCACAGTAATATGATTGGCTGGTGTCAGCCATAAATACAGACTGATGTGGAGGTACAGGACGACGCCTATTGGCCTACGCCTATTGCCTACCACTACGACGAGGACCAATCCATTACGGTTGCCTGCTAGATTGTTAGAGTAGTCCCAACCACTTTGCTACTTCGAACAAATATATCCCTTTCCTGGACATATCAAATGATAATGCCACTATGATGCAAGGAAGTGAAAGAGAATTAACATTTTTAAGAGGAACCGGAAACCCAATCCTAAAAACGAAACAAGGGATGAACTTCTACACCTATTCAAAAGGACCGGGGAGGATTTTGAACCAGGCGATAGGCAAACTTATCTATCCCTATTGAGGAAAAGTAAGTAGTAAATAAAATTTCAAAAATCAGGCGGAGACGTTAGAAGTATAGGGTTGAAGTATATTTTTTTAGAAGGGACTAGAAACCCAATCCTAAATATGTAACAATGGATAAACCTCTACTCCTGTTCAAAAGACTGGGGGAATGTGAACTGAATGACAGTCAAGCCAATCTACTTCTTGGAAAATTATCGAAACATTAAAAAAATTTGAGAAACTATATTATTAGCGAATTGAATCGCCACTTTTTATAAATCTTAAACTGGAAAGAAAACAATTTTTTTTTTATTGACTTGAAATTATTCGAACTGCACGAGTAATTAAGTTATATTTCCCTCGTTTAATTAATCGCTATTGAATACGATTGCGGATCAGAGTTGAAAAAAAAAACAAACAAACTGAACTATTAAGTTGAAGGTGAAAGAAAGAGAGTGGGTTGTAGATAAGCGGGAAAAGAGGTTTTGTTCGATTAATGTTTTAAGGCTTATCAACCCTTTATGGATTATTTAAAGTCAAATCATAATTTGGATTGCAAGAATTCGGATCTTTCACACGCGAAAATAAGCGCAAATTCCTCAGCATTTGAACTTGACATGCCAATCCTACCCCCTCCGCCCCCGCTATAACTGTTACACTATTAGTATATATATATATATATATATATATATATATATATATAAAGTGCTGTCCCAAAGTTCCCGGAATTCGACGGTTAAAAAAAAAAAAAAAAAAAGTACACTAATTTTTGCCGTTTTTCTTTTGCATTAGCTTCTTGATTACTTTTTGCAATACTGATTTAAGAAGGGTACTGCTCGCAATGGGTAGTGGTAAAAGTCCATACAGCACTCGATCCCCGTGCTGTTCATCTTCTTCGAACTTTAAAATAGTTCCTTGCAAAAGCATAAGTCTATATGAAATGAAAATGAAACGACCTTATTACTGTTTGACACCGACAAACTTCGCACGGACTGTCGTTCATATGACAAAGTAAAATTTGATTCATCAACGGCGGGAATTATATTTGCTGTTGTCAAAACAAAAGAAAGAATAAATATTCTTTAAGGGATGAAAAAAGGATATGAATAGTAAAAATTTTCTTTTTTTTTTTTCTCGGTGGGTGTGGTCTAAAATGACGCCCTAAATCCCTGAAGTACGCTGCGATTATTCCTTTTAGAAATTATGCCTTCAAAAGTCTGGCGTCTAGAAATGCGGGTTTAAAACGTTACCTAATATTTTAAAATTATTTCAGGAATTTATTTTTAATATGGGCACCGGTATTCAGAGAATTCAAAATAAATATTTGGTTACTTATTTTAGAGCATCATTTTACTTACAGTTATTATCACGTGAGCCAGAACATTATTTTAAACAAATTAGCCGTAAATGATCAACAGTGCCTTTTTTTATAGGCCGTCTGTCGCTTATATTATCACCAATTGAAACTGTTTTTACATTTACATAAGTAGCGAAGTAATCGTTTTAAGTAAGGCAGTTAATCGAAATAAGGGCTGCATAATTTATTCCAGTTCCGTAACCAAACTGAAGTGTATATAAAAAAAACTTTGTCCTTTCCTCCCACAGAAAGAAGTGCTAGAAATTTGACGGTTGATCAAGCCAACCAATTGCTGTTTTGACTGAAGATCGCATTGAAACGTGAAACTAAATGTTACTTTGCAGTGTTCCTATTTACACATTGTTAAACATCGGAGATATAGAGATGAACAATCTTCCCCTACACACACGCACATGTATATATTTCTAATTTATTTCTTTAAACGTTATTTTTAATGGTCACACATATTTAAGTAGATGTTCTGTTTTTTATTTATCAAACGGTATATTTATTTGTTTATATCTTCCGGCTTGAATATTCGAGAAATCTTGTTAGAAAAATATGCGCCCTCCGATATATATTTCTAACAGGATTTCTCTAATATTCAGGCCGGTTGATGTAAATATACAAATATACTGTTTAATAATAAAATCGAAGCATCTACTCAAATATGAGTATCCATTAAAAATAACGTTTAAACAAATAAATTAGAAATATGTCGGATTTAATGCATTTTCTATATGTGTGTGTAAATAGATAAAAAAAAAAACGACCAGACTAGATAGAAGGGGCAAATGAGAGATAGAGAGAGAGATATTTTCCCAGAAATTTTCAACGCAATATTTTATTCCTGGAAATCATTATTCTATCTTCAAAATGTTTTCGTCCGTTTCCATTACTTTCTACCAGTGTGCCGTCATAAAATAAATGCCCCAAAATACGCGTTTCCAGTTTTGATTTGATGAATTTTTTATATAATTTTCCGTTATTTTCTAGTAGTTTGAACATCTGGTCAGACAAGTGTCGCTGCTTTGAACGAAACAGCCGATAGTCTAACGAAAATGCCACGCGTTATTAAGCCGTTCAAATATTGGGCAACTTCCTCGTCCGGAAAAATCTCACTTCTACCTCAATGTCTCATTTAAATGATTTGACTTCTATTTTTACTGTTAGTCCACTTTTATGCTCGTTGCCATGTCTTCATTCAAACGCTTCTACGTTTCAATTTTAAAGTTCCGTAATCTTCCAGAATGATCTCTATTACTGAACTGAATATGTTCATTTTTAAACATTGAAAACCATTACTGACACATGATTGATTGCATCCACTGCATAATTCAGTAATCCATCATTTAGATTTTGCAGCACATTTCCTGATATTAAATATGAAAAATGACGAAACTATTTCATATTCAGACATGATTTTCACAAAATTTTCCCTATTAACAATTCTTAATAATTCAGTTGCAGTTAAACTATAGACACTTCAGATTTCCTTAACATTTTGAAAAAAAAAAGCGCTTTTGCATCAAACTTATGCAACAGCAGAAAAGTAATCAGCGTGCCAAACCAAGAATTTCGAATTACAGTTTTTAATATTTACTTCGTATGCCTTCTAAAATCCTTAAGATACATTTCTGTTTTCCTTCTGATCCAGAGAGATATTTTGACAAAAAAGCGGTTACACCTATTGTCGACCTTAAAATGATCTAATCACATATACAGGATTTCCGGTTGTCGTAGACGCTTTTTATGTTTATTTAATAAACGCTTTTAGTTTATACTTTCCAGTTTGAATATGACAGTGTATATAAATGCAAATCTCGTGACATCATTCACTTCCACGAGATTTCTCCAGTTAACCTGACCTGTAAGTTGATAATAAAACGTCTCTAAATTAAGGCGCCATCTGTCTCTATCCATCACTTTCTCCTTTCATTCATAGCTCTCTTCTGCCGTCCTAGAGGGTTGGCATTGCCAGTCAGCCAGAAGCGAAAAAAAAAATTTTCTTTTTAATATGATGTGAAGGAAAGAGTTATTGAATCGATAGCTAAGTCTGCCTCTAGGAAAGTTGGCTCAATGTCTCGATCTAGACAATATTTCTTGACAGAATATCTTACACCTTTATACCTCTACTGGGTATTGAATATTGCTGCCACATCTGTTCTGGTTCTTCATCTATATATCTAAAGATTCTTGATAAATTATAGGTCCCGGTCTGGTACCTGGGATACAATCACTTACAAATATTTATATAAAATGCATAGGGTAATAGTAATTGTTTTGAACTTACCTCTATTATATATCGACATTATGAATTTGAACGTAGTGCTAGATTGGCAGCTAAGTCTCAATCATTTTGCTGTTGAAGTTGCTAAATATAAGAATAAGTTCTATGGTAATGGTTTCTTCCCCACCCCCACTACTCGCTTGTAGAACTATTTTCCGGCTTTTTTCTTTCCTGATAATATATATATATATATTATATATATATATATATAAAACAATATAATATATACATAAACGGGTTTGGTTAAACAATTTAAACATATGTCGATTAGTTTTCTTTGTGATCCTATGAAGTTCGTGGATTAATTTTTTAGTTAAAAAATTGAGTATTATATATATATATATATATATATATATATATATATATATACACCTCGGTGGAGAATCAAGTTAACACTATGAAGCGTTAGTCTGTTTCATGCTTGAACACAATGGCTTGACGATTGCGTTTAAGAATGAAACAGACTGTCACCTCTGGATGTTGACTTGAATGTCCACTTTTATATTTGCCTACACTCTATATCCCGGATATGGCGCAATATCACCCATAAATATAGCATATTGTAAAACTACATTTTATTATATAGATAAGATTTAACTCTAAATACGGCAATAAAGCCACTAATACAAAGTGTTTAGTTACTGAGTGAGTGAATAAGAGAAAAGTAACCCCATTAAGGAGAGAGAACAATAAAAGAACAGGAATTAAGAAATCATAAGATAACTATTGACATTGCATTTAAATTTTTGGAGATCAACGTTGACTGGAAAGCAAGGAACCGGAAGAAGTTTCCACAAGAGTGAATTTCGATAGAAAAACTGTTAGCATAGAACTTACGGTTACATCGAGCCATTTCAACTGTAAAATGATGAGACTTTGCATTCAGTCTCTTACTGCACTTAAATTGATAAAGTTTAGGTACCACAGAGGAAAGTTCATCAGGACAGTTACCATGAAAATATTTATAGAAAATTTATATATGCATCCATCGTCATCTTCTGCCGTTTTAAACCCTAATCTTTTATTGTATTCTCTCCTTAATAAGGTTTTCCCATTTCTTTTTATACTTCTGTCTTAGTGGCTTTATCACCTTGCTTTGGGGAACAATGATTTTTTTAAACGTGTGTGTGTGTTTGCAATTTTGAAAGGTTTTAAAAACCTAAAACACTAACCACACCTTTTATTTGTTCACCGTTTGTTGCATGTTATACATTCAGAATGTGAACACAGTCACCAAACTATCAAAGAAAACTGGTTTTGAAATCTTTGACGTCATGTCACGTCTCCGAAAGCGAAACACCCTCATTTTCCCCGTAGTCCAACGAGCTTTTTTTCCCCGATACCCCGACTACCAGAATTTAATCGTGCTACTAGATTCGCAATTTGGTCTTACCGCTTTACTGCTAAACTAGCTAGATGCAGCCGTCTGTTCTACTCTAAAAGTTTCTTTCCTCGCACTTCCCATCTGTAAAACTCCCTTCCGAGTTCTTACTTCCCTGATAACTACAATCTTCAAAGATTTAAATGTAACGTCAATCTATCTCCTGTCTTCTTGAACCCTGTTCCTTTTTGTCCTTTCCTAAATCATCTCCATTCACAGTTTTCTAATTCTCTTTCATTCTCATCACCACCACCACCCCTGCGCGACAGAGGCATCACTGCCTTGCTTGGGTTAAAATGTTTTTAACAGCTGTAATGAGATTTCTACTCAGACAGCTTTTCTATTACTTTGTGGAACTGTTTCTTGCAAGGATGTTTCATTGAACTCTACAGTCTTCAGGCTAAGAGTCAATCGTTATCCAGTTTTCACTACCACCGCCATTTTTATTTATATCACACAGCGCATTCAATAAGTGAGCTCTCGGGGCTTGTATTTGATAAAAGTCACTATCGTTGCATTAAAAGGGGATCTGCTGTGATTTATTTTGTATGAAGTGAAACGTTTAAAAATTTTTATTCAGTTGAAAGATTTTTTTTTTTTTTTTCACTTTCGGTAAACATTGATCGACTGGGTCAAGGCCATTAAAAGAGACCACAAAGTTAATATTGTAAAATAATTAAACAGGAAACACGAAAAAGATTTTACTTTTTATTTGTATTTAACATCTTATGCAACTGGCACTAATCATAGGCTATTGTCAGTAGACGAAAGGCTGACAAAAAAGTAGACTGGAATTTTTAAAAAAATACACAAAGGAATAAAACGTATAACAGGAAATCCGCTTGTATATGTGTCATAAATTTTTTCCTTGAATGGACAGTTAAAAAATTATATATATATATATATATATATATATATATATATATATATATATATATACAAATTTTGACTGTGAATGCTGATCTGTTGCATGCAGACAGGAAAATTTATTGGTTATCGCCGATATAATGAATGACTGAAATGCAATAATAAATAACTTATGTAATAAAGAATAAATGAAGAGAATAATGCGGTATTGAATGGTTTATTAGACGAACATTGACATTAAGAAATCTCGAAATATGAATGTGAACCGATGTGTATGAGTATTATTCAGAAATGGAAAGAGAGTAAAACGAAATAGCAAATTGCGATCGACGTACAGAGAGAGAGAGAGACGGACGTACGAGATCGACGGAGGAAAGAAAGAGACGGAAGGACGTACGAGATCGACGGAGGAAAAAATGGGACGGAAGGACGTACGAGATCGACGGAGGAAAAAATGGGACGGAAGGACGTACGAGATCGACGGAGGAAAACAAAGAGACGGGCGTACGAAATCGACGGAGGAAAGAAAGAGACGGACGTACGAGATCGACGGAGGAAAGAAAGAGACGGACGTACGAGATCCACGGAGGAAAGAATTGGATGGAAGGACGTACGAGATCGACGGAGGAAAGAATTGGATGGAAGGACGTACGAGATCGACGGAGGAAAGAAAGAGACTGACGTACGAGATTGACGGAGGAAAAATGGGACGGAAGGACGTACAAGATCGGCGGAAGAAAAAATAGGACGGAAGGGCGTACGAGACCGACGGAGGAAAAAATGCGACGGAAGGACGTACGAGACCGACGGAGGAAAAAAATGGGACGGACCTACGAGATTGACGGAGGAAAGAAAGAGACGGACGTACGAGATCGCCGGAGAGAAAAATGGGACGGAAGGACGTACGAGATCGACGGAGGAAAAAAAAAGAGACAGACGCACGTGATCGAATGGGTAGGAAAGACTGACGGATGTGATCGACGGAGTAGGAAAGACTGACGGGTGTGATCGACGGAGTAGGAAAGACTGACGGATGTGATCGACGGAGTAGGAAAGACAGACGGACACACGAAGTCCACTGGAATAGAAAGATGGACACACGAGGTCCACTGGGAAAGAGACGGACGCGCGTGATCGTCAGGGAAAAGACTGATATCATATTTCCTCATCACTTCCCCAGTCACACTCCCCACCCTAACCCTTCAGTAGCCGAGTTAAGGCTGCAACTTTTTTTGATTTTCGCCGAATTTAAGTCGGGCTAAGTTTAATTTGCCATTTCTCAAAAGATACATTCCGCTAAAAAAAAAAAAAAAAAAAAAAAAAAAAACTTATACTGTATGGAATTATTATAATAATTAAATGGATATTTGAAAGCATTAAGATGAAATAAAAATAAGTTCTTTGAAAACGGAACGATTAGAGATTTTAAAAAGATTATTTATAAAATTAAAGCAAAAAATACGTTGAAAATTAAGTGTGTCTCCAGCTCAGACATGGCTTAGAGCTACGCGCCCCGACTATTCACATTAATTTTATTTCATTTTTTTACTTTCTTTCTTCTTTACCTCCCTTATTATAAACAATATGAACGAAATGTATTTTAGTCAATATTTTGAGGCATGGAGTTAAAACAATTTTAGATCCAGCTAAAGTCAAGAATGAAAATGACGCCCGACAAACCCGACCCCTGGAATCGCCACTTATATATATCTTTATCTCATACATGCATATATATCAAGAACAATAGTGGGTAAAAATGTATTAGTTTGGTGCAAAAATAATGGCGTAATTATATCGTTTTTTGACGTTAAAAATACGTCAAAAAACGACATTATTACGTTATTATTTTTGCACCAACCTAATATTACAAAGTGGAAAACTTTTCTTGTAATGTTATCTACAGTAAATTTGCGCCCGGGCTCTTACAACATTTTACCATTCCTGGCAGAATTTCTTTTATCGCAATGTGAGATATCTACTAACAAAAGTGATGAAGAGAAAAAGAAAAAGAATCTAAAGGAAATCGGCTAGATTAAAAAAAAATAAAAAAATAAATTTGAAATTCCCAGTATCCCTTGATTGTGCGCATATGTAGTCATACCAACATAACAAATTTAGTCTGATGATGTCGTAAACGACGAAACTTTTTCACTGTCATGTATCTTTCCCCAATATTGTTCTTGGGATATACAAGTCGGAGGCACGGTGGAGTACTGAGGAATCGGAAAGCCGAATTTGAATTCCAGTCGAATCCATTACATTCACTTACGTGCTCTAAATACCCTTGGGAAAGGTGTGAATCCTCTTCTCCCTCCAGCTAAGGGTAAATAGTAGGACAGACTGGGCTCTATAGCCTTGGATGGCAACTGGTCTAGGAGAAGGATAACTCTGAATTCAAAAACCTGAAGAGGGTCGTTTTGGGACCCAGTGGCACATAGTGCACCAAGTCTCTGTATCCGGCCCTTCAAATCTGCTTGACCCTCATATGTCGAATTCGACGGGAGAGTCGAATATATTAAACTTTTCACCCCGAACAAGACGTGTACGACACTAGCACGTAAGGGGTTACAGAGAGTGGGAGCAAGAGGAAAGAGGAAAGGATGAAGAGAAGAACGGGGAATAGATCAAGTCATCTGGAGATGTCGATTGACATTGCATTTGAATATTTGGAGATTATAGCTATCAGAGAAGCGAGGAAAGGAGTTCCATAGACGCGAACTGCGAGAGATGAAGCTATTGGAGTAGAAGAGACGGCTACATTTAACCGTTTCGACGGTGAAAGGGTGGAACTGAGATGTCGACCTAGTGGCACATTTAAATTCATGCAGTTTGGGAACTAGCGAAAGTAGCTCGTTGGAGCAGTTACCGTGAAAGCATTTGTAGAAAAGACAGGGGGCGACGGCACGTTTGTGAGAGAGCGACTGTAAACGAGATGCCACATCAGAGACAGCCACATTACGTATACGTCTCTAGATTTCGTCGAGGACCCTAAGACGAACAGATGGGGCTCCAGACCATATATGACAGCAATATTTCATGCCAGGGAGGATGATTGATTTATAGATTTGAAAGATGAACTCTGACGAGAAAAACTTTCTGGCGCGACACAGGGAACCAACTTTCCTTGCGATAGATGAAGCTGTTGATTCTATGTAATTGTTCTATCTGAGGTCAGTGAGAACAGAGTGAGACCAAGGAGTCACAAGGAGGTGCTCTCGTGGAGGCAGAGAGGGTTCTCTGTGTTGGGTAATAGAGAGCAGTTTTGTTTTTCAGGAATTAAAGTTAACCAGGCATTTCCCGCCGCATTCAACAACCGACTGGAGGTCCTTTTCGAGACTAACGATATAAGACAAGAGGAAAAATCTTCTTCGCTGATGCGTTTCATCCTCTGACGGACTCTATGAAGGAAAATTTGAATATTTTGTAAAGATTTAGCTTATCAAAATTTTTAAATTTCAGAGACACTCATAAATATCCATCAGGAGCAGCTCGAGGTGGTTAACAAGATTGTCTCGCTAGAACAATTGCGACTGAGTAGTGAGTTCGATTCTCACTGGGTACCCTCTACTTTCGGCCTTATGTCACATCTAAGCTATGCTTGGAAAAGTGGGCAGCTCGGCGTGGTGTAATGGTTAGCAAGCTTGTCTTGTCAGTTATGACTGAATAGCGAGTTCGATCCTCACAAGGTGCTCCATACTTTCGACCTTGTGCCATATCTAAGCTACGCTTAGAAAACAACCATAAATATCCATCAGGTTAGCCCTCAGCAGTTTTGTGATATGACGTTGACATTTAGTCTATAAATTGTGAGCGAGTTTTAATGGGATTGTTGCGATTGTGACCAAAAAAATACCAGATGTTTGAGCCATTTTCATTTTTGTCTTTCATTCAAACAAGGAAGTGAAAACGACCAATCGAGGCAAAGACAAAACACACGAACTGTCGTAATAAGCCAAGAGTTATTCAAAGTTGATAGGTTGTCGTGTTTAAGTGCAAATCATAGAACTGATAACACTGTCAGTTTTTGTCACCACCCTGATAACAAAAACTAAATAGCACAGCATGATTCTACACATCTATTATTAGACGATGTGAAGGTTTATGATTAGAGGTTTTTTTTAATCATTTCACCCCAAGCAAGGCGGTAATGCCACTAGTATGCAGGGGTTTACATTAAGTGAAAGTGATGAGTGCGAGAAAAGAAACTGTTGGAGTAGAAGTGGCGGTTGCGACGTGCATGGGTTACATAACTGGTTGCCGTTGAAGAGGATCGACTCGTGGGATTACACACCTAATGCGGGGATATGTCCCAAGACTTTCAACGGATGCCTGAAACAGCTGATAGTTATAAACAATATATATTTACTTTTTTCTTCGATACATACGAGGTCTGATCAAAAAGTATAGGGACTGTTGCTATGGTAACAGCTAAAGTATACAGAGTGAAGATGCTTGGTACAAATTGACCTTGAACTCTAGTGCGCATGCGTACCAAGTTGTAACGTTCTCGCTCACTTCTATTGTGTATAGCAGTACTTGAAAAGAAAGTGTGTAGAGTGTGGTCGTCGCACCACACCAGAGTTTCCATCAGTGACTACGACTTGTGAAGCAGTTTGGGGCCAAGGACAACATTCTCCAGTTTTGACAACGACCATATTCCGCGGATTTCGTACTTTACATTTTCCTCTTTCAAAAAAAACAAAAAAAAAAAAAAAAAAAAAAAACAGGAACAAGATTTCAAGAAGTTGCGGAAATCAAAGAGAATGCGACGAGGCAAGTGCTCGCTATGCCAAAAATGGAGTTCTGTGAATCCTCTTAAATGTCAGTGAAGGCTGGACAATTTCCCCAACGGATGAAGACAAAACTGAAAGTAACACAAATATGGTTCCACAGAGGGATACTGAGAATTCCATGGACAGAAACGTAAGCAGCAATGAATCATTAAAGAAACTGGCAACAGAAAGAAAATTTATACTCAGAATCAGGGAGATAGATGAAATTTTTTGGACACATAATGAGGAAGGAGAGCTTCGAAAACTTAACCCGCACAAAACATATCGAGGACATGAGAGATAGGGGAAGGCAGCAAGGTACTTCCCTGGGGAGGTTGTGGATAGCAGGAGCTTTAGCAAAGGGAGAGAACCGCTAAGAGCCACATGGAAGTAGTGGAGAGTCATAATCGCCTATGCCATGAAAGGACATGGTACATAGCAGAAATATTGCTAGCATTAGTACAAAGCGATTATGGCTCTCCACAACTTCCTTTGTAATTCTGAATATGGTTTGTCTTTTGCTATCTCTCCTGATCCCCGTTCTCCCAACCATTTACACAGGCTCGTTAGGTAGGTTATACGCGGTTTTCCTCTGTTCCATGCCTGTGAGTGTCAAATTCTCCAAGCCCTGTTTCTTCATTATGTGCCCAAGGAATTTAAATTCTCTCTTGTTTGTCAATTGTATAAAGGAATTTCCAGTTAGCTTTTTCGCTATAACTGGTAATTTGGAGAACAGGTTCCCACGTGGGTGCTTGCATGTACACTAAAATCTTAACCTCTTCATGTCAAGGATAATCGCTATCTATCATCCTTATAATCTTCACTTTCTCTTACATTCATACCACACCCTCTACCATGAGTGGCTCTTAAGTGCTCTATTTGATGGACTTTAGTCTGCGAGACTAGCTTGATAACCATTGCTCCAAGGTGAACAACAAAAACTTTTTTTTGACACAATACTACAACAGTATGGATCGAACTCAGATCCCAAGACTAGCCTACTAAAAATGTTCTCCACGGTGAAAATCAAACATTTACTAAGCTCTGTTTGGACTGGTACAAGGGCATGATAATGGCAGATCCAAGAGAATCGAACTCATACGAGTAAATGGTCTGCAAGATGAACTTGTTAACCACTGCGCTACAGCTGGCGCTCAACAAATTTATTATTGATATTTACTAAGCTTATTTCAGCTAGGCACAAAGCCACAATTTATGAGCCCCAAATGATGATCAAACACAGTATAGTAGCAATAATTTAAGAAACTAGCTTGTTAACCATTGCTCTCCAACTCTGTGTTTCTAGTTGTTTAGCTTAGTGTTATGTAGTGTGCGAAAGTTTTTTCTTCCTCCGTATGAATCCGAATACCTCGTCGCCAAGTGTTGTATGGCGTACAAAAGTTTTTCTTCCTCCGTATGAGTTCGAATCCTAGTCAAGTGTTGTTATGGAGTACGAATGTTTTTCTTCCTTCGAATGAATCCGAATACCTCGTCGCCAAGTGTTGTAGAGTGGTTTCACAGTGGAGGCTTGTATTTATACCAAGTCGGTCCTAAAATAGGTTCAATGTACAAAACGTTAGGAACTTGATATAATAGGTAATGACGCAGTAATCTAGTTGTGGTGGCTGATACTTTAATATCCGACTAACAGTCGTCCGACATCGACTAACTAACTCACTGACGACCGATTGTTACTCTTACTACTCCTACTTATTACAGGTGGGAGAGTCTATTAACTATAGAATAGGTGTATTCCACTATAACACTTAGTCTGGTAAAAGGTCACAATAAAGGAGCACCTGATGATGAATTGTTACTACCTTGATAAACATTACTTTATGACAAGCGCCCTTTATAGTAAAAAAATGTCATGGTAATTCTTTTTATAGAGTAAATTCAAAACGGTTTTTATTATTAAAGAATTAGGAATGGGAAAAATTTTCAGCCGTTTTTTTTTTTTTGTTTTTTTTTTAAACGAGTTTGAACACAGTTGAAAACTTTTTTCTAATAAGAACTTCTGGCTCACATCTAATGAACAAAAATATAAATGGTTATTTTTTTTCATTTTTTTTTTTTTTTTTGTAGCGAGAAAGACAAATTTCTATTAAATTCTAAATGTAAAATGATAAAAATCTACGTCTATTTTTAAATACAATTTAGAAAAAAAATAGTTTTCCACAATTTATACAATGTCACTTAAACAATCATCACGTTTTTTTTTTTAATTTTCATCTTTGCTCTAGAAAGCTTCTTATTTTTTTTATTAGTTTTTAAAAGCGTTTAAAAAATGCCATTAGTCAAGACTGGTGGCTATGTAACCCACTACATAAAATTTGTCCCCCGTTAGACAAGATAAACGACTCTGCTTTGAAACCAAGTCGACGGGCAGTCACAGAGCAAAAAAATAAATAAATAAATCGAAAAGGAACTAAAAGAGCAACAAGGTAACATCTTCATTAATGCATTGTACGACTGATTGCGGGACACCTGCCAAATAGGCCCAAATTTAATACATACTTTCCCCTCTTGCTCCGCCCATTTTTAATTGGCGATTGGGTGAATCATGATTCATGCGACACCCATTCACTTCCATAGACGATCATTTCTCATAGACACTTTTAGGCAATTTCAGAATGACAGGCATGAAAACGATGCTTACTCTGCAACTCACATATGTTGCTTTGTCGTTTAGTAAAGACCTACAGAAAGTCAAATGGGAAGAATGATGATAGACTGAATTGTGACAATCTTCCATGCGGAGAAAATATACATTATCATCAATAGACAATAGATTTGTTGATATCTGTCTATATATCTGACATGATTACTTGCATTATTTATATTATTCTGACTGTTATCCTCATCTTCATTATCATATTCACAACGTTTCTGCCGTTGTACGCTGTGGCCCTCTTCAGGTGATTGGAATCACACGGCACAGTGGATAAAGATGTTGGTTAGATCCAGTGACTAGACCCAAAAAGTTGTGAGTTCAATACCAGACCACAGCAGTGGTGAACAAAAACCTAGAGAGTTGAGTTAAAGGGAAATAACTGAGACATCCAGAAGAGGCATGGAACTAGAATAATCTACCACGGTGGGTGAAATAAAGGGTCTGGTTCTAAATGCCAATCACCTGAAGAAGGTCGGAGCGTACGACGGCCGAAATGTTGTGAATATGGCAATGTAGATGAGTACAACAGTCCGAATAATGTAAATAATGCAAATAGATTTGTTGATGTACAGATGTAGATCTTATATATTTTTTTTCTATTTATAATAACTGTAAAAATATTGTTACACTCATTTTCAGCCTAGTCCCGAGTATGACGATAAACTACATCTGGCAGTAAGGCCTCTGATTGGGAGATTGGAAATTTTGAGGAAAGTGGAACCATCTCTTAACTACTGTTGTTTCCAAGTCCAATCTGAACCAGACTAAGGAGAGGTGGGAGTACCTGTTAGAGACCCAGCTATAGCAAATAGTGTAACTCCAAACAAAAATCAACATTAATTTTTTAAAATAAAATGAGATAACGATACATATTTTTATATATCAAGGACAGAATTGGGGAAATTATATGACAAAGTGGAAAAAGTTTGTCATACAATTTCCATAATAAAATGAGCAACAATACATTTTTACAGCAAAATAACAATTAATGCAACACTAAAAATAATATAGAAATACATTTTTATTGTAAAATTATCAACAATAAATTTTATGACCTACAAATTATATATCTAAAAAAAAACAAAAAAAAAAACATACATTTACCCTGAGACTATAAAATTATATAGAAGGTATCTGGAGTTGAATTGTTTGCGGAATATTTAGATTTCGGCATTAAATAACAACATAGAGGCTGATATGCCGCTAAACAAATTTAACAAAACCAACAAATACCTATTTATAATAAAACCAACAAATACCTATTTATAATAAAATTAACAATAACTTTACAGTAAAATGACCAACCATACATTTTATCTGTAGGTGAAGGCATACAAATGCGTTCCAAATATACAGATTTCGGCATTAAATGACTCATAGAGGTTGGTATGACGCTAAATAAAATCAACCAACATTTTCTACTTTGAGAAGAGGCAGCACCACCACACACAGTACTATACAAAAGTATTTGGTCATTTTAAACTATAGTAAATCTAATTATTGCTAGTTTATAAATGGATGATTTGTACAGCATTTTCTCCAGATAAGATATTGATCCCAATATGAATCATTTTCATATTTATATATAAATATATATATATTTCATACTTATATTTCGTAGTAGGGATTCTAATGAGAGAGAAAGATACAAGACCAACCCCAAGAATTTTCAGGTAAAAGTGTTCGGCGACTTTACCTTTTTGGCATTCTCTTTTCATTTCTGTTGCAAAAAATATTCGCAAACAGAGTGACTTTTTTCCTATAAATATAATCGATCGATTCATTGACTGATTTGTTTTCTACGGCTTATCAAATCTTTGCAGGTTATTTAAATATTTTTTAGAGTGTAAGAATGTTTTCGAGTTATTAATAACTTTAGCGACATACGTTTTACTAATTAACCCATAACTAGGGGAGAATTGATAGATTCATACCTTTCCTAACGGTATTTACGCGTAAATGGATATAAGGAAACCGAGTGGATTTGAAACTCGGCTCTCCAATTAACAAATTCCGAGCCATTATCAATTATACCGCCAAACATCCAAGCTTACAGCACCTGATATCCCCAAGCGGTCACCCATCTAGGTACTCAGTAGATAATGTTTTAGTAATACAAATTTTACTAATTAACCCATAACTGGGGGGAGAAGAGGTGGATTCATACCGTTCCCAAGTGACGATAACGAACCCGACTGGAATTGAAACTTGGCTCCCCGATTAAGAAATTCTGAGCCACTACCCGCACATCCAAGCGGTACTGACCAGGCTGACCGTTGCTTGACTTCGGTGATCGTACAGGAACCGGTGTTTCAACGCAATGTGGCCGTAAGCCTTCCTGCAAATAGTATTGTTGTAATGTCTTTGTTCAAAATAGCCTAGAATTAGGAAGGCCGTAGACTTGAAGAGCAGATTAAGGTGCTGCTCGGCTGACAAATGCTATGAATAACATGGACAGAACATGTGAGCAACGAGGAAGCTTAAAGGAAAATGGAAACAAAAAGAAACAGCTGAAATTTCTGGGACACATGAGGAAAGAAAGCTTAGGGAACTTGACACACACTTTAAATATATGTTGTAATGTAGTTTTTATTCAAAATAGCCGAGAATTAGGAAGGCCGTAGTTAGAGAGTATCGAAACAACAGATGAACTAGGTAGGAAATACAAAGAAGTGGTTTATCAAATACTCATACAGAGTAAATCAAATACTCCTCAATCCCACCTAATAGTGAGTTTCTAAGCAAAGCTTAGATGTGTCACAAGGCTGAAAGTATGAAGCACCCAGTTAGGATCGAACTCAATATTCAGTCGTAATTGATCTAGCGAGACTAGCTCGCTGACAATTACACCGCACCTAAATCCCACTTTAATGTAGCTGCTTATCATATTTATAAGTAGGAGCAGTCCATTGTCACAGTAGTAGGGGAGAGAAAGAAGTCAGGTGAGTCATACTCTACAGCATGTATATCCGATAATGGCAAATGCTTTCAGTTTCTGAAAGGCCATTTGAGAGCACAATTTTATGAAAGCGAGATGTTCCAACATGACGGCACTCAATACCACTGATGGAATCCACCACAGCAGGGCCTGGCTGACGAAGATGTTATCTTATTGAAAGCCTAACAAAGCCGTGAGTGGAATATCGTTGAAAGACGACCTGGGTATGACAATAAACTACATCTGGCAGCAAGGCCTCTGATCGAGGACGAAGAAGAGCGTGAAACCACCTCTTAGCTGCTGTTGTTACCAGTTCCACGCTGACCCGGAGTGGTAGTACCTGTTAGAGTCCCAACTATGGGCAAATAGTTAATCCCAAGCACCCCCCAAAAAAAACTGGGGTCAAAACATTATGAAAGCATAAAAATAGATGTTTATGTTAAAAATACCAGTAATACATTTTTGAAAAAAAATTACTAGCAGTAGATTTGATTTTCGACCAAAAAAACATCAAAAAGGAACCTGATCTACAAACTTATTCTATTCATACGAACTTATCCTAAAAATATTGTAGGCATTAAATAACCCATTGAAGTAAAACAAATGAAAGCAGACAAAAGAGAAAATTTCACCCAGAAGAAACCACACAATCATGAAGAGTTGTAGAAGCCCAGCTAGAGAGAATGGCCACTCATAGATGTAAAGACGATGAAAGATTTATACACGTTCCTTCCCAGACGCCTTTAAGAAATTATTTATGATAAGGGAAGACTCACGAAATATTAACAATGGACATTAATTTCTTGAAATTAACATTATTTAATAAATTTTCACTATAGTCATAGTTAGTATAGTTAGTGAAGGGGGTTGAAAGCATTTACATGGTCGTTTTGGAAATTCATCTTGTATCTTCCTCTTTCATACAGAACCCATCTCATGAAATAAGTTAATTGCGTAAGTAAATAATTTTAATAGGGCTAATGTTTTTGTTTTTTGTTTGTTTTGTTTTTTATATAGAGAGATAAGGCTGCACGAAAGAAATTATTAGGTTTACAATAGTTTAAAGTGATCAAAAACCTTTGCCTCGCACTGTGTGTGTGTGTATACATGCATTAACCAATCAAATCCCAAACTGAACAATATTTACAGGTAAAATTTAATTATCAAAAGTCATTTATGTCTTATACTGATTTTCCAAGCATAGCTTAGATGTGGCACCAGGCCGAAAGTAGGGGGCACCCAGTGAGAATCGAACTCACTACTCAGTCGTAATTGTTCTAGCGAAACAAGCTTGCTAACCATTACACCACCTCGAGGTGCCCTCATTTATGTCTTATATGCCTTGATGGATTATACAGAGGTAGTTGCGAAACTGTAACCAATAACTTTAACGAGCATAATACTTTATGTGCTATGCGTGCAGGCGGTCATTTACAATGCGAAAGTGGACGTGCACTAGTGTAATTCTTATAATTGTATCGTCTGGTGGATATTCATGAGTTCAATGTGTATTTAAGGATTCGCTTGAAATCACAGGCAGTTCACTGCTAGTAAAATATCGTGATTAGCTATAATTTACGGTGGACCGTGCATTTCACAACTTACAGTGGTTTTTTTTCTTCGTCGGCTAAACCGTTTTTGAAGTCTTTATTTATATATATATATATATATATATATATATATTTGCAACACAGAATCGATAGACTCGCAAAAAACAGAAACATCACCCTCTGTCTTCATTTACTTTTTTTTTTCTTCGCTCTTTCCATGGTAAAAACATGGCGATGCATTAACATAAATGGCAATGAGATACAGGGTGTGTCACGTTTCTGCGACCATATCTTTATCATGAAATTGACCTGACATAATTTTATGCGATATGAGCCAAATGTTGACATTCTCATTTCTCTTCTATTGACGACGTATGTGAGAAACACTAACATACCAGATTCCAACTGGCCACAAGAAATTAAAAATGTCCGCCGTGATTGTGACATTAATTGGCAACTACAGCGATTCAGAAGTAGACACCTTGTTGTTGCAAGTGGCCAACTGAAATGAAGGATAGCCCAGCTTTACAGACACAGCGGATGTGTCTATAAATGATCTTCACGCTATCCTCTTAGAACAAAGGAAAACCGAGCCTTACAGACACAGAACATGTAACAACATTTGTACTTCACCATTCCTCGAGAACAGAAAATGACTCATCCGCCTCCTATTGTCCATTAAATGAAGAAATAATTGTCAAGTTTCTTTTGTTCTTACTCCATGGATTGATTCATCTTTTACAAATCTGTGAGTCACGTACAGCGAGAAAATAATGGAACCCACAACACATTTACGATATATACCGGCCGACGAGATGCGTTTTTTTTTTTTTTTTTTTTTTACAAGAGTAAAAGAAACAACTCTTTGCGACTTATTTCGACTAATTGCTACACAACTTTTGGTTTGGTTTGTTTTACGGCATATCAACCTCAATGGATCATTTAATGCCGACAACTTTCTTTTCTGTTAATACTTTTTTCCTCAAAAATATATAACTGGTAATAATTTTTTTTTCAAAAAACGTATTGCTGGTAATAGTTTTTTTTCTTCAAAAATTTATTTCTGGTATTAAAACCTATTTATACACTTTTATAATGCCTTTTACCTCAGTTTCTTGGTTAATTATTTTCCCATAGTTGGGACCCTAACATGTGCTACCACCCCGGTTCAGGGTGGACCTGGGAACATCAGCAATTGAGAGGAGATTCCATGCTCCTCAAAACCTTTCTGTCGGACGTAGTTTATCGCCTTACCCTGGACGCGGATGTAGTTTATGGTCATACTCAGGACGCTCCATTGGGGGGGGGGTCTTATCACTCTGCAGTCGGCGTATTCTACAGCCCCAGCCGACAGAGCTACACAACTTTTCATTTGTTTTGCAAAAAAAAAAAAAAAAAAAAGGCGTGTTTTAGACTCTTCAAGGCTATAGAACAAAATTTCTTCTCTCATTGGCAAGTTAGTTCGTCGTGAAACTGATCGATGTAAAGAAAGGGAAAGAGGAAGACTAGAAAAATATGTTCCTGGAAAGATCCTTGGACATCCCAGTGAAACACTATCCACAGTGATTCTCGAACACCGTGTGCCACGGAATATTGTCACATTCGACCAAATACTGAAGAAATCGCGAAAAATACACCAGGTTTCACACTAAGCTACACAAATAGTTGAATAGAAACATTGAAATAAAGCAAGTTCATATTTATGTGCGTATTTGTTTTGAAATTTATAGTTGTATGTAATACACATTTAAATGTAAACTCTTTAAAAATTTTGAAATGTGACGTGATATTTTCATTTGCTTGTAGGTGTGCTGTTGCTTAAAAATGTTGAGAAGCACTGATCTTACGCAATGTAAACATGAACTAATTAAGGAAAGTCGGAAAGAGACAATTTAAAGTTCCTTGGCACATAATGAAGAAAGAGGGCTTGGGAAATTTGACACACACAGGGCATAGGGAAGGCAGGATGGACAGAGGAAAACAGCGAATAACCTACCTAACGAGCTTGTGTAAATGGGTGACAGAAACGGGCAAAAAGACAGATTGCAAAAAGACAAACATTGCTAAGAGCAGAACATTGTGAGGAACCATGATCGCCTACATCCTGAAGGGACACGACACACAGAAGAAGAAAAATATGGAGGAAAAAAAACTATTTTTCACAGTAGTCTGTACACAAAGCTTCTGATATGATTACATGTTTGTGAATATATTGGAGCCCCCAAACCTTGCCACATAACTCTGTTGGACTCCATGAGTGTCAATCAATCATAATCATGAGACTTTTCTTTTTTCATTAAACCATATCTAGATTTTCCTCATAATACAAACGTGTAAAACAGCGTGTGCACACAAGACGAGATAACTTTTTCCTTTATGGAGATTTTTCTAACATCAAAGCAATGCCCAAATTGTTACTACGAAAGATAAACCGTATATTTTACACATTTTCGGGAATAAAAAAAATCAGGATTATAAATCTACTTGCAATGACACTCGACGTTACGCAGGTCAAGTTCTTTTTCTTCGTTCTGCGGCGCTGCTAGGTTGTTTTTTTTTTTTTGTATTGAGCATGACGTAAAACGGTGTTAGTAATATTGTCGTGATTTAATTTAAACATTTTGGTAATCATTTATTTTACATAGAGTATGTTATTACTTATATTGTTCGTTGACTTTTCAAAATATATTATTAAAATTTCACATTACACGCTGTTTACCTGGTATTTACACTACAACTTAGACTGTTTATTTAAGTTACCACTTTTCGGAGAATAAAATGGCTTTATTTGAATAAGTAAGCAATTTAATTTATTTATGAATTACTATATTTTCCGGCTTAGAAGACGCACCCTAAGAGAGAAATTTCTAAGAATACAAAAAATTAATCTCATGCAACAACACATTCATCTTGCGTCCCTCACATACTAGTGACACGTATTGTTTACATTAATCACTCGTCCGATTTTGTTTGTATGGCAATGACATACTAGTCAAGAGCAAAAAGGTTCCCGCCGCTGCTAGTAAACAGAGCATGTTTAAGCTTGTGGCTCGGCTTCAGGAAGGAAGGTTTATAGTCTTGGAAATACTTGTAACCGCTAAGTACTGAGGATACATTATATAAAAGGCTAAATTAGGTAGCTAACATTATAATGACTCAACATACAAACCCACATCCCTATCTGTCAAGCCAATTAGGTGACCGTCCAAGCTTACTTGAGCTTGGGCGTTGCCTTACATTCATCTTGGAAGACGCACACTTTTTTTCAGGGTATTTTTTAGAAAAAAAGTGCGTCTGGTAGTCGGAAAATACGGTAATTTATCTATAATTATTTTTTAAAAAGACTGAATCAGAAATAAATAACAAAAACACAATTAGTTTTTTAGAATTTTGTTTTAAAGTTGATTAGGCAAATTAGTTATCTCCAGTAAACAAGACCCACTAAGTTGGACCAGATATAAGACACATGCAACAAGATATTATAATGATATAAGAGCTTTTATCTGATGTCACAATTTTATGTAATTTGTACACACACAAACACATTTTTATGTATTATGTGCGTGCGAAGTTTTTAAGTGGAAAAATATTGTTTTAGAACAATCACTTCTTTCATTGCCTTCATCGCCATCTATGAGTTATAGTAAATCTTACATATTGTCCTAGCGTTAAATATCTAGACAGAAGGTCTCGTTGCTGTCATGGCGAAATTGGGAAGACATTAAGCGGACGAGTGAGTACTTGTCAGGCTCGTCGTCAAAGTGAACTAATTTTAGTGTATAAATTCTGATTCGATGTCACTTTGGTTACAGGCCTGATACTTAAGCGGACGATTTTCTTTCCCATCATTCAGATACAAGCAATAGAAATATTTTACTCATTAACGTCAACAATGACTGGTCAATATTAATGATTTTAATGTCACTCTACATGTCCATTTATTCGTCAAGTTAATCGATTTAAACTTGAAAGCAAAATGGCACAACACAAAGATATTGTTGAGAAATTTATCCCAAATTCAGATCGGAATTAATCTCCTAGACATTAATTTGACATTTCGCACAATTACTTGTATTATTTACATTATTCGGACTGTTATCCTCATCTTCATTGCCATATTCACAACGTTTCAACTGTTGTACGCTCCGGCCTTCTTCAGGTGATTGGAATTTAGAACCGAACCCTTTATTTCGTCCACCGGGGTAGATTTTTCTAGTTCCTCATGCCATGCCTCTTCCCGATGTTTCAGTCATTTCCCTTTAACCCAACTCTCCAAGTTTTGGTTCACCACTGTGACCTGGTATTGAACACACAACTCTTTCGGTCTAGTCACTGGACCTAACCAACGTTTTTATCCATTGGGCCATGTGTCCTTGGTGGACGAAATAAAAGGTTCGGTTCGAAATTCCAATTATCTGAAGAAGGCAGGAGCGTACAACAGCCGAAGCGTTGTGAATATGGTAATGAAGATGAGGATAACAATCCGAATAATGTAAATACTACAAACAATCATAGTACCTCATTTCAGAGATATAGACAGATATTTCGCACAATGTTTGCAATTTGAAGCAGTAAATGATGTGTAGAAATTTTCACGACATTGTCTTAGAACGTGGACAAAACTGATTTATCTAATTCTACGAGATTCTGCACTGGAAGTATTCCGTAATTTAATACTAAAGAAAAAAATGACCAACAATGGCGCCACGGTTATCTACCCTTGGAATGTTACGCACTTATTCTAGTCCACATTCAACGTTCCAGAGTCTTTGAAGTCCTTTATTGATATCACCATCACCTAACATCACGTCCTCCTTAATCTTGATGACGGTATTAATCTGCTTTTCAATAGTGCTTTTGGCAGTGTAGTATAGACTGTAGTGGGATTAAAAAACTACCTGAAGTAATCCTCTGAACTTCTTGATGGTCAGAGATTGGTAACTGACTTCTCTTGCAATCTAACACTAACTTCTTAGTGGGGAAAAACTGACTGGTTACATTCAATACCTCGAACTACCGCCTCACGAGGGAGCACCGCACCTTGAGAAAATATTGGGCCTCAAAACTTACACTCGACCTCAACTGGAACTATTATATACGATCCATTGCTAAAGATGGAGGTAAAATGATCGGCTCCCTGTACCGCTCCTAACTGACACCTCATGCTATCCTCTATCTTTATAAGAGCCAGATCAGACCGAAAACGGAGCTGTCCAGACCTCACTTTCTAATCTTAGTAGAGTCCCAAAGTATCTCCGAGAATTGTTTTCCATCCATCAGCCTCTCTCTCACAGGCGGGATGTGGTGAATCTCTCATTGATCTATCGCTACTTCCATGAAAAGTTCTCGGACGAACTAGGTTCCTTGATTCGGCAAGATCTAACCTTCGCGGCTAGGATCAGCAATGTCATTTAGCAAACCTCTCACATTCTCTCCGTATTTCATCAGTGAGAAGTAAGTTCCACTCAGTTTCTTCCCGCGAACCAAAGCATGTGTCCCTGATCACTACAATCTTAATCTGTTCAAGTCTAGAGTTAACCATTATCTTCCCCTCCTATTCATATAGACTACTCCTTAATGTAACCCTTTGCCTCGAATGGCAACGAGACTTCTACAGGATGATCCGTACTGTGAAAAAATGGCCAATGTATCCTACATTAGACGTCAACAATGGGCAAACACATTGTTATGAATACAATGGCTTCGCTCAGTAAGGATTTACTGCTTACTGAGTCACGTCACAGGATAGTGCAGTTTCGTTAAATAAAATTCATATTGATTTTTATTAGTAACTGTCGTTTTTATCCTTCACATACGGTTGTAAAAAAACTTACAAAAATAAGCGCAATATATTTTTTTAAAGAAATCATTGAGAAAGAATAATAAAAAAGTTACAAAGCCACAGTCTTTGTTTTTATTTAAATTTTTAGTTCATAAATCTATATATCAATCCAATTATATGTACACTGTCTTCCTATTTATGATAGGATGTAACACTGTCGGAATTCCATCATACCTTTTTTTTTTCAGAAAAGATATTCGATTTCACTAAATTAGATAATCCAACTGAACTAAATTTTCAGTTTCACTGTTTATGACTTTTGGCTGCTTTTTTTTTTTTTTTTTTTTTTTTTTTAAATAAACTGGACTACTTATTCAAAATTGTCAATAAATAGTTCAGTTTATTTACTAGACTATTTATTCAAAATTTTTGGTTGAAAGCTGGAGAAGTATAATTCATGTGTGGCATCCCGTGGGTAATTAGACGTATTGGAACCCATCTCTCTGAAGATCAAACCACAGTCAATATTCTTTACCTTGAAGATTCACCTTGGTCGCAGTTCCATCAGGGAAACTTCACATCCTGGCCGTTACTTTCAGTCTAGGAAACATCGGTGCTGTATCAACACTGCCCTAACTGTATCCATAGCTATGGACCCTTCAGTCTACCCCATTGTGCTAGATGACCATTGACCCTACAAATAACTTCATCTGTCCCTTTGACAGTTCAAGCTTAGAGCATTGTATGTTGCGTGTACTATTCGGTGTGTTAAATGCGGCATGAGATTTTCTGGCAACCAAAAGAGAGAAGCGTCTTATCTCTAAGACGGTCTGTGAAAAAAGAGATTGTGACTTTAGTGGTCTTATGAAATCCCCTGGCAACGCCATCTAGTGGTCATTTATAGTTCTTTGGCAGACAAGTGGAAGTATTGATTTTCTAAGTGTGCTTAGATGTGGCACAAGGCCGAAAGTATGGGGCACCTAATAAGGATCGAACTCACTATTCAGTCATAACTATTTTAGCGAGACAAGCTTGCTAACCATTACACCACGCCTAGGTGCCCAAGTGATTTTCCAAGCGTAGCTTGAATGTGGCACAAGGCCGAATGTAAGGAGCACGCAGTAAGGATTGAACTCACTACTCATTTGTAATTGTTCTAACGAAACAAGCCAGCTAACCATTACACCACCTCAAAGTGCTCAAATCCGACCTAAGTATATCCGGTGCATGTAACGACATATTTGCAACGTATATTAGAAATATCCACAAATTCATTACTTACAAATATAC
The DNA here is from genome assembly GCA_963932145.1 of Acanthosepion lycidas. NCBI lineage: Eukaryota > Metazoa > Mollusca > Cephalopoda > Sepiida > Sepiidae > Acanthosepion > Acanthosepion lycidas. The sequence goes on along the minus strand of OZ010602.1, from coordinate 6,686,782 downwards.
GTCATTACTAATTAACAATTATTTCTTTTTTACTCTTTTCCGTGCACTTAACTAGACTTTGTAATACAACCAAAGATATATTATTTTAAGTAACAATTTCGAGTGAGAACGTAGTTTTTGCTTACTAGATTACGATCATACAACCCGAACGCAATAAGTTTCGATTCATTTTGCAGCTGTTCATTCAATTTCTGACACCGAACTGAACGATCTAAAATAGATGAGAAACAGGAAATTCTAGCGACAATGTGGTGGCTGTATAACCTGTCATAACTGGTTGATGCAAATATCGATCTACTTCACTACCTAATGAGCTACGACGCCTCAATGATTGATGAGCTTGTCACTGCTTCAGGGAGGCTTATTGCAAAATGCAGAACGACAGCAGAGAAATAACCTTTGACAAACAGAAATTAATAATATTTAAGAATCCAGTCGTGAGAAAGTGTCTCAAAAACTGCTTTGATGAATTTTTATGGCAAAAATAAAATGAATATTAAAATGGATAGTACATAAAAACGACACCGCCAAAAAATGATGCCATCTTTTTTAACTCCTTACTATTATTATTAAACGTCCACACATGAGTTTTTGAATATTAAGTTATTATACTAATAGTATTTTCGAGAATGTGAGGTTTATTATTTAATAATAATAGTAAGACGACCCCCATTTTTTTCCGCTGTATCAGTCTATTCACTTTCATCTTCTACTACCCGCTTTTTTGGAACTTTCAGTAAAATATATTATTACTAATTTAACCCTTTGGGCCCTGCGTTCCTACTGAGCTCCCGAGTTAAAATTCGCAAATAATTAGTAAGTTATGTTTCATGGTAGATATAAAAATAGTTAGCAGTGTTTATCCACCGTTCAACCGGCCATTACGCCATTTTTCTCTACCACCAGTAAAGCGGTGTTCAAGGCTCAAACGGCTAAAGATACTGTAAAAAACGATTACATATTTTCTGAAGGTCTTCATACTATTAGAAAGTTTTTAAATACGTGTGTTCATTTTTTACGATTATATTAATATGTGGCAGTTCCGATGGGGGGATAATTATATTACTTAATAACCATACAAACCCGACCCCCTAATAAGAGGAGACCTGAAACAACAGATATATGGTTCTATCGAAGAATGCTGAGAATACAATAGAGCAATTATTTGGTCAACGGAAAGACAAAAAGGACACTTATACTTAGAAAGTAACAGTTGAAATTTTCTAGACACATGAGGAAAGAAGGGTTGGAGAACTTGATAAACAAGAGAAACAGAGGGAGCCAGCTAGTAACCAATCTAACAAGCTTGTGTAAATAGACACAGGACATGAAATAGGAATGATGATAATAATAAAAAAAGGAGAGCTTCAAAAATATGTCCTGAAAAGACAGGCACATAAAAGATCCTAGCATCAGATATACATCTTAAAATGTTGGCTAAATGAATGACAAGATGGCTAACAATGAAATTAATTATTTACACTATTTATATTCGGATTATTGTCCTCACCTTTGTCGTCAACTAGACGATATCCATCGATATGAGCAGTGGACATAGAATTGTCTACCCTCGTAGGTTAAATAAAGTGTTCAGTTCAGAATTCCCTGTAGGTTATCCAGATCGATATACACATGAGGAAGCCCTGAGGGCACTACGGCCAAAATGTTGTGATAACAACAACAAAGATGGAGACAATAGTCCGAATATAAATATTGTAAATAATGATAATTCCTCATCCCAGAAATTCAGACAAAAATTAATGCCTACTGGCCTAGTGATCGAGAAGTCATACTAAAGAAAATCGAACGTGTTATCCATTTTTTTATAATCAGAAAAACGACTTATAAGCCAAACGTGCCTTGCAAGTAAGCCTATGGGAAGGCCATTTTCTCGATCTCTAAGATGGTAAGGCATTCATTTCATTGGTTAAAAAGACAGAGGTGTCTACTGAAACACGTTCGCACAAACTAAACGTTTCTACTAATAAGAAATATATATGTCTGAAGATAGCATTGAAACGTGAAACTAACAGTCACCATGCAATGTTCATTCCTATTTCCACACCGTCTATACTGATAAACTGTTTCCAATATAGAATATATTTCCATCATAAATATAACAAATTTTCAACATTATACATAAATGAAAGGAAAGTTCAAAAGACTTATCTTTTCAAGTTTCTCAGACACACCGCTCGTCGGACTCGGGTAAATGTATTTTAAAATATAAAGTATAAATTTAAAAAATACATTTGTCTGATGCTGACGAGCGATATCTCTGCGAAACTTAAGTAAAAAGTTTTTTTGAACGTTTCTTTATTTGTTAACTATTGTTTACCCCATCTGCTATTCTCTACCTTTATAAAAGCCAGATCAGGCCGAAAATGGAGTACTGTTGTCATATAGGTATGGGTTGCTTAATCTTCACTTCATACTCTCGACAGGATTCAAAAACATCTCCGCGTCCTTGTGGATGACGAACTATTTTCCACCCTGCAACCCCATAACGAAACGTCGCAAGCCTCGCGCTGTTCTATCGCTATTCCGACGGAAAATGTTCAAACGAACTACATACCTTAGTTTCACCAGTGCTACCATTCACGACTAAAACCACCAAGCCCCGCGCATTTTAGCCAACCACCCCCATTCCCTTCGTATTTCATTGGTGAGATACAAGTTCTACTCGAGCAGCTTCTTCTCACGAACCACTGCTTTGTGGAACCGACTCTCTGGAGGATGTTTTCCCAATCATTATAATCTTAACCTGTTTAGGTGTAGGTTCCACCGTTCTACATATTCGCATAAACTGTGCTTCTAAATAGAGTGGCTCTTGGACCTTGCATAGGATGAATATCGCTGTAAAAAGAACCCCAAACAAACGTCGTAACATTTAAACAGCCATGTTTTCTAACACTGTCCTAATATTATAATATTGCTGAAATTAACATTAAACACATTTCCTTCCGAAATATATGGGATGACAACCAGTTTAGGAGGAAAATAAAATTAGGAATTCAATATTGTGGGGAAGGCAATGGAAAAAAAAAATCACTCCTAGCTCTTTCCTAAGAAGCCATTGTTATTTACTGATAATAAAGAAAATGAACTGTCATGAGCCATTGTTTTCTACGTCAAGAGATATAGCATTAAAAATAAGATTTTGCGCGCAGAGGAAACTTAAAAAGAGATACTTATGTTCTTTGACTGCAAACATCTGATATTTCTCATTCAATACATTTGAGATCTATTTAATTTAGCTTACCCCCCCCCCAAAAAAAAACAGGTAGAGGGTTGGTTGATTATGTTGCGCCAGTATTCTACATAGAGAAAGTATGATTGATTGCTCGCTTAAAAAAAATATCAATACCCTAGATATTCACTTTGACCCTAGAATCAAATACCGATCACTGGCGCCAGTGAGAAATACGTAACTACTTCAACCACCGAACAGACTAACCTATAATTTCTATAATCTTATCGGTGATTAGAGTCGTCTATGGAAACGGACGGACTGACTGCTCACTTTGCCATTACGATTCATAACTACTCACTACACGCCACCCTCCCTTCCAGGCTGACCAAATGACTGCACAGCATTGTAAGCGATTCAGGAGGATTATTTTTATCTAAAACAACAGGCATCGTCAGTCGACTTTGAATAGGCGGTGGAATATTAGCTGACCTCAGCTGTCCTAGCAACCGATAAAAATTATGATATTTTATCTTATACTCTAAACATGCACACAAACACAAGCATGACATAAAGAAGTCGCCAAAGCTGCACTATCACTGTCAGAAAAGATTACCGATAAAACGTGGCATGCCTCGTGAATAAACTGCAGCATTTAATGGGATACACGAGCTTTTTCACTGGGCCGCATTTTCGGAATTAAAATTTGCTCGCGCCTCAAATTTTATGCGATAAAAAGTACATTTAAAAATAAAAACAGAGTGAGAGGTTAAAAGGGAGACAACCCCGGATTCGAATTCAGAACATTATCATTGATAACTTTCTTCCAATTGCAGACAGTCGTTACTATATTCTTAATACAATGCTAATATATCACAATGATAAAATCGGTTTTTAATTATTTACAACTATTTAGACAGAATCGTGCATGCAATTACAAGTAATCCATAATAATATTTTAAATTTTGAAACCGTATTTATTTTTGGCAAATGAAGTTTTTGAAATTCTTTCTAAATCTTTTTCTTTCAATCAGTCCGCCTCACGTGCAAATCACTTCCGCCGAACATATGAGATGCACCGCACCGTTTGGGAACCAAGTCGTTAAGGGTTAGTTTATACTGATAGGTGGGGAACGTAACTCTAGACATGAACCGCCGTTTCGACCGCCGTACTCTCCGGCCGTTTTCAGGTCATTGTCATATTCGGTAGAAAATGAATTCAGTAAATATACAAAAATAGAAAGGCGTGTAAGAATTCTCACCGGATTTATTCAACCAATTCATTGACGAGAGAATTAGAATTCCGATCAGGATTCATTATTGACAGCCAATCCTAACAACATTAGATATACAGAAGACACAGTGTTGATAGCAGACACAAAAAAGCATCAATTGTAAGACAGAATATAGAGAGAGTTGACAGCGAAAAGTCCTACACACGAATTACAAATTGGAGATATCAAGGTCAAGTACAAAAGTTTAACTATTAGGCTGGTGCAAAAATAATGACGGTTTTTGACTTTAAAAAATACGTCAAAAACCGTCGTTATTTTTGCACCAACCTAATATCTCGGAAATGTTTTAACAGGGGACGAAATTTGGAATGCAGATTTGAAATTCTGTATCGCATTTCCAATCGTCTGTTAAATCAGTTCCCAGATAGGCAATTTTGTATATTTCTAGTAAACTTATCTCTATACTTCTCTTTCAACTAACAAGAAAAAAAAAAAAAAAAAAAAACGTTGTAGAAAACACTGAACCCGGCCGAGAAAACGGCTGAAGTTTGATGGACCAGGGTCTAACCATTTGTGCTGAAAGACTACAAAAATCAAAGAGGCTTCATGCATAACTTCCGCTATAAAAAAAAAAAAAAAAAAAAAAAAAAAAAAAAAGGAATGTCGGAAAATAAAATAATTTTAATCAATCATAAACACAGACTTTTGATGTTAGCCGAAACCAAGGTTCACGATGGTAGTCTGTGAGCCTGGTCAAATGACAACTCTCAGCTAGATGAGGAAAGGGACTTGCCAGAGGAACTGGAACAAGACAACGAACCGCCGGAGAAACCAATCATGCGTGAGGCGAGAATTAGTTAAAAGGTCATCTGCTAATGATATTTTCTGTCCTTAAAACACGGTAGATTGACGCACACCTATTTCTACTACTACCAAGTTCTGACACCTAAACTGTCGAAAAGAACTTTCTCCTGACTGCTACCAAGATCTGCCTTATGAACGAACTTTTGTTACCCCAAATATCAAATGACTCACTCCAATCTAAATCAAATAAATATGTACCATTTATTTTATACCCTTGTGTCAGTTCGCTTTATTTCCGAAGTTCTGTAAATAAATACCGATAATATTCTGGCAAATCTCTGCAGACTGGTTTGATTTTTGACTGGAAAATGACTAAAGTGTTTCCACCATATTTTACTCCTACAATGTATTAATAGATGGTTGTAATCTACTTTTTATTATTAATAATACAATCCTACACAATGTCTATTGTACAATATTAACTTGTTGAGAAGGTTTCCTCAGTCACTGTCAGTAATGTTGAACCTCAATGGATATCGGAGAAATATACTTTGATTTATCTAAGGAAAAATCAATAAAAATAATCCGACTGCATAGGGCACCGTGTGATGAAAAAATAGTATAAAAGGTTAGTTTCACAAATTATAGTTTCCCCTGCGGTCTTGTGTCATCCTAATCTCAGTTTAATATGTAAATATCAATAAAAATTTTGCAGAAAAAATATCAGAGATAGAATCCAGAATACTGGATCTCAAGCTCTTTGGTATTATTCACAAAAGGATGGAAACTTTGGAATAACGTTTAGAATTTCTTTGAGTATTGTAGACTGACGCCACAGAATCAGAAATAAAAAAAACTGTACTTAAAAAAGGAAATCGCATCAATTGAGGATCTTCAACAGCAGCAACAAGTTAAATGGATAGCACATGTAAATCGAAGAGAAAATAACGACATAATCAAAATGTTGATATTCCACAAGACTTCAAACAAAAGGTTAGGAAGGAAACCCCTAACATTAAAATGGTTTTAAGAGAAATATTTTATAAATTGACCTACAGTAATATTGGCTGCTCGATAAATGAATGACAAATGTTTAGTTATAAGTAAACGGCTAACATTACGATTACAATTAATAAAAACGATATATATATATATATATATATATATATATATATATATACTAGCAGTATGGCCTGACGTTGCCCGTGCTCGATTCAAAAATCGTACGACTCGTATAGCAATCGCTATCACTTGACTTAAAATATTTTTGCCCTTCCTCGCCTTTAAAAGAGCACCCTTGCCGTGCTGATGTTGCTACATGCCTTACTTCTTGCCTATCTCACACCGAATTTTTTCTAAACATTAAATCCGTTACGAAAAAAGAACTAAACAAAATGAACACAAAACGATCAGCTTTAAAAAAGCACTCGTAACTGGAAAAACCGAATGACAAAAGAATGTTAACAACAAATACTTTTTCACAGCCAACCCATTTCTGCGGAATCAGAATCAACGTTGAGTTTAAGCAAGCGAATGAGCCAATTGGATTAAAGTGCCATGCAGATTTAAATTTTTCCCACTCGTGACGAATGTAGCTATCGATTTTTTTTTTTGCATGCTAGCATGCTAGTTAACATTCGTGTCAGTTGGCTGTTGGCTCTCAAGCTGGCCAATAGAATCTTCCTGCCTATTCGTGGCAGCAAGCTATAGGCTCTCACTCTGGCCAGTAGAAAATGGCCGCAAACTACATGAAAACTGCCGTAGAAGCATGAAAAATTTCCACTCTCGATGGGAGTGTGGAAATGCAAAGTCGGTCTAGGCCTTCCCGCTAACTTAGAGCATGTGCATGAAAATTTTGGTGCAAATCCGTCGAAAATTCCGGCCGTGCATTCGTTACACACACACACATCCTGCCTTTTATAGATAAAGATATATATTGTGTTTACTCTGGCAAAGGTAAATAATAGATAAGGAGTTGATATGCCGTTAAACAAATCAATCAAATTTGCAAAGGTGAAGTTTTTACAAGGAATTTTTTGTACGATTACAATATCTAAATGTGATTCGGCTTTTAGTGTACTGAACGCTTTTCATTATAAGTACCTAATATTTTAAAGAAAGCAAAAGTCAGATTAGACAAAGGCAAACACACTCGAACCGTCTTTGTCTAATATACCTTCACACACACATTATATACATATAATGTCAAAAGACTAATATATAAAAAATATATCTTATTACCAATATTGTTCTATTTTTGTCTTGTTCCTCAATTTCATTAACCCGCCTATTAAATATATATATATATATATATATATATATATATATATATATATATATATATAATGGGCTATGATAAGTTTTTAGCCACCCTTGATTACAGCAATTTTGGCTTGTTTAATAACGTCTCTTTTTTTTTCCAGACAATACCGTGTTAGTGTCAAGCTACTCTCATCTCTGAACAATAGTTGACTTATATCTTGCAATGAAAGAAGAAGAAAGTAGAAGTAAGAAAATTAGTGAATTTCAACAAGGACAAATAATAGGATGGCATCGGTATGCTAGGTTTTTCCAGGTTAATCATCAAACGGTTAATAATATTGTCAAAAAAATAATGAAGAAGGACATTGCCCTGTGGAACAACGTTCAGGAAGACCAAGCATCATGTCTGAGTGAACGAAAAGGGGTATTGAATGGGGAAGTCATCAGAAACCGTCGTCAGAGTGTCAAAGATATCGCCAACAGCATGGAAATGTCGCCATATGCGGTGAGAAAAACTCTGAAAGAGCTAGGCTATCAAAGAAGAGTTTCAAGAAAGAAGTCCTTGATTTCAGAGGTTAACATGAACCTTTGTATGGACCGTAATTCGAGAGCAAAGATTATAAATTTTGGTAGTCTGTAATTTGCTCAGATGAAAGTAAATTCTGTCAATATTCTAATTCGAGATTGGTTTATGTTTGGAGAAATCAGATTGAGACTTGGAACACTGAATGTCTGCAGGCGACCGTCAAACTTGGAGGGATTGGAGTAATGGTGTGGGGTGCTGTCTGGTTTGGAGGGAAATCTTGATTCTTGTTGACGAGCGGTTGAATGGTCCAAAATACTGTCAAATATTAGAGAAAGGACTACTCCCGCTATTTGAAACCAATCAGATTGACAAGAATGTCTACCTTTTTCAAGAAGATGGAGCGCCATGTCATACGAGCAAAGTAGTAAAGGCCTGGAATAATCTCAAGGAATCAAGTCACTGCCATGGGTAGCCCCAAAGACCTGGCATGATACCAATAGAGCACGTTTGGGAGCACCTTAACCGAAGACTTCGAGAGCGTGCAACTAAACTCAAGTCAGGAGTGGCAAGATATGGATCAGACGATTGTTGATAACCTGATCAAATCCATGAAAAATCGAATACAAGCACTGAAACTCGCAAATGGAGGATCCTACTCCATATTAGTTCCAAATACTGTTTATGTTGAATAGGGATTAGGTAATTACATTTTGAAATTGCATGTAGTTTATTTCTCCTAGGTAAAAACTTTTCTGAACAACTGTATATACACACAAATATATATATATATATATATATATATATATATATATTAATTGATTTAAAATATGGTTTTTCCGCTACACAGTTCTAACCAGGTTTCAAAAATGGAAGGTCCGAATATAATTTTGTAATTAAATTAAAGACATTAGTTCCATTTCATCCTCAAGCGAATTTTGGAGTAACTTAAAATTACTGGGTTTTAAAGACACAGCTAAAATCATAATTTACGTTTCCAAGGTTACAGATAAATTCACTTCCACTAGACAGGGGTGTTTGCGTGTTCTTTATGTCTGTATTTTGATGTATCCGTTATTAGCTACGTTTTGGTAGGGGGTAGGGATGTATTTTTCAATGAAATCTGACATCCGTTAAATACATGTCGTCTGGATTTTTTAAAATTTTATTGTTAACGGCAAAAATTCCTACGGCATTTTTTCTATTTGTATATTTAAAGATTTTGGGGGTCAGGTTAGAATACGTTTTATTTAACTACAATTTGAAAAATATTTTCACTATTCATTTTTAAGAACAAGTAAATGTATTAGAATCCCTTACAGTATGTAGAGTTATTTTCACATCAACTATAAATATGTATATTATTAGTTAACAATTTTTATACATACATACACGTACGTGCGAACATTCACCAAAGAACAGACACCAATGTTTACACACACAAATGTTAATGTCCATTGTAAAATTGTTTTGTTTAATACATATATTTCTTCATATCTTGTTTGTCTTCTTTACATCTTCAGTTGGACTTAACTTGAGTCCGGCCATTTTCTTGTAGTTGGACCTTATAATATTCTCCCAGGAATTACACAGATGTTTCTAATACAACAACACGCAAACACATACACACGGTCCTCTACAAAATAACAATAATAATAATCTACCCTTTTATATGAGACATATTAATTACATTCACTAACAGATTGAAATTCAAAGTATATCGTAAATAAGAATGACTACATACATATTACTCACATCATGATAATAGCATAAATCAGTATAAAAACGGGGTTTTACCTCAGATTTATTTATTTATGTAGCCCCCACTACCTAGACAAAAAACGTAAATACATTGAAAGCAATACACTACCCTACTTTAAATGGCTTTAGAATACACAATAATAAATTTTAAGAGTGTCTCTTAAAAATTGTTTGCATAATATATATCTCTACCCACAAATCCATCTACTCAAACTCAAAACGTTAAAATTAAAACTACATCTACCATAAAAGACATCATTAAGTAAAAGGCTAAATACAATCCAAATACGGCTACGTATGTATGTGTGTGCGTGAATAAAAAGCAAGACAAGAGGAAAACTATTCTTAATCGATGCGATTCAGCCCTTGATAGAGATTTTATCAAGCCATTTTTTTTTTACTTGATATAGTCTCTCAAAGGACAAAACACGTCGGCTAAGAATAGTTTTTCCTCTTGTCTTTTTTATTCATTTTGTTCCTTTACAGATACACTATCTAAATATATATAAGAAATATACTCTTAAGGTGTGCTAAATTTATGGGATAAAGTGCTTATATATATATATATATATATAAATAAATAAAATGAGCTATAAAATGTAAGATTAAATTATTGAATCAGCTATATTACAATTCGAACAACCAAAATAGTAATAATCTAAGATAATGTTTCAAGACAATAATTTAACAGGTCAAATATCTTGATATATAATTAAATTCAATTCTTCCCTTAATACATAAATAATATATATCATAAATTCTATTTTTAAATTAAGAATTGTGAATAAGATTAAACATTTTAATCTTAATATATTCATTTTATTTTTATATACGTTTTATTTTTCTCGATATAATTTTTTCTTATTTTTTTTTAATATCAAATAACTATATTTAAATTTTATTCTAATATATTTCCTCGGCATGAATCTCATTGATTTGTTCGCATTTGGATATTATTAAATTTTCTTAAATGATAAAATATTTCAAATTAACAACAAAATCTTTAAGTAGAAGATTTGCTATGTTGAAGAATTTTTACTTAGATTTATTCAGTTGTTCAAAACTGAAATGTTAAGCGAAGTTTAAAATGTATTTCAAAACATGAAAAATCTTCCTTGAAGTTTTAGTTTTAATTTAATAGATTAAATTTAATATTCTTAATAAACAAAATACCTTGCTGTATTTCAAACCGAATGTAAATTTATTGGAATCTTTTTCTACTTATTAGTAAACATAAATTCATCCATGTAGACAACAACATAATCCTCTTTATTAGAAAATGAAATGTTGTGAAATGTTAGTGAAGCCGATTTGAAGTTTAATTAACAAATATTACTTACTTTTTGTTTAAAACATCACAGGAATGATTTATTGACAGCCTTTGTTTGGATAAGAGGTACAGAACTGAAATAAACTCTGCTTGATGAATACAACGTCAGCGCCTTGAAAATTTAAGAAAATATTTTAAGCAACCTCTTATTTTATTGAATGTTACGCAATTTAGCCTTTTAGCCTTACTTATGCAGATGCTTGTTGAGAAAATTATCAATAAATTTTCCATTTATACAATGTATCTCTCTTATTGACCAATAATGTCATGTATGGATGTCCGTATTTTATGAAAATCAACACATTGAAAATTCTATTTTTAAATACTGGTAGGTATAGAATTTTAGTGAGCGTTTCCATTTTAATTAGCAAATACAGTTTTAATTAATAACAATAATGACCTCTACAAACTGATACAGAATTTACAAAGATTTGAAAATTATAAATTATTCTAATTAAATTTTTATTAAAAAAAAAATAATTTCAAGTTTTTTTTTTGTTTTTTTGTAAATTAAAAAAATAACGTCTTAGTCTTACTGCATTTTTTATTTTACCATTCATGGTAAATTTTATACAATTATGGTCCTGTTTCTCGAAATTAAATAAAAATTAAATGATTGGCAAGTAATAGGTGTAAAAAGAAATATTTTAACAAAAATTAAAGGAACGTTTAAAAATAATTTAATTTCTTGAAAGTTTAAAATTCGGCAATTATCTGATTTTTGCAAAAATCTCCAAACCAATGCTTTTAGTTTTCACAGAAAGAAAAAAAAAAAAACAAACAAACGCTCAAATTTTCCGTACAGTTCCCGATAAAGAACCGCATTGACCCACACCAAAGAAAAGGATTTCGAAGGGTTTAAAATTAAAAAAGATTTAAAAACATAATTTTTGACATAAAAAATCCTTTGATCTTTACTCTTAATAATAACAAACATTTCGATGATAAAGTTTGCTTTTGACTGTTTTAGCGAAATTTTGGAGGTCCCTACACATTTTGCTTGAATATTTCATTATGATGTTGTAATTATTTTTTTTTAAAATATGATTCCATCGCGATACAGAAATTACTATGATTCGAAACTGGTCATTCTTATTTCAAGTTTAATTTCAATATTAAACCTTAACTGTTGGATGACAGTTTCATCCTCAAGCGATGTTTGGAATCATAGTAATTTCTGTATCGCGATGGAATCATATTTAAAAAAACAATTATAATTTAGGCTCTACTTCTGTATCGAGCACTGTTTTTTAAAAATAAAAACAAAAATACAAAAGAACTTCGGATCATCAAACTAACAGTTCTTTCCTATGTGTGTGTGTGTGAATAATAAATAAAATTCATTACTTACCTATTTTTACTTTCTACTCTGAGTTCTGTGGATATTTTCAATCCAATCATCCAAACCTTGGCAGATTTTTTTTTTAATGGACTGATATTTTTTTTTACAGATGATATTTCCTTGATTTTTTTTATAAAAACGTCATTGTTTTCACGATGACATAAACAGCTTTTAAATATTTCTGTTAATGATGTAAAATTGATTTCATTTGTGTTAAATACAATTCTAAATATATTCAGTTATGAAGTCATGTATTAGATAAAAGTTTCATGGACAATGAGGTCAACACATAACAGCGATATTCTGTTCTATACTCAAACGGCTATGTGCGTTGTGTTTTAATTATTTATGTATGATGGTCAACAGTGCATTACGGGTAGGTCTATTGTATTATTATAACGGTTATTAGGTGGAAACGGTTATGTTTCGAATTATTCTAATGGTTAGTGAGTAGAAAAAAATTGTGGATCTAAATGCAGTTTTGTGGCTATTTTTTTATTTGTTAACCTACAGTTTTGGGATTAATTGTTGTAGGCTGATGCTGTTTTCCTTATTTGCGATGATATTTTTGGTTTGATTTGTTTTTAATTTCCCAAATATCTTCAGAAAGCATTGTGCTGTTCGTGTATTTGTAAAGGGTGTTTCGTGTATGCAGATTCTTTGTTTCCATATCTTCGACTATATACATATATATATATATAGTCAAAGTTGACTAGGTCTGCTCTAAGTTAGTTGATTACTCGTATCGGGGTTTTTTCTTTGGGCTTTGGACCTGTATGCTATACGATTATTTTCGGCAGACGTTCATGTTCATAGCTCTTTTTCTAAAACGTTTTTTCCTTCGAGATTGATTTGACCATTAGCAAATCAAGAAACCGAAGGTTTTCCGAAACGACTGTAGTTACCTATATATATATATATATATATATATATATATATACACATCTTACTTATTATAAAACGCAGATTGTGTGTGTGTCTGTACGTTTATATATTGGATCGGATTTCCTACATTTTTCAACCGATTTCAAAACTTCACAGGACTACGTAAAATTACTTTGCGGTGGTTCTGACAGCGCCAAAAATTGAAAAAACAATTGTTTTTGCACAAAATCAATTTGAAAAACGATTAAGAGGCATCGCTATCGCGAGAATGAAAGGGGGACAACTCATATCGAGTTATACTTATTATAAAACCCAGGTTGTTTGTGAGTATGTGTTCGTTTATATATGGGATCGGATTTCCTACATTTTTCAACCGATTTCAACAAAACTTCACTTTTTTTGGCAGGTAGTGTTTCTTATTGTCTTGCACACTTTTCTTTATTTTTACATTCAGAATGCTTTACAAATTCCATTTACAAGACAATTGTTTATAATAAAATTCTATTCAATCAGTAGAATCATAACGATTGAAAACAATGTTTTTGTTTCAGTTTGACCAATTCGTAAAAAAAAAAAAAAAAAAAAAAAAAAAACTAATTAAGACATGCGTGTCCGTCAACCTTAAACAATAATCTTTGTCAATTTTATTTTTCATTCTTTATGATACTTGATCTATCTCTTACTGTTACATCCCCGGGCAATGCCGGGCTCTCTTGCTAGTATATACATATATATATACACACATATATATATATATATATATATATATATATATATATGAGTAATTACTAATTTCAGTAACATTTATGGTTAATAAAATGCCAACCAATACTTAATATCATTGTTGCTTTCATGTAAGTATAATTTTAGTTCATATTGTAAGTGGATCATCTTCTATGTTCCGTGTCTCTTCAGGGTGTAGGTGATTATGGCCCTCGACAATTTCCTGCTCGTTGTAATTTATTTTTACTATCTCTCCTAATGCCTGTTCCGCCATCCATTTACACAAGTGTGTTAGGCAGGGATCATTCACTGCTTTATTCTGTCCTTCTTGCCTTCAGTATGCCCCGTGAGTGTTAAATTTTCTAAGCCGTCTCTCCTGATGAAATTTCCTAGAAATTTCAACTGTCTGTTTCGGATGTTATGTATAAGTGTGCATTTTATCTACACTTTCTCACAAACTTAGTCGTTGCTCACATGTTCAATGATATTCTCATCATGCTTCTGTAGAACCATACTTCTGAGGTTTCAATTTTCTTTATCTGTGAGGCGATTGTGCAGCATTCACTGTCATATAGTAAGATCGATATTACACAACATTTCAGTATTCTTTGTTCATCAGATTTTCCAGTATCTTGATACATTGCTAAGATTTTGGAAGGCACCTTTTGCCATCCTAATGCACTTTCGGATTTCAGTGTCACATTTTCCGTCCTCTGTTAAAACACTAAATAGATATTTAAATTGTTGTACTTGTTTCATTTTGTTATTTCTATAATCGGTTCTTCCTTTTGCTGACAACCATGCATCCTGTTTTCTTAGAATTTATGCTTAGTTCTCCCTTCCCTTTACTACATTCTATCGGATTTCTTGTAGTTTCCTCTCTGTCATCAACACTGTGTCATCTGCATATCTAAGATTGTGCCTACTGTTAATGAATCATGGAAGGAACTGTAATTAAACAAAATATAATGTCGAATTTATAATTAATTTATCATATTTTCCATTTTTCAAATATATATATATATATATATATATATATATATATATATATGTGTGTGTGTGTATTTCGGCAGCAATCCTTCTTTCATGCACATTTCACTGAATACGACAGACAAGGTGCTTTTATGTAGTTTTTTTTTTTTATACAATTTCTCATGCGATCTAATAATTTTTTTTCTTTTCGGATGATAAATTATATAAAAACTCCGAATGTTCTTTTTATCCGAAGATTCGGTCAGTTTTTATATAATTTATCATCCGAAAAGAAAAAAATTATTAGATCGCATGAGAAATTGTATAAAAAAAAAATAAAAGCACTTTATCTGTCATATTCAATGAAATGTGCATATAATTAATATAAAATTTGTCACTTAGCTGATAGATGTTATATTCAGCATCTCTGCTCCAGAGTTTTATAGACGAATCTTTTTATAATCGTTCGTTCTACTCGTCAGGAGGTATCAGCCATTGTTTGCCGATTTTCTCATTTTTATTATTTCTATGTTAAGTCAATAATAATACTCCACGGGTGTTTTATTGGTGTTCAGTTGATTTTTTTTCCTTCTTTGTGTGTGTGTGTGTGCGTGCACACCTGTACGTGTGCGCAGAATATTGTAGTTATTTTACCCTCTTAATTTTCCTGTCTCCTTATACTTACTATTTCCTTTTCTTCCTTTTTTCTCTCTTTCGCTCTGAGTGTTTTATATATATATATATATATATATATATATATATATATATATATTCGACGTATGAGGGGTCAAGCAGCTCAGTTCCTAGGAATCGACAGCCCGACACCAGCACATGTGATTTGATTATAGTGGTGAAGGTTTTGTGTCGAACCATCACTTTGAACGGCCGAAAACAGACCTGGTGCACTACGTGCCACAAGGTCCCCACCCCAAACGACCCTTCGCAGGTTTTGAATTCAGAGTTGTCCTTAGACCAGCTGCCATCCAAGGCTATAGAACCCAGTCTGTTCTGCTATTTAGCCATAGCTGGAGGGAGAAGAGGATATATATTTTATATAAAACTGGTTTTGTATAAAATTAGCTATTCATTTTTCTTCAATTGAATATTAATTCATTATTTTTGTTTAGTAATTTATTTTGATTTTTGAAACTATTACTTCGTAATTTTTCTTGCATGCATAATCTGAAATTTTAATTTAATTGGTTGAAATACATATACACACATATGTGCGCGACGTATGAAACGGGGGTTCAAATGAAAGAAAAAAAAAGTGAATTTCGATTTCAAAACCCATTTTGTTACGAGAAAACAAAATGTAAATCATTATTTTGATGGTTATAAAAGCAGAGATTTTTTTTATTATATAAATATAGATTACATTTCATAATCACTATAAACATTTTTTTTTTTTCGTTACTGACATAAATACACAATCAAAGTCCATGGGCGTTTTATGATTACATTTTTATCTTTTAAGATGATGACTTTGCTAACAGTTTTAATTGACAAAGAGAGGAACAGCCCAAGACAGACAAAAAATTCTGCAGGCTTGTATGAATAATTTGAGAATTTTCCCAACAAAACCAAAACTTTAAAATTTCAAGTGAAGCAAACACGCTTTCCAACTTTAAAATTTGGCGCAATACAATCTTACTTTTCTCCTTTTCCCGACTAAGCTGAACTTAATAAATGTATAAAAGAAATTGGATCTGTAAACAATGACTGAAAAATTGTGAATACAGTCATATTGTACATTGTATCGGAAAGTCTCCGGAATTTATGGCCGTAATTATACGGTTTGGCGAAAATGCGCCCGCAGATAAATCCACTCACCGGTACCCAGCTTCTATTGAGTCAATCTACCAATTGGCTTCATGTTGTCTGCTCGTGCTGGAATGCAGTAAGTTTGATTTGCCAGAATTTAATGTATGCATGTTGCTTGGGATTATCAGACAACTTCAAGTAACGTGCTTGCATAAAATTTTGCGTAAAGCCCGATAGATCTGTTGCTGAAATCCTAGAAATACATCGTCGGATTTTTAACAAACATTTAGTTCAAACTTAGATTTTTGAAGGACATACGCATTCCAAGGCTGATCGATGAACGGTCAGAATGACATATCAACAACAAAATGCCAGATATGTGAAAAACAATGTACTCATAATTGAGGACAATTCATCACCCATCTTTTTTTTTTCTTTTATTCCATATAAACTTTGTCCATGAAACCAGCAGAAATCGAAATCATTACGATAATAAAATGTCGACTAGACTAATTGGCTGACTGTTGATTCACGGTGAGGCACTACAAAATTCGGTTCTTATCACTAAAGTAATCAACACCAAAATAAGATAATTCATCTGAAGCATTTAGTAAATTAGCAATCACTATATGCATTCAAAAAATTAATTTCTGACTGCGGTCATATCACATTGAAACCAGTTCCCGTACGATCACCGAAGTTAAGCATCGTCGAGCCTTGTCAGTTCTTAGATTGGTGACCGCTTAGGACTATCAGGTACTGTATGCTTGGATGCGCTGGTGGTGTAATGGATAATGGCTTGGAATTTTTAATAGAAGAGCCGAGTTCCAATTCCAGTTGGGTTCATTATATTCACTTAAGCGCAAGTACCCATAGGAAGGTATGAATTCACCTCTTCTCCCCTCAGCTATGGGTTAATTAGTAAGAATTGTATGACTAAATCATTATTGAATAAAAAATATTACAATCTAAAAATATATTCTGGCCTTAAATAACCTACAGAGGGTTAATAACCGTAGACTACGAATTAATTAATCAATAAATCAATGATTTAATTTCTATCGTGGATCTATCGTTAGAGTCTGACAAACCTTTGAACCAAGATTACAGATTATCGGACGCAACATTTCGGGATCTAGTCATAGAAAAGAACTACACGACCTAACATGTAAAAAGGATTTGTCTATTCATATGAGGAATTCTGAACTAACCATTTACTACTCTTCACTGCCGATTTCATGTTACAAAAGCAGTTCTGAAATAATGAAATTGACAATAATTGAAATAATGTATTAACAATCAGGTCTCACGGTTCAATAAGTTAAACATTTGTATTATGTAGAAGAAACGTAGTCTACACGTCATTTTAAGAAACCTAAGTTCAATTTCCTTCTTATTGATAAGTAAATTATTTCCTTCTTATTGATTTAGCAAGTAAAAAACAAAGATAGATAGATATAAAACAGGGGCTGTCTGTGTGATACATTTTCATTCGAGATCCATCCAACCGATTTTAACCAAACTTGGCTTATACATTGTACAATGTAAGAGATAGCTTCTTAACGTAAAAAATCGATAATTTAAAACAATCAATAATCGATAAAGCCGATCAAAATTGATAAATTCAACTTGTTTTCCTCTGATTTCGTTGAAACTCGGCATGTAGTTTACTTACATCGTGACGAGCCCAACGATACCTCATTTATATTTCTAAGCCACTGTGTTTAGCGAAAAACCGTGAAAAACGAAAAATCGATTTCAACAAAGATTTTAGACTAAAACTCCCTCAGTTTTCAAGCAATCTAATACAAACTTCACTCAATTGTAGCCAATAAGTTGATTGTTTAACAGTCATTTAACTTGATAATTGAGTCCACCCATATAGTGAAAATCCGCGTAAATAGCGAAAAATGATGATTTTTAGTGGGTTCTTTCTTATTTTTCGTTGATCTTTCAACCAATTTTCAAACAATTGCTTTATAAATGTATCCTCTTTTACATCCCTGGTAGCACACTGACAAATTGAATTTGAAAATAATTGTGGTCTGAAGTGGATCTTCATGTAGCTTCTTTTACCCCTTCATATCATTGAGTGAATAAATACTGACTACTTCTGTTATATGAGTAACTGTATTAATTCAAATTGTTTTTTAATGAAAGTACTTTAAAGTAATTGAAGAAAGACTCTGTAACATCTAAACATGATTCTATTTTTGCTACATTCTAATTGAACGCTTTTTCAGATAAACTAGCTGGGTATGACTGCTAGTACAATTAGAAAAAGACAGAATCTATATTTGTCAGCAAAAGGGACAACCCAACATACTAATTACAAATTGGAGATGCCAAACTCAAGCAAGTACAAAAATTTAAATATCTAGCAAATGGTTTAAGGGGGGGACGGGAAGTGCAACATCGAAATTCGAAGACGCGTTTGGATAGCGAAAGCTACCTTCCAAAAGCTAAGCAAAGTATCACGCAACAGGAAAATCACATTCGAAACAATGAGTACTTAAGTGTTATATAATATCGGTCCTACTATATGGTAGAATAGACTTGAGGCAACAGAAATGTTGTTCTACAGAAGGATACCGAGAATGCAATAGACTGAACATGTGAACAACGAAGAATTGTTTTAGAGAAAATGGAAACAAAAAGGATGCTTATACATAACACCAGAAAGAGTCAGTTGTAGGGAACATAATGAGGAAAGAGGGATTAGAAAATTTAACACTCACAGGACATAAGGCAAGAAGGACAGGGGAAAGCAGAGTTTAAACTACCTATCGGGCTTGTTTAAATGAATGGCGGAACAGGAATTAAGAGAGATAGCAAAAGACAAACTACAAAGGACATGAAACTGTGGCGGGCCATGATCGCTCACATCCTGAAGGGACACGGCACATAGAAAACAATGAAGAAAGTGTGCTTAGAAAAATTGAAACTGACATGGCATATTAAAAGGTGTGAGGGACAGAGGGAAACGGCACGTAACATACATAGGGAGCTTGTGTAAAGGGTTGACACAGCAGAGATTAGGAGAGATAGTGAAAATTTAAAAAAAAATAAGTAAGAACTACAAAGGATAGCAAATTGTGGACTAAGGACTCGGCACATAGAAGAAGAAGAACAACAACAACAAAAGAAGAAGAAGAAGAAGAAGAATTATCTTCGCGTGTGGTTGCGTACCAGGAAAATGTACTACGAATGGTGAAGAAAGCCAATTATATCAAAATGTCGTTACTGGAGAATTACAAGTACAGTCATAATGGCTGAAATTTTTAACAAATTCCTCAGGCCCTTTTCCATTTAAAGATTAGTATATGATCTGTAATTTATCTCCAGCAATGAAGAAGGTGAGGTCAACCGTTTGCAAGTACAGTGCGTGGCCTCATTTTCAAAATCGTTATCACATGTGTTACGCCCCCCACACCTTTTCCTACCTTTATGGCAGCAATAGGAGGTACCGTAACTTATAAATATAAAAATGCAAATTTCTTTTCCCAATGGTTTATTTCCTAATTGATCAGACATGGCCGAACTAAATGGAATTGAGGCACAAACACGGTAGGTGACAAATGACGGAAGGCAAGACATAGAGATAACAGGCAAATAGTTTATTATTAAAATATACAAACGGGGATAAGCGTACAAGAGAGAGTAAAACAAAAACAATGACAAAGATAAATTTTGTCAGACAGAATAGTGGTGGTGTTGGGGGGGGATTTTATCCGCTCAGAAAGATAACCAGTAGGTAACAAACGATCTTGTGTCAAGCTTGAACGTAATCACAAAACATGAAAAGATTGTAGGGAACCGTGGGCTTCGCATGTCGTTGAATTAGGAACACGTGTTGTTTATTCCTGATAGCGGACTCAAGTTGACTCCAACCGAAGAGGTAAAAAAACAAGCGAGACCGAGATTATATATATATCAACAAATATATGTATTAAACAACAAATTTACAAGTGACAAAGACATCAACATTTTTGTTTGTGCGTGAACGTAAAGAGTTTGTATTTTGGTGAATGTTCGTACGTACGTGTATGTGTGTATAATGTACACGGCGTCTCTCACAAATGGGAAGACGCTATCTTCTGCGAGAGCTTACATGTTAATGTGTTTGCTGAAATGAAGAAATGAAAAAGAGAACGAGGCAAGAAGTCGCCCAGTATTTATAGTGTAAGGAGAGCGTCCCCTAGTGAACAATTAGGGAATTAATGATAAAATGAGCAACAGGGGAAATATGTAAAAGAAACAATGGACTTATCTAGTAGTTATAAAAGTTCTTCTTTACCTTTTTATCTTCTCTCTTAATGTCTCTTATATGGGCTTCTTCCTTTTTTTATATTTCTTTTCCTCTTTTATCTGTCCTCTTCTAATGGACAGAAGGTTGGTTTGTGAAACCGAGTTTCTTTTGGGTTTCTTTTCTCTCTTTCTCTTCTCGTCTTGTCTCGGGGTTGAGTGACGAAATATGTATCTTTCTTTTGTTTTGATGTATTCGCTTTTCTAAACCGACGGAGTTCGATTCCTTGAATTAAATCGTTGCTGAATCAATTCGACTTGGAAATCTTATTAGATTTTTATGTTTTCTGCACATCCGAACTTATATCAGATTGTAGCAATTATAGCTAGCCGTCTGTTCAATTTATATTCTGAAGAGGAACTGTTTTCGGCTTAGAAATCTTATTAGATTTCTATATTTTCCTCACGTCCAAATTGATAGCCGATTATAGCATTTATAGCTGACTCTCCTTTCAATTTGGATACTGAAGAGGGACTCTTCTGTGTTTTATACTGTTACCTTAGTTACAGTTTCTGGGAGAGAGTACATTGTTTATATTTCTGATCATGACAATGTCAGTAGCCTAAAATCCTAGTACAACCATCGACGGCTTCCAAACATATCCATCAACTCAAAAGGACTGGGATTTCAGGTATTTTTCCCCAAAGGTGCTGCACGCCGAGATCGAACAAGACCAATAACATCAAGAAGTCACATTCCTGACAAATCGACCCTGGTGAAATTCGAGCTCTGGTCATATGGTCGGAAAGCGAACGTTCTAACCACCTGGCCATATAAGTATAGATAGATAGATAATGTTCACCCATTAAACGACTTGGAAGGCACTCAAAGTAGAGAGTTAAAATATAATGATAAATGGTGTGGGATATTAATGAAAGTGGACGTAGTACGAGGGACAGGTTATGAGGATAGGAAGGATAGTTAAGATTTATTGTTCAGGGAATATCCACGCGGGAGTGTTGTACAACAGAGTAGCAGTTCTTGTAGTGAAAGCTGTTTGAGTGAGATTTTCTCCTTACAATTGGAACATGTGGGAAATACGGGTGATTCAACTCCGTGGAAGTAGCAAGGCGTGTCCTAGCAATAAAACGTTTGAACTGGTGGAACTAAAGAATGGAGCGCTCATTTGAACATTTTACAAAGAAATAGTGATAGAGTAGCTACAGGCTGGCAAGGTTGCGTCTGTAGGAAAAGAGGCTGCAGAAGAGATAGATCTTCTCACGACCACATAAACGAGTTTGAACTTTCATATTTTGGAAAGTGAGGGTTGAGAAGCTCTAACCCAGATATGGTACCAATAATCAATTTTTAGTCTAATCTAGTCCTTATAAAGATAAAAAAATGAGTTGGATACTTCCTGGAGCGATAGAATGAGCCGACTATTTTCCAACATCTTTAGCAAAGGATTATATAATTTTTGGTCTAATCTGACTCTTGGAAAAAATAAAGCATGACAGAGGGAGTCAGGTACTTCCTAGAGCTGACCATTTTCCCAGCATCTTTAGCAAAGAATTATATATATATATATCTCCACGAGGTCTGGAATGAACTTGAGTCAAGAGACGTTCAAAGCAGATCACCTCACCACTATTTTCTAATTATGAGGTAATTCCAGGCTCTTCAAAACCTCTCGATCACAGGCCTTGCTGCGGGATGTAGTATATCGTTATACCCTGGTAGGAATACAAATGACATTTACGTTGTTTGGACTGTTGTCTTCATCTTCGTTGCCATATTTACGACGTTTCAGTCGTTGTACGCCCCGGCCCTCTTCAGGAGATCACAAGTGCGTACAAATCCACTGTTATAATCTTTTCTAATATTAAGGAGATTTTCCTTCCAAGCCGTTTTTGGCAGAATGAAAAGTTGATTACCTGAAGAAAGCCGGTGCGTACAACGGTCGAAACGTCGTGAATATGGCAACAAAGATTAGGACAACAGTCCGAACAATGTAAATAGTGGAAACGGTTCATTTTAACATTGCCAATTCTATTTGTGGTTGGAATCAACTGAAGAAGGCCAGTGCGTACAACGGTCGAAACGTGGCGAATATGGTAACAAAGATGAGGACAACAGTCAGAAGAAAACCGTGTAAATAATTACAGAAATACAGACATAACCGTTTCCATACAGAAAATATTCGGTATTCCTTGACCGAACATTTAATGTTTCTGTTGGTTGAAATTTATAAAATATTCTTATTAAAAATTTTTTCAGCCAATTAGATTTCTCAAATCCACTGTTATAGCTCTTTTTAGTATTGATGAGATTTTCCTTCCAAGCAGTTTTTGGCAGTATGAAAAGTTATATCATATAACATAGCATTATTTTCTCTTCTACCCATTTCGTTTTTGTTACTGTTGTTGGAAGTGTTCAAGTGATGGGGTCTTTGTTATTTTCTAGTGCTATAGTCGATTGCGCTTGAAAGGCTCATATGTTTTGATTGACAAAAAGAAGCGATTTATAAAGTTTAGTTAATCACCTGTAAAAAAAAAAAAAAAAAAAAAAAAAAAAAAAAAATTTCGAGGCAACATTTTCTTCATTTGAAGCACAGATTGATCTCACTCAAATAAGACTTTAGAATCTGTAATTTCACAGATTATTCAAAGATTTTAAACTGACTTTGATACCAAGAAATCAATTGCACTTAAAAGCAAAATCCCAAAATAAATTAATGGATTATATATGGCAAATGATCACATATACAGATCAAGACATGCAAAGCTTCAAAAATAAGGAGCGTGTCAATAATACTGAAACCCAATATTAATATAGGATTGTCTTCTTATAGGATTAATTCGTTTGCAGCCATTTTTAATCATTGATCTAAAAGAATGGCTACATATAGCTGACAATTTAGATCAATGATTCTCAACCATCAAGGCCCACTAGTGTGCCGCGCAATATTGTTACGACACACACACACACATAATATAATAATATAAAAGGTTCAAACACTAATATTCCATGGTTATATTTTATTACATTGGAATCGTAATCACGATCCAATTCATCAGACCTACAAATTCACAGGTCTGATGAATTGGATTGTGATTACGATTCCAATGTAATAAATTATAACCATGGAATATTAGTGTTTGAGCCTTTTGTATTATATATTCTTACTCTGTCCTGGACATAGAATCCAGGTGGACTCAATCCTCTGGGGAATTTAATATATATATTGACCGCTAATATTTTTATATATATATATATATATATATATATATATATATATATATATGTGTGTGTGTGTGTGTGGAAGTAGTAATGGTACAGCGTTTAGTATTTGAATAAATAAATATTAAATGTTTTGTTTTTTTTTCAAATAATTCTTTTCACTCTTTGTTATTTTAAATATTTTGTTTTAATCACGGCACACTTAGCAACACTTTTAAAGATCAATCATTTAAATATTATGAAATAAAAACCATAAATTAAAAAAAAAATACACAGACAAATATGAACTTACTTTATTTCAATGTTTTTCTATTCAACTGTTTGTGCAGCTTATTTAGTGTGAAACTTTTACCACTTCCACACATACATATATACATATATATATATATA